>CM060680.1:144604979-145204979 GCA_030686995.1 Artemisia argyi | reverse complement strand
TTATGAACAAGAGTTTGACAACTTACTTAGAAGGATTATAGAGCTTGGATGAGTAAAACCTAAGAAACCTTGAGTTTTTATTACAAAACTCAAACAAGAACAACAAAAGGGACAAGATAATGACTTGATCTTGAAAAGTTAATGGTTTCTCCTTCTTGATCTTGTTTGGCCGAAAATGGTAGAGAGGATGAGAGAAAATTGTTGCTAGTGTTTCTTGTTATGGAATGATAAATGGTGAAGATGGATGTAATAAGATGTTATATATATATGGACTAGGGGGACAAGATCCATAAAAGGAGGAGGCATTTAGGGAGGAAAAATTGGGTGGGTAGATTTTGTAAGATTTGTTAATATTGTGTAGATATTTTGTGTTATAAATGATACCGGGTACCGAGTTTGCTAGAAATAAAATTTAACGGTACCAATTAAAATATAACGATGTTGTAAAAATTATAAAATTACATTCCTGATAAGAATCGGGTGTTAAAATAATTGTCGTGTTGAAATATCGTAATCCGACGGAGTAATAAGCTCCGACCGTAAATGTAGCAATTGATTTCAAAATACCGGGTAATTTAATAATATAATTTTTATATTATTATTATGAGTATAAAAATGTGTTAGGACCATAGTTGGGATTGTCGGATCAATTATTCATAGTAATAGTTTATAGAATAACGTTTATTAGGTAGATAATCGTACGTATATAGAAATGATGCATCTCACGCATAAACGACAAATTTTCTCCGAAGGTGAATAGTGTTTTATGAATAGTAAAATTTTTGAACGCTTCTCAGAATCACAAACTGACACCGAAAAAGATGAATAGTAAAATGATGAAAAATGATCGATGAATAGTAACCGATGAATAGTAAATGTGAAAGTTCGGGAAAAGACCAGAATTTACGAGTTGTGACAAATATGCTCAGTGCTCACAATTAAGCTTAACAGTGAGCTTTTAGCTTAATTATGAGGTTTTAAGCTTCAAACAAGCCACACAGTGAGTACAAAGGGTAGATTAAGCTACAACCAATTGATGTGTGCTAGGAAAAAGCTAGGACAACTAGGAGTGATCACTGAATAAGCCACACAGATGTAATAAGCAATTCCAAACCCCACAGATCTAAACAGGTCACTGGGTGCTTTGCAGGCCTAATTAGGTTTAGGGGCAAGGGAACTCAGGAACAAAATAAGCTTGGATCCTGAAAGCCAGTACTTCTAGCTTCACAAAGGGGCAAGAATCTGAGGTAATGCTTAAGTAATTAACAAAGTGTGGGCCTGTGAACTAGGGGTGTTCAAACTACTGAGATAATCACTTAGTGAATGGGCAAAAGCTCAAGGATACTCAATAAGCTAGAACAAAGATGTATGCAAACAAATACAATCCATATCACATGTAAACAACACTATTCCCACAATAAATAACCAAAATTCATTCATGAACACAGATAATCAACAAGCTCAGAATGGTTGCTGATGCATCAGCAATCATGGGGTCCAAAGGGGCAATAAGCAGGGCAAAAATAAGCTGTAGAACAAGCACATGAGTGCAAATGACTACTGGATCAATCAAGCTAACCTACCAAGCTCCTCAGAGCACTAAAGACCAGACCATAAGCTCAAAGGATGAGCTAGATAAGGGTGTGAGGAAAATGGGTCAAAACTGTGGTGCAGGGGAGGTTACACTCCCTGCAGCTCACTTTAAGCCACCACACAAGCTTCATAAAATTTTTGTAAAATAATCCAAAGATTGATTTGTAAAGCTTAACTGAGGGTCTTTAATCCTTAAAAATTTCAAGGCTTGAAACTAAACCCAAAATTCCTTAAAAATCACACCAGAATTGGATTTTTGCAAAAACCTGAGATTTTGACTTTTTGAGATTTTTGAACAATTTGACTTTGATGAATTTTAATCTATCCCTACTGATTGATGTTTTAAGATGATATGATGCTGCTTCAAGCTATCTTAACAGTTTTTAAACCAAATCCAAGGTTATGCTAATCTAAAATCTTAACAACCCCACAGTTAAAGGATTTAAGAGTGGTGTTGACTTTTTATCCAACTAACTATGAGTTCCATGTTTAAGTTACACTATATGAACTTAATGAAAGCTGTTTCAATAGTTTTTATCCACTCAAAAGCACAAGAACACAGTATATCAACTTATACCAAACACCCTCTTAATGTAAACTGTTTTCAACTTTTCAAAGGTTTTGGGAGAATTAAACCATTAAACTGATTCATGGGGTTGCAGTGTGCTATAATGGCCTTGGATAAACACATAAACAACCACAATAACGACAAAGGGCAAAGATTCAACCCAATCCACAATGGCTGTTAACTAGTAAAATTTTGAGAACAAGTAAATGCAAGTGAATAAGCCAATATCTAAAAGCAACAAACTACTAGCTATCACAAAAGAAACATATAAACACTAATAATAACAAGAGAAGCAATTTTACAACACTAAACTATGAATCAAAAGAAATGGAAAGTTTAAGCTCACAGTGTGCTTCTAAGCTAAACCAAATGAACCAAGAACCACAGTGACCACCTAATACTCCCCTGAGCACTAAACCATTCCATCATTCCTGCAATGCTCCTTTTCTTTTTGCATTTTTTTTTATTTTATTTATTTATTTTTTTGTAATTTCTTCTATTTATATTGAAATTGAAATTTAAACTGAAAGTGAATTGCAGAACTGAAAAACATATATTAATAAAAGGGAAATGAATTACAAACTAGAGTTTTAACTGAGATGTAAAATTACAATAACTTGAAAATAGCTAATTTAAAACTAAAATTCTAACACTTTCTTCCTAGCTTCCAAGCTTCAATTTATAGCCCCAAAGTAGGGTTTCTGAGCTCCCTTGGACTTTTCCCAGCACTTCTTCTCAACCCTTGGATCAATACCACTCAATCTTGGCTGTTCAAAATTTTGGCGCCCAATTGGTATTTGGCATTTTCTTTTGATATTTGGAGCCAGTGGTGTAGTCTTGGACTGGAGTGTTTCTTTGGTGTGGCAAGGGGGTTGAGTATTGCAGGAGGGGTAGCAGGCTTAGGGGTGATGATGGAGTTGTAGTGAGTGGGGTGTGAGGTGGAGGGGACGGGTCAAAGATGGAGGGTTGACTGAGGTTTAATATTAAACCTGGAATTGGATTTGGGTGATGGTGGGCTGGTGAGGGTATGGGCCAAGGAGGGATTGGGCTAGGGGTGTTTATTTATTATGGATTTGGATTTTTGGGGTGTTGGAGTAATTAAATTTGGCCCGTTTGGTGTACAAAATATCACAAGGACTAATTTTGCCAAAAGCTGAAACTTAGGGACTGATTTTGCCATATTTCCAAAGATATCAAAGGGACCTAATTTGCCAAGTTTTAATAGTACAAGGGTAATATTTGATAAATTCCAATTTTTAAATACCCGAGGACTTGTTTTGCCATTTTTGAAACTTGGGGACCAAAAGTGTAATTTTCTCAAACTTTTCACCCAAGGACTAAATTTGATAATTTTTTACTTTTAAAAACCTTGGGTTGACTTTTCTTTCATAAAAAACGCTCAGGGACTAGTTTTGTTAATTTTTTGAAAGTTGGGGGACTGAAACTGCCAATTGTGCA
Source organism: Artemisia argyi (assembly GCA_030686995.1). Lineage (NCBI taxonomy): Eukaryota > Viridiplantae > Streptophyta > Magnoliopsida > Asterales > Asteraceae > Artemisia > Artemisia argyi. The sequence continues at coordinate 145,201,360 of CM060680.1, read as the reverse complement.
AACTTTGTTCATTTTTCATTGTTTTTACCCATTTTGCATCTGGATTGTATAAAATACAATCCCTGGGATATTTTCAGAGTTTTTGATGCATTCTTGAGTGTTTTTGGATGTTTTGGCAGTTCAAATACGACAAAAATGATGAGTGTTTGAGCACTCATCAATCCCCCACACTAAACTAGTGCTAGTCCCTAGCAATCTTTTGAGAAAACTTAATGGATTTGAATCTCTTTACCAAAAGCCATTACTTCTGGAGTAGCCAAATGTTTTAGTTCAAGTAAGAACCATGGTACACTGATAACCATGTGATTTTGAGCAAACCACCAGCTGTAGACGGATTTGATTTGTCTTTACCAGAAGCCGTTTACTTCTGGACTAGCCAACTCTTGATGGAATAGTCAACATCTTGGTGAGCTGATTACCAATTATGGTTTTCCACTGCCTTTACCACAAGCCATAATCTTGCGGGCTAGCCAACTGTTTCACTTTTTAGGATATGACGAGTTGAGATACCATACAATTTTGGGCAAATTGTAAACCGTCAACGGATTTGAGATATCTTTACCAAGTGCCGTTTGATCTTGGATTAGCCAATCCTTTTGTCATTTAGACATGGCGGACTGATAACCACAAAAATTTTGAAATAAAGTGAAAAAAGTTTTGAAAATTTTGGGCCAAAAACGGGGGTACTAGACGATATAATGTGATGAAATTCGCTAGAATCCCCCCCCCCCCACACTAAGAATTGAATATTGTCCTCAATATTCAAAGTCCCGGCTATTATGCTGACTCTTTGAATGTAAAAAGATAATATTATAAGCTAAATGTGGAAATATCATTTTTCATTTTTCACTTTATTTATATGTACATACAATCACACATTTTTTTTTCAAAGATATATACATTTCAAATAGCCGCAGGGGACGGCCACTCCCCCACACTAGGGTGTTAGAAAGTAGAAAGAAGTCAGAGACATGGGTGAAAACCCATGTTTTTGCTACTGTTTTTGTTTCTTGAGTCGCTAGCTTGACTCGATCCCGGAATTTAATTGTCCTTGGGGAAAGTTTGGAGATCAGGGACAACCATGGATGGTATGTCCTCTCCAAAGTAATGTTTCACATGATGCCCATTCACTTTGAAATTAGGTCCGTCATTTTGAGATAATTCGACGGTGCCATAAGGGTAAACCTTTGCGATAGTGAATGGGCCAGTCCATCGGGTTTTGAGCTTTCCCGAGAAGATCTTAAGTCTAGAGTTGAAAAGAAGGACTCGATCACCAACGTTGAAAACGCGGTTCTTGATTTTTGAGTCATGAATCTTCTTTGTCTTTTCCTTATAGATCAAAGAGTTCTCGTAAGCTTGATCACGAAGTTCATTTAATTCATTCAATTGAACTTTTCGATGATCACCCGCAGTTTTTAGGTCAAAATTTGCATGCTTGAGAGCCCAATAGGCTTTGTGCTCAAGCTCGATCGGAAGATGGCACGCTTTTCCATATACAAGCTTGTAAGGTGTACACCCGATGGGTGTTTTGTAAGCTGTACGGAAAGCCCAAAGTGCATCATCTAATTTATCCGACCACGATGCACGATTTGCACCAACGGTTCTTTCCAATATTCACTTGATGCCCTGATTGGAAACTTCTACTTGTCCACTTGTTTGAGGGTGGTATGCAGTAGAAAGACGGTGAGTTACACCATACTTTTGCATGACTTTATCAAATTTGCCATTACAAAAATGCGTACCACGATCACTAATGATAGCACGTGGAGTTCCAAATCGAGCAAAAAGAGCTTTCAAGAATTTTACAACAACTCGGGCATCATTTGTGGGTAAGGCTTTCGCTTCAACCCATTTTGACAAATAGTCAACAGCCACGAGTATGTACTTATTTCCATGAGATGATGGAAATGGCCCTATAAAGTCAATGCCCCATACGTCAAAGATTTCACAAACTTGTATTGCATTTTGTGGCATTTCATTCTTTTGTGAAATATTTCCATGACGTTGACAAGCGTCACAGGATTTGACCAATTCTTGGGCATCCTTAAAAATCGTGGGCCAATAGAAACCGGAGTCAAACACCTTTTTGGCGGTGTAGTTAGGATTGTGGTGGCCCCCCGTGGGTCCAGCATGGTAAGCCTTGAGAATGTCATTGGCTTCCTGTCCATAAACACACCGCCAGATGACTTGATCCGCACATATTTTGAAAAGGTAGGGGTCGTCCCAGAAGTAATGTTTTACATCTTTAAAGAATTTATTTTTCTGTTGGGACAAAATCCCTTTCAGCACAAAGTTACCCGCATGGTAGTTTGCAAAATCGGCAAACCATGGGGTAACAGAATCTCCACGAAAGGTAACCGCATTGAGAGTTTTGAGAGGGAAGGTTTCATTAATTTCTTTCCTCTTGAAGACATCTTGGTGGGGGTTTTCCAAATGGGAGAGATGATCAGCAGCAAGGTTCTCAGCTCCTTTTTTATCACGAATTATGATATCAAATTCTTGCAGGAGGAGAACCCAACGAAGTAGTCTCGGCTTTGCATCTTGTTTTGCAAAGAGATACTTCAAAGCCGAGTGATCCGTATACACTATGCTTTTGGTCAATATCAAATATGACCGGAATTTTTCAAAGGCATACACCACAGCTAATAATTCTTTTTCAGTGGTGGTGTAATGACTTTGAGCCTCGGTCATTGTTATGCTTGCATAGTGTATAGGCTGAAAGTGTTTAGATCTGCGTTGCCCCAAGACTGCCCCTATTGCATAATCACTAGCATCACACATAAGTTCAAAGGGCAAGTCCCAATCGGGGGCAACAAGAATTGGTGCCTCAGTAAGCTTTTTGTTTAAAGTTTCAAAAGCTTCTACGCACTCAGGTAAGAAGATAAAAGGAGCATCCTTTCCGAGGAGATGGGTCATAGGCCGAGCGATTTTAGAGAAATCTTGAATAAACCTACGATAGAAACCGGCATGACCCAAAAAGCTCCTAATACCTTTGGCAGTAGTGGGGTGAGGTAATTTTGCAATGACATCAATTTTGGCTTTGTCAACCTCAATCCCATTCTTTGAAACTTTATGGCCGAGGACAATGCCCTCTTTGACCATAAAGTGACTCTTCTCCCAATTTAGACATAACTTTGTGTCTTCACAACATTTGAGCATGTTGTCTAAATGGGAGAGACATGATTGAAACGAATCCCCAAAGACCGAAAAATCGTTCATAAAGACCTCCATAGTTTTCCCGATCATGTCGGAAAATATGGCCTTCATACATCTTTGAAACGTGCCCGGAGCATTACATAAACCAAATGGCATACGTTTATAAGCAAAAGTTCCATAGGGGCACGTGAAAGTGGTCTTTTCCTGATCTTGCGGATCAATGGGAATCTGAAAGTAACACGAGAAACCATCGAGGAATGTTAGGAATACAAATATTCCTGTAAAAGTCTCGGTCACCTAATGATTGTAATAGCATTAAGTTAGCTCGTAGTTAGTTTATTTATTAGTTAGTTAGTTTAGTTTAAGTAACACCGTGGAAGAAGGAACGGGTCTTTACCCACTGTATGCCTGATCCACAGCCCGGGAGTGGGCGTAATATTGTAACTATAAATACCCCTCTCCACATGTGGAGAGGGTTGGTGCTTTTCTTTCAATCTAACATTTTCTATTTTCTCTCAACTCCCTCTCTCTCTAGAAATCACCCAACTCTTTCTCTCTCTAATCTCTTCCACTATTATTCTTCTTCTTCCATAATTCTATCACAAAACCATGCATGCTATGATTATAGATATCTTACAATTGGTATCAAGAGCCAAGGTTACATCTTAGGACTTGGCATACTCGGATTTGCGTATGGTCTTGTGGTCATTTATAGTTCGAATGGTACTCTTTGAAAATACCTTTATTGATCTCATTTGGTGGTTAGATTTGTTGAGTGTTCGTTCCTTTATGTTAAGAAGTGTTACATTTATATAGTTCGGTGCTAGGATTGGTTATTTTACGGGGTTTGTGGAAGATTTGGTGAAACTCGTGGGGCTCTTGTTATATCCTTCTAATTTGCGATTAGTTTTCTTCCCTTGCGTTTAGTTTTTTCTTTCCTTTTTTTTTGTTCTGGTTAGTATTTTATTCGTGGTCTTTTTTTTCATTTTGGGTAAATGACAAAAAATTAGATAGTGACTTTTTTTTTGGATTTATACAGTTTGCGATTATCAGTTTTTTTTTCAAGTCCATAAAGTAGCAGTTATCTCTTGTATGTTGCGTCCACCTTTTTAAGTTGCGTTTATTATTTTTCTTGTGTTGTCTAAATTAATCGCAACGCTGCCCAAATTTCTTCTTGGTAGCGTTTAACTTTCTAGGTTGCGTTTAGTTTACCTTGCGTTTAGTCTTCTTCTTGCGATTAGTTTGTAAACCAAACAAGAACCAAACCGACTTAATTGCATCAACACTAAACCAAGGTCTCAGCTTTCATCCTTTCGTTCCATTCAGAGTTTAATCAAGACCTCAAGAGATCAAGAAAACGAAAGTTAAAATTCTTCATTGACCCCTGACTGAAGCATAAACTTTCTTATTTGTTGTCGTATCTTAACTAGAAAGAACAAGTAACCAAACGGTTTTCATTCCGTCTTTGATTCGGTTTAAAAGATAACATGTAAAAGGTAACAAAGAATATCCGTTAGTTATCTCGTGGACTTCCTCAGGCCATCAAAACCATTCAAGAACAAACACACGAAAATATCATCATCACACATCTGTAAACAAACCAATTCATAAAGAACAAACGTGAATAATTATAAAGTTGATTTCAGATTCATCTCTTTTTGGTACTCAACATTCGTCGATGACTTAAACCAAACAATTGAGAGGATAAATTAAAGAGCCTACCATGTCAAGATCTTGATGCCTTTCACGTTTGTATCCATCGTTTATCAAGACAAATGGGTGTGATATTGTTTGTGTTCGGAGTGAGTTGAGAATCACAAGGGACGATTTTTTTTTGTTTGGTGCTGCTGAAAGAAAAGGAGAGGCGCAGGTTAATTAGTGATTAGGGGAAAGAATATTAATTTGGGCTTTATCAGACTTAATATTTCCTCGTAATCTAATTGGGCTGCTACTGGACTCAAACTGGACCTTGGTTATTATTTCTATATTGGGCTGTATGTTGCACTAGTCTCGTGGGCTGGCAATCTCAACAAGGGACAAGAGTTGTATTAATATTGTGTGCTGTTGAGCTAATTTACGAGGGGACGTATTTTCTTTTTCTTTCTTTTGCCTCGTACACAATGGTTAATTGAGGTATATTTTCGGGTATAAATTCTGGACAACGGTTTTGTTTGAGCTTCAAGATTCTGAGTTTGAGAGTTATTTTGGGTTAAAATATTGTCGGGTGTATTGGATATATCTACGGGATTTTATTGGATCACGTCACACGAAGGTTGTCTGTTATACACTGTGACTTGTCTAACTCATCACTCGAACTCACTTCAACCAAACCTAACCAATTCTTCTGTGTTTCATGGTTTATTCTTGATTTTGTAAAATCCCGCGAAAGAATCTATTTCTCGGTTTAAATCATAGAATTGTAAAATCCTGTGCACATTCACAATCCTGTCAACCAACTCAGCTTCTGTCATCTCAGAGATACTCAAATTGTACGACATGGACAATGAACATAAGTTTCCCAACAAAGTACAACTGACAAACGCTTCTGATCAGACAACCGTTTTCAAGTCAGAATATGCTGAGATGGAATCGTCATGCTCGCATTCTCAAGGGGAAGAGTTTCTCCAGTCACAAAAAGTGTTCAATAACGTTGAGAAAAGCTGCATAGAATGTTTTCGACAACTTCATTCACACCTCTCGGTACTTTTAGAGGGAACTGGATTCAAGATGGGATTCGAACGTGCATTTGCAACACTCTTTGGTCAAGATGTTGAGGACTTCACTGACACAATGATTCTCAACTTAGATCAACTACAACAACAACTTGACCAAGGAAACTCTTTCAAAATGGAATCCATGGCTGCCCTCTGTGTGATCCACAAACAACTCCAAGTGTTCTGTGATTCAAAATTCACTCTGGAGTATGACCATTACAGTGAGATGACGAAAAAGTGCTTTGCGGATCACACGGGAATTGAGGTTGACACGTTCAGAGATACACTCATCCAACTCATGGGTGATGTTAAGGCGTTCATTGAGGAAAGAGCACAGCACAGACATTTGAATGACGACAAAGTGAAGGCAACTTTGGTGCAATCATGTGATGGTATTAATGACTCGGGTAAAGCTTTGGATGTTGGGTCAGTTGTCACGATGCGCAAAGGATCAGAGACTGATAAGCTTGACACTACCAGCAGTTCAGTGACTCCAGTCACCCATGGCATGGATGCAGATCCTAGACCGGTTAATGAACAAATGTCATGTGCTGAGGTACCTATAACTGTTCAACAAAGTGTGCTCTCTAATGAACGACAGCATACTGATCAAATCAAACTCAATTATGACACAAATTTGTTGGAAAAGACTGATAGCAATACCACGTCTAATTCAACAAATATGAGTCATAAAGGGGGAGAAAGTGATCAGGATGCTGAACGTGATGAATTGTTAAGTTCTGTGTTGACGGCTGATGCTTTTAAATCAAATGATATGGTTGATAAAGAAGTTTTTAATGAACTTTCAAAAAGATTTTTACAGCTTGAAAAACATTGTATTTCTCTTGAAATTGCAATGCAACAAAAGGAAGAAAGTCTTCAGATTAACCAACCGTGTAAAGTTCCGGAACTTCCTGATTTCCGTGAATTCTTTATGATTAATGATTTGAAAGCTCAGCTAGAAACAAAGAACTTGACAATCAAAAACCTGAAAAAACGTATTACTGAGTTGTGTGATATGTGTAATGAAGTCAAAGCTAAACATGAATGCGCTGTTATTGAACTAGAACAAAATGTGGCTAATTTACTTGTAAATAATGAGACTTTGAAACGTCAGTGTAATGAATTGTGTGAATCTATCAAAGATACTAAAACTAAGACTTTAGAACAGATAACCTCTTTGATTGCAAAAAATAATGAATTCAAAGCTCAACTTCAGGAAAAGGGTTTCACTATAACAGCATTAAAGAACGAGCTAAGAAAAGCAACAGGGAATAGTGTGAACACTAAGTTTGCAAAACCATCAATCTTGGGGAAACCAGTTTTTCAATCGAATAGAAACCAATCAGTTGTTAGACAATTGACTGCGTTTAGATCTGAACGACCAAAATTTTCAAAAACACGGTTTGCCTCCCAAGTTGATGCGGAACAAGTTTTGACAAAACCAGTCACTCCACATTATTTGCCAAACATAGTTGCTTCTAGTTCTGTTAATCCTCAACGCGTAGCTACTCCTACTACCAGCTCCCCTAGGTTCAGTTTGAGAACAGAGTCGAAACAGAGCATTAAGATTCGAAATTCTTATGATATAAATGACTTGTACAAGAACTTTGAACTTGAAAAGGCTAGGAAAAGAGCACTACTTCATAAGGATGGTATCTTAGGCTCACAACCTTGTAGCATGCCTCCTAGTTTATTGAGGAACAATGCTAAGGTTCAACCTGCTAAGTCTAGGATTCATAATAAACCATCTACAATGCATAAGAAGCAGAACAAACCTAAATCTTCTCCTAGGTGGATACCAAATGCTAAATCATTGCAGACTAGGAATATCGATAAGCCTTCCACTATGCATAAGAAGCTTAGTAATCCTAGACCTTGCCATAAGTGGATTCCAACTGGTAGAATGTTTAAGTACATTGGACTTAAGTGGATACCTACCGAAAAGGTACTTACTGTTGGCAATGCCATGGTTGACCGTGAAACCCCCAAGGGTTTGGATACGGCTGTCACTAACCCATATATATGCAGTCAAGTTTGTGATGTTAGTGCAGGTACTCCTAACTCAGTTGCAGGTACATCGAACATTCACCACATAAGAAGGCGCAAAGTCTGGAGGCCTAAAGCAAACATATCTCCAACTTCAGGAGGTTTGGAAAGTCAGTGTTGATGTATGCATGCACTATGACGTCTGAATACTTCAGTTCAGGCCTCGTTCTTCAACGACTATGACGTCTGTTCACATCAGTTCAGGCCTCGTTCTTCAAAGACTATGACGTTTGAACAAATCTGTTCAAGCCTCGGTCTTCAATGTTATCATTATGGCGTCTGCTGACAACACTTCAGGCCCCGTTCTTCAATGAAAAGAAAGGTGTACGATTCAGTGCGCCTTATCTTTGGAAGAAGAGAAATCTTCTTTGTTTTGACCATTCTCAACAATACGGTTCATGCTTCCTCTATGTTCGTTCAGTCATCAAGTGGTTCTACTCATCTTTGCTTGTATTCATATTCACCTGCTCATTCAAAAATGGCAAACTTCGTATGCAATTTTTGAGGGGGAGAAGAGTGAATAAACTACATGATTGAGTGTATTCTTATTCACATGCTCAATCAAAAATGGCAACCTCGTATGCAATTTTTGAAGGGGAGAAGTGTGAATAAAATACATGATTGATTGTATTCTTATTCACTTGCTCAATCAAAAAGTGCAAACATCGCTTGCAATTTTTGAGGGGGAGAAGTGTGAATATACCACATGGTGATTGATGATTGAAGAATGGTCATACGACTCTCCTCCAACACCTAATGTTCTACTGATGATTACTTCCAAGCTTCAACAAATGATGATTGATCAAGATGCACCATCTAGAAGTATTATGAATGATGATTGATCACTTGCTCAAGTAATCCAATCTCTAGTTATTCCTCAAGGTGTTGATGATGACTATCATGATTATGAAGTTGTACACATGAATAATGATCCGTCCTTTCGTTCTTCTATCAAAGGATTGTTGTTCCTACCATTGTGCACTTTGGAAATCAACCCAAAGAACATTATCGAAAATGTTGGTTAAAATGTCTAAACGGCTAATAATTTGGACATGAAATGTCAAGTGATCACGGAGTTTATTTGACATCCCTTAATTGAGATTGAAGAGTATTTTACGAAGGCGTCTACTTATTTCATCATCGAAACTTCATGCATCGATTGATGACTTGCGTGAACTCTTAAAGTTTATGATTGGGACTTGGATTATCTAGTTATACCCGATGGAAGGAGTTACATTGTAGTACTCACGGGTTATGGCTATCACTTCAAGGAGTTACATTGTAGTGCTCAGTGTCACACACTTATGCGAATGTGGATAGTCTCAAGAGGTGATGTACGTCTTATACTTGATGGTTGGTTGGTTGAAGAGTATAGAGTACTTAGAGATTCGATGTTGCACTAACTCTCTACACCGCTCTTAGTCACACACTAGTGCAAGCTTAAGTCACAAGAACGGGAAATTCTTCTTCAGCTTCAAGTTTGGTATATTGGGTTTACTTCATCAGTGGTCACTTCATATAGCCTACATAAGAGGTGGTAAAGATAGTCAGAGAGAGTCTGTTTGTAGCAGTTGATTCTCACCAGATCCATTTAACCAAATGTTTGTTCTTCTCACAAGATTTCTAGTACGTGTGCATTAAATGTGTTGCTAATTCTGAGGTATCAAAACCAGCAAGGGGGAAGGAGACATGCATCTGAATGCATAATGAGTACACGTGATGAACTTAATACTTCGTCTTAATTGAAGATATGCCGAGAAGACATATGTCACAACCGCAGAGATAATCAGTGTCTTAACTCGTGGCATTTGGTGTATCATCCCAACTATGTGGGGGAAGTTGTCTTCTAATACTTGTGGTATGAATTACTTCAGCTTTCAGTGTGAAGAACTATGAGAAGAATATTTGGAGCGTGAGATGATATTGCTTATCGACATCTTCATAGGAGCTGATATGGTTTATGGTGAAGTGCTTCTGGTTAATGCTTCATGTACACAATGGTATGATGATTCCGATAAGTTCGCAACCATCAGGGGAGAGATTTGTGTACATCAAGGACACGCAACAGGTTCACGTGATCGGGCTTAATCATATATTCCGGAGGAGATATCCGCAGAGATGATCAGTGCTTCAACCTGTTACTTTGGTGTCATCATCTCTTCTTGTGTTGGATACATGCGTACAATATGGATTGAGTTGGCATGTGTAAGATAGCTGGAAAGCATTTAGTGATATGAAGATGTTGATATCTGATTCCCCCTAATTGACAACTGCTCCAAACCTCAAAGTAATGTATACATTGGGGATGTACAACAGGGTCATGTGATCGGGCTTCATCATACATTCCGGGATTGTTAACCGTAGAGATGATCCATGGTTCACCCTGTTACTTCGGTGTAATCGTTCTCTTCGGGTTCTCGAGCTTCATGCAATGAGACTTTTTGCATCACTTCAACTACTTGGGGGAAGTGTCTCATGAAGATGATTGTCGGTTTGGGGGGAAGCTACCAAAGCTTCACATTGAGGAGGCCAAAACTCAGCAATTTGGTGGTGCCTAGCGATTGACTCAGTAGTAAGATTCTTGTGATTTGTTATCAATCTGTGTTTGGTGAATTGTTGTGACTTAAGTCGTTTCGATTAATCTGATTGTAATTCGACGTTGTGAGTTAATCGTTACAACTTGACTTATTACGATCGGATCTATTGTAACTTGACTTGTCGCAACTTGACACTTAATGCTAGTTGTAACTTATCCAAGATCTCACTCTAAGTCTAACTCACATATTACATCTTTCGGTTTCTTTTGTTGACTTTAGTAAAATCCCGGGAGAGAACCGATCTCTCGGTTTAAGTCACAAAATTGTAAAATTCCGTTTAAGATCTCATCATGGCATCTACGGCTTCAGACGATTACTCAAGAGCCTCGAAAGCTTTGGTAGTGGATGTTTCAGAAATGTTGGCTACACACTTCTACAATGAGCTGACTGATCTAATGGCTTCTGTACACATCGGTACAGGACCCGCGTCTAAATTTTTGTCTTCTGAACCATTCAGTTCAGGCTTTGTATAGTATCCCACTCCTGCATGTACCTTATGTACCTCCTACCGATAAGGATTTGGAGATCTTGGCTGATCCAATGGTTGATGAATATGTCGAGCTGCAAATTGGTGATACACCGGTACCACCAGCCATCGCAGCTAATGTACCAAACGATCCAAAATGGTTCATCTTGTCCTGTTTCAATAGGTCAAGATGCTCCAACAGCAAGTCATTCGTCAACATCATCATACTTTCAATCTCCACCAGTACATCAAGGCACTGCAGTCGACGATTCTTTTGAAGTTAATTCATTTCCTCCTCCCAATGATGTTCCGTTCGACAACACACTTGCTCCTGAATTTTCCTCTAAGGCATATTCTTCAGGAGATCTTGATAGGGCTACATCAGTTCCTAACCCTCAACCACATGAACAATATTGCAAAATGGAGCAAAGATAATCCTTGTTGGTACGATATACTGTTAATGCTTCTTCTGACAAATGGATTCTCCAAAGGTTTGGTAGAACAAGTGGAAAAGAGGGTTGTGGAATTTTTCTTCAGAAGGACAGAAGGACAGCTGGCAGATTTCCTCACAAAGGCACTTCCAGGAAAAACGGCTTCTATTTATTCTCCTGCTACTTGGTATGAAGTGTCTCTCGCCAGAATCAGTCAAAAGTCTTCATGAAGAGAATGAGGAGTAATGGATTTGCTTCAAATATCCTTGTATATATTATAAAAACTAAAAGAAAATAGAGAAATATAAAACCTATAAAAAACCATAAAAATTAAAAAAAAAATAAAAAAAAAAAAAAAAAAAAAAAAATTCAAAAATATTCTTCTCTCGACATGTCTCTTGTGTAATCAATATTATGTACGTTTCTAGAAATGTCATTCAATAATGACACGGAATCATACATATGCTTGAGCAAGAGTTTTTCGGTTTCAAATAAAGTTTTTTTCTAAAACATGTCGTTCCTCAAAATATTCTTCAAAAATATGGCTTGTAGTCATTTCAGGCTGCAACCCGGACTTAAAAAATACGGCTTGCTATTACTTCAGATAGCAACCCGGTTTTCAAATGAGGAAAACACGTCGCCAAAAAGACGGTTGTTCCTATCAAAGGGTGCCGTTCATCCGAGCGTGAATTACTTTATATTCATGCACCCTCGATCTAATGTACGCTTCAGTGCATTATTTCTTGATAAAGAAGAGAAATCTTCTTTTTATCGCCAAATACTTTCCCTTCTATGATTTTTCCGGAAAGTGTTTGTGCAAAACTTGGTGGTACCATGAAATTTTGAATGAAAATCAAATTGAACTCAAAAGTTTGATAAAATTTTCACTCAATCAATGACGTTAATAGTTTATGAAAATATTTATGCTTTAACATCCGTCATTGATTGAGGGGGAGAATGATTTCTCAAAATTTTAAGTATCATCAAAACTCCCCACACTTCGTACATAATACCTTGCAACAAAATGATTTGTGATGTGTTATGTGTCAGAATGAGTAAATTTTCAAAGAGTTTTTCACTAAAACTTCGAATCTTTTACAAACTCTTCAAATCTGACACATAACAACCTCCCTCATAGTTTAAGGGGGAGCAAGAAAAAGTTCCTTTTTATCAGAAAACAATAAAATTGACCGCATTTCTCTCCCAAACAGTTTCTAAATTATTTAAATCAATTGAGATCAAAAATCTCGAATGATTTGAAATTTTTGATCGGGGGAGAGAATGTGATTTAAATATGCAATCTGATATCAAATGTGATCTTTTCGACTCAATAATAGGCTCCCACATATGTGCTAAACACTTTTGAATATCGATGCACATATTGAGGGGGAGCGAAAGGCGTTTGTGGAAGTAATACCTAAGACCGACCATTTACCTTAATGCACGGAGTTATAAGGACGGTTAAGGTTAGGTATAAGTTCCCATGATCCACCAGAACCGTAAGGATCTTCCCAGGGACAATCCATAGATAGATTAGAAGTCCTTAGTAATGATTGAAAAAAGGAGTAAAGTGAGAAAGGGAAGAGTGCGGACTGAGATAGAGCTAGGACTGGAACAAACCCAACAAGGTTCTAGTGGTGAAGTCTCGGTAAGCACTGAAGGGGTTGAAGAATTAAAAAGAATTGAAATGAAAAAGGGTGAAAAGAAATAGCCCTCCATATATTCAACCTTAGGGCAGAAACCGGGTTCAATGCATAATCTACTGGCGGTTACTAAGGTAACACCGGTATTGAAGACAAGACGTCATGGACCCAGTGACGCACTGCACCAAACTTCCCAACCACTCAAGTTCTTTTAAAAGAGCTTGTTTCAATCTCACGGGGAACCCTGTACAATGTATCGACCGCTCATTGCGAGCTATGTTGATACCTAAAACAGGAGACGCCTCCCCAGTCTCCAGGAGCGGATCAAAACGCACTATTGAGTCTAGAGCCAAAGAGATCATCCATAAATCTCGTTAGGACACACTTCCAAATATGCTTATTGTTTCACACAATGTGGAAAATAAGGTAAAATATTTAGAGTCCTACGCATTATCCTTGTCGTATTGCCAGAACATCCGAGTGATATGTAAATATTCACAATGACGATGGAAATCCTTCTAGAGCGAACATCACTCAAGCTCTTGGTAGGTGACATGTGAGATCCATCTTGGATCAATGATCAAGTGACAACTGGAAAGCAACAATGGTGCGATTCAAATTTGAATCAAACTTGTTCCAGGATATGGATTGACGGATACTTTTGCCAAAACCTCTCAATGTGCTCACCAACTTATCTTTCGAGCACATTGATTGTGCAATATCTTTCAAACAAAAGTATTTTTGATGGAAATGTGATTCAAAGTATAAAACTCTCGTCGTGTCTCAAAAATATTTATCATATGACACGCGAGTGATTTCTATAAATCAATTTCTCATCAATCCGTGAATATCTATTCACCGATTCACTCTATCGTGCTATCTGCTTTGAGACGTTCCGGTATGAGAACATGCTAAGTATGAAGATTCCAAAGTGGATTCTTTGGAAAATTCATTACTACAAGCTGGAAATTCCTGTCAAGGAGAGTCTTCTTTAAAAGAGATTCTACCTGATCACAGGTCGGTTTTCACAAAACCGGAGGGTAGTCTGTCCTCGCAGAACGAATGACAAAGCCATATTCGTTCTCTATCTTTATTGCTAACTGTTTTATTTCAGGGACACATATAAAGATGACATTGATGACTGCCGTTTCCAGCTGAATCGGGTCAATCCATACCTCATGCTCACACATCCCCCACACTATCAATGAAGATGAGAGACTTGCTACAACAAATGTTGAGGGACTACCAACAACGTTTCCGCAACTCTGATGAAAAAGTCTCCTGATCTACAACTCTAATGCAATGTCTCCAGATACAGAAGGGTGTGAGCATGATGGTCCTAAAGTCACTACATCACATAAAGGCAATACAACAAAGGGTGAGCTTGGAGATTTACTTTGGCTGATGATCTCAAAGAAGCTCAAAGATCACACATCACAAAGGAACTCTAATCACAAGTTCGCTTGGTTGAAGTACGAAGTGTGCTGACAAGAGAAGAATCAGATCCTACGAGCTACAAAGACTAAAGAATGCTTAAAGACCAAAGTTCTTAACTTCAAAGGTGACCTCGCTTAGGGGAGATTGTTAGGAATACAAATATTCCTGTAAAAGTCTCGGTCACCTAATGATTGTAATAGCATTAAGTTAGCTCGTAGTTAGTTTATTTATTAGTTAGTTAGTTTAGTTTAAGTAACACCGTGGAAGAAGGAACGGGTCTTTACCCACTGTATGCCTGATCCACAGCCCGGGAGTGGGCGTAATATTGTAACTATAAATACCCCTCTCCACATGTGGAGAGGGTTGGTGCTTTTCTTTCAATCTAACATTTTCTATTTTCTCTCAACTCCCTCTCTCTCTAGAAATCACCCAACTCTTTCTCTCTCTAATCTCTTCCACTATTATTCTTCTTCTTCCATAATTCTATCACAAAACCATGCATGCTATGATTATAGATATCTTACAAGGAAGCAATAGTACTCATTCCCCGCTAGTCTCTCGAGCATATGATCCATAAAGGGCAGAGGGAAATGGTCTTTATGGGTGGCGTCATTTAACTTGCGATAGGCAATGCAGACACGCCAACCCGTAACCAATTGAGTTGGAATCAACTCATTTTCCTCGTTTGTGACAACAGTAATGCCACCCTTTTTTGGAACACAATGTATCAGGCTAACCCAAGGACTGTCCGAGATAGGGTAAATCAATCCGGCATCAAGAAGTTTTAAAACTTCTTGTTTGATGACCTCATGAATTTTTGGATTCACCCTTCTTTGTTGCTGGACTGCTGGTTTGAAGTCATCCTCCATTAAAATCTTGTGGGTTCAAAATTCAGGGTCAATGTCCTTGATGTCGGAGAGTCTCCAAGCAATTGCTTGTTTATGTGACTTCAAAACCTTTATTAAAGCAGCCTTTTCCTCAACACTTAAATCTTTAGCAATTATGACGGGTAATTTATCATCACCCTCCAGAAATGCATATTCAAGATGAGGTAGCAAGTCCTTAAGCTCAACCACAGGAAAGTCATCAGTTTTCTCAACATTTTTGACTTCCTCTTTATGAAGTTGTTGTGGTAGAACAGGAAGAGGAGAGGGATCTTCGTTTAGTAATTTCTCAAGTAAGAGAATATCCCTCTCAGAGTCAATCTCTTGGTTATCGATTCCATCGGGAATCGAATCACTCTTGAGAAAGGCCTCAATTTCTTCTAAGATAAAGTCACTTCCCTAAAACGGAGTGAGGGAAGGAGAAGAATTGGCTATGATGGGATGAGAAGATTGAGTGAGATTTTCACTCGAAGAATCATCAATGAAACCTAAAACCTCTTGAGTGTACTCCTCAGCAGTAATATCGATAACATCTATTTGGTTTACCGATTCAGAGTCATAATTGGAGGAGTACCTCGAAGTTTGATTGAGGTTGAAGGTGACAGCTTCAGTTCCAACATGCAATGTGATCTCTTGCTCAAATACATCGATGAGAGCATGCCTAGTTCTAAGGAATCCCCTTCCAAGAATTAGAGGGACCCTTGAATCGGAATCAAAGTCAACAATCACAAAATCTGCCAGAAAATGGAACTTTCCCACTTTAACGAACACATCCTCGGCAATGCCAAGAGGACGTGATATTGAACGATCGGCAAGCTCTAAAGTCATGCACGTGGGAGTAAGTTCGGGAAGAGATAGCTTCTTCCACACAGAATATGGCATAAGGTTGATGCTAGCACCAAGATCGGCTAAGGCAAAGCATTCAACCATCCCCGGAAAAATACATGGAATGAGGAATTTTCCGGGATCTCCAAGCTTCTTGGGAAGCTTTTTCAAAAGAACTGCTGAGCAGTTCTCATTTAGAGGAGTTATTGCCATCTCAAAGAGTTTTTCCTTATTACTTAACAGATTCTTGATTGTTGATGCGAATTTAGGCATCAAGATGATAGCATCCGCGAAGCTAATGTCAAAGTGCAAATCTTGAAAGATTTGGAAAAATTTATCCATTTGGTGACTAGCCTTTTCGCGGAGCTTTTGTTCATTCAAGCATGATGGGTAAGGAATAGAAGTTTTGGATTTAGGGTTCTCAACTGGAGTCTCAGGTAGATCAAAGAGAACTCCAGGTTTTATCATGGTTTCTGGGATAACCTGAGGGTGGACATGTGCGGTACTTCGTGGACTATTAGATTGCACCTTGTCCTTTGTCACCTCAGGTTCACATTCCACTAACTTTGGAGGTGAGGAAGAAGAGGTAGTAGGAATCGCGGGTTCCTTATATGAAACACCACTACGAGTTGTGATCGCTTTTGCATTGCCCCTCAGATTAGCGATCGTGTTGCTAGGTAAAGTAGTACCTGAGCCCGAGGGTCGATCATTTAAAGACTTCTTGATGTCAGAAATCTGGCTGACCAACAACTTGTTCAGTTCTTCTTGGGACTTCATGAATTGTTTTAACAACTCGTCAGATGAAGGCCCAGTTGGAACAATGGCTTGATTGTTAGGAACATTTGGAGCACGATTGTTTTGGTTGGGACCTTTGATGAGTGTGTAAATACTCATCATTTTTGTCTTATATGCACTGCCAAAACATCCAAAAACACTCAAATACGCATCAGAATACAGAAATTATTCCAAAAGTGTGTTTTATATGTTTTAGATGCAAAATGTTTAAAAACAAATGAAAAATGAACAAAGTTTGCACAATTGGCAGTTCCAGTCCCTCAAGTTTCAAAATTTGACAAAACTAGTCCATGAAGTTTTAAAATGAAAAAAAAGTCAACCCAAGGTATTGAAAAGTCAAAAATTATCAAAAACGATCCTTGGGTGAAAAGTTTTGAGAATTTACACTTTTAGTACCCGAATTTTGAAAATTGACATAAACGGTCCCCGGGAATTTTGAAAAGTACAAAAATTGCAAAGATGGGTTTTGGATATTTAAACTATGCAAGTATGGTCCTTATTGTTACTATTGGGAAATTACATATTTAACCCCTCAAGTTTCATAAATTACATAAAGGGTCCCCGGATGTTATAAAGTGAAAAAATGTCAATGTTGGTCCTTGTATTTATAAAACTTGGCAAGATGAGTCCTTTGATAACTTTGGGACAGTTGTGAATTACACCCTTCAACAAATCAGAAATTTCAACTTTGGTCCTTGGGATTTACATGTTACAAAACCAAACGGACACTCTTTGTTATTAGTTTCCCAAGCCCACTCTCCCATTTAATCCAATACTCCTTCCAATCCAAAAATAAAATCCAGCCCACACCCAACCTTTTGCTGGCCCAGTCCATCACACAGCCCACCACCACTCCTACCCCGTTAATAATATACTCCCTCCCATCTTTGACCCTGGCTTTGACCATCCACCCATCTCCCACTCAGACTGCTACCAGCCAACCCCCCTCATCATCACCCCTATTCTCCTCAGTCACACTCAAACCCCCCCCCCCTTGGTACTCCAAACCAAACACTAAGCTCCAAAATACCTTCCCTGGCATCAATTATAATCCAAGAAGCTGCCAAAAAGGTTTTGGCGCCAATACTTTTAAACGGCCAAGATTGAAGATATATGATCCTGAGGTCAAGATTGCAGCTGGGAAAGAGACAAATGAAGTTCATAAACCCTAATTTGAGCTATAAAAAAGGAGAAGAGGAGCTGTGAAAAGGAGTTAGATTTTTTTAGAGTAATTTAGTTATTTCCAAGAATTGTAATGTCAAATTTCCATTAAGTTTCAGTTGTAATCCATTTTCAATTATCATTAATATAAGTTGCCTTTTAAGTTTCAATTCTGCTTTCATTTATTTTCATCAACAATAATTAAAAAAAATAAACAAATAAATATACAGAAAATATAAAAAAAAGGAGTTATGAAGAAGAAGATGATGCAGGCAATGGAATGGGTATATTAGAGACTCATGGGAGTCGTATAAGTTGTCCTTTGTTCCTTGATTCTAATTCTCAGTCTTGCATCCAAGTTGTAAGCACATTCCTTGATTTCTAGCATAATTTGTATTTGAACCTCTTTGACCTTAATCCTTCCGTTTTCATGTTTAGATGGTAGTTATTAATGATATTATAGAGTAACATTGCTAGTTTGTTAGTTGGATTTTATAGTTGCTAGTTATGCCATTTTAAACAGTTGAAATATCTCATCTGTGATTCCTAGGTATTTGATGTTTATGGCAGTGCATTTGTATTCTTTTGATCTCATACTTTCATATTAAGATGTTATAAATCAGTGGTATGGCTTGAATCAACCTAAGACTTTGAAAATCTCATGAATAACTTTTTAAAGGGGTGTTTAGATGAGTGAGTTCTCTGATCTCACATGTGTTTCTGTGGATAGCCAAGGTTGCAACATGTCTTGTTAGGGTATATTAGGTCCGAGGAGTTGTAGAATCGTGGCCTTTTTCATAAGAAAAGTCAAAACACCCTCCTAGTGATCTCACAGTCCACTGTTGAACTTATTCATACCCACATCACTAATTTTAGCTTCATCATTCTTAGTATAAGCTTATTTACATTACTTGGTAACTTAAAAACATGTTTTCAGTCTAATAGATGTGATTAAAGTTCATAAAAGTCAACTGAGTTACAAAAAAATTAAAAAGTCAAAATTGCAATTTCAGATTTTTGCAAAAGTTGTGTGAATTTCCATGATTTTTGTGTTGTGATTTGGGACCTGAAACTTGTTATGTGATTACTCTACCAGTTGAACTTGAGGTTTCCACAATTTTCATAATTTTGTGATTTTTTCAAGTGACCAAAATAGCCTTGGAAGTTGGCTGCAGGGCAAAGTAGTTGCCCTGTCTCAGCAGACCCCAACTCACCACCCAACTTTGGTGGTATTTTGTGGTTAACCCAGTAGGGCCCACAAGCCCAACCTTGGTCCATTTCAACCCCCCTCCTACCCTAATTTAGGAGTTAACCCTTGGTTTGACCCCTAGACCACTGGGACCCACATGAATCTTCCCTCTAAATCTGTCCCATTTTTAGTCCAGAAACAAGAGATTCAAGTGCTTTTTGATAGCTTATTGGCTTATCCAGTGACCCCACTTGCATTTTCTGGCTTAAGCAAGTTCATATAACTTATTTGGGTCAGAATTACTCATTGTGGGTCCCACCTAAGCTGATTTTAGCTTATTTCCCCATTTGGTCAACTTTAGTCAACTGTTGATCCAATAAGCATTCAAAGTGCTTATTTTTAATTTATAAAAAGTTTGTTTTTACAAAAGTTTTCTGTTTTTAGATGTAAAATAGATTGGTAAAAGAAAAATTCCAAAAATCCAATTTAATTTTTAAGTGATAGTTTCTATTTAATGTGAATTAAATTTTATTTTTCATTTTTAGATTTTAATTAAGTACTTGTCATTTTTTATATTTTTATTAATTACCTCTTATATTAAAGTATTTACAGTAATTTTCTCAGATTTTTATTTTCTAGTTTAGTATTTATTAGAATTAATTTTAGTTTTATTAATTATTAATTAATAAGTAAGTTTTAAATAGCATAATTAATTTTTCTTAAGTAAGACATAGTTTTTATATTTTTCCTAGCTTTTATATATTATAATATAATTTTAGGAATTTTTCTAGAATTTTTACTGTTCATTTCCTATTTTTTATAATTTTAAATAGTTTAATTAGGTAATTAATAATTAATTAGTAATCAATTAATATAAAAACCACAGAAAGACAAAAACACTTATTTTTAATTTTAAAACTTATTTTTAGTTATTTTATAATTTTAGAAATTTTATTTTTCATTTTTCTAGTGTTTAAATAATATTGTATTATATTTAAGTTGTTTAAATATTAATAATTAGTAATAATTAGTATTTAATTAATATTAAATAATTAATTAGTGTTAAAATTTATTTTCATTTTCTAAAAAATTTCTTTTACCTTTTAGTTTGTGAAAAAGTCATTTTCACCCCCTGGGGGTTTTCAGATTTCCGTTTTCAATTTTTATTTTGCACGTTTACGTTTTATTTAAACGTGAACGTACGCGTTTTAAGTTTTAAACGTTTCTGGTTTTTCCTAGCTTCCAGTCTTGTTTATATAGCTCATTTAAGCTATTTCATTGTAGATTTCTTAGTCAGATCAATCTCAAACCCTTTTCCGTCCAGTTTCACCCGATCACGAAACCGTTTGATAACCATCACACCTCGTCGGGACATAACGACCCGGGGAAACACTATAATTCCGCGGAGCATTGAGCCTTAGGAGTTTGACTTGGTTGACCACATATGAGGTTGAATTTAGTTGACTGCTTTTGCCCCAATCAAATTTTGGCGCCGCTGCCAGGGAGGTCGTGCGCGTTTTTCTAAAACAGTTTGCTGATTAGTGCCTTTAGAATTCGCTCCATTGTACATTTATCCATCCTTTGTTCATATTTTCTATTTATCAAAACAAAACCGTTCCTGAAAACATTTTAAACTCAGTTTTCAACGAACACAAAAACACAAAAACATTTTCTTTATCATTTGTATAAAATGTTTATCCAAAAATCCAAAAACATTCTCCTTTACCCTCTCACATCTTTGATTCTTCATTCCTTACCCTCTGTAAACCTTTGATTCTTTCATATGTCGTATCCACACCATTGCGGTTGTCAATGGTGTGGTGGTCCTCATAATGGTGGGAATTGTCCCAGCTGTAGCATGGTAGAATCAGGAGATGGGTCTGTCTATAACCAAGCTCCCTATCCTTACCATGATACATCTGATTCATCCTACCAGCAACCACATCATGAGATACTGACATATCTGTGTGAGTTTTGTGGTGGTCCTCACCAAGGATTTGAGTGTCAAGCCGGAAACACGTTTGTCTATGAACAGTTTTCCGGTGATGTTCAGAACTTTGGTTATGACCAATACCCATATGATTCACCAGTCCAGACTCAACAGTTTTACTGTTGTGATTACTGTGGAGGTCCACACTTCAGTTCAGATTGTCAAACGGGGAATCCATACCCTTGTGACAATTTTGACACACCCTATTATGACCAACCTCCACAGTACGATATGAATCAAGCACTTCTTCCAGAAATGCAAAATATGATGAAAATCGTTGATGAGCTTAAGGGTTTAGTTAAAGACTTTGCCCAAAGACATACTCATCAAAAATCTATGGAAGAATTGCTGGCTGAAGAGCAGGCTGCTAGAACAAATTCCCAAGATGCCTATGAAAAATCTGTGAGGGAATCCATTGCAAGAGAAAAAGCAGCCAAAGCTAGCTCCCAGTTCCGTTTCATTCCTGATGACAGTGATGATGAGGATACACTTGACATCCTTGAATTTTATAAAACTTCATCAAGTTCATCAGTTGATATCCCAGCAGTTGAGATTCCATCTCAAACAACTGCTATCACACCCGAGGTTTCCACTCACTCTCTGAATATGGGGGATGAGCATCTTAGCACTGTCCCTAAAAAGGAATCGGACGAATTCATAAAGTCTAGTGTTGAGAACCTTGTCCCAATCCCAGGAGAGTCACAGGGAATTCTTGAGCATATGTGTGATCTTCCTTCCCCTCTTGAGTGTTCAAACGATCATTTTGAGACTTTCTCAGATTTTAATGATGATTGTACATCTCATGGAGACATTGAGTATATCGAGGCATCACTCCCTCAGTCTGATGTTGATCCTCTTCTTGAGGAGTTCGCTGATGAACTTACTCACATCAATCCACTTTCATTGGAAAGTGATGATGGTCTCCTCGACTTTGAAGCCGATCTGGGAGAAATTGAAAGTCTCCTATATCATGATCAGTCACTCACTTCTGATCCCAGCAGTCCAATAGAGAATGTTAATCTCTTTGTTCCCGAAGCATTCAGTACTACTCTCACCAATCCTCTATTTGAATTCGAATCTGAATTCACTTTGATTTCTGATAATCCACTCTTTGATATTCAGAATGAGGATTGTGATGAGTCTATTCCGGAACATGAGTTCAAAAATTCACATCTTGTGAATGATTCTCTTCATGAGGAGTTCTCCGGTGAACTCACTCATCATATCATGACTCCTCCGGAGTTTGATAGCCCGGGGGAGATGCACTCAATCATGAGAATTTGCAAATTCCCACCCACCCTCCCGGGTTGTTTACGAGCTTAACCTTTGAAATCCAAACTCAGGCTAATGAGCCTCCTCTCGAGGAAGAAGATTAACTCATGATTTTCATCATGGTTTTCTTCCTTTTCTTCACCTATAAGGTGGCTTCTCTTATTCTTCACTCCTTCGGGAATGAGGATACCATATTTGATCCCGGCATTTTCATGTATCATTATCTTGAGCCGGGTACTTATCTCTTCGGTGTGGAACTTTCACGTGCTTCAAATGTTTGTCCAAACATCTTGAATGAAAGTCCGATTGAGATTGTCTCTTCCACATCATGCTTCCCTAAGGACAAATGAATTCGGGGTCGAGTCAAGCTAGCGACTCGGTAAACAAAAACAGTATCATGCTTATAGGGTTTTCACCCTAAGTGTGGGGGAGTCCCCCATACTATGGTTACTTATGAAGTGAAAATACAAAATGGTGTTTTCCACGCTTAGCTTGTAATGTTGCCGTTTTACGTTCAAAGAGTCGGCATAATAGCCGGGACTTTGAATATTGAGGACAATATTCATGCTAAGTGTGTGTGGGGGGGGGGGGGGGGGGGGGTATTTCGCTATTCTAGCGAATTTTATCACATTTTACTATATAATACCCCCATTTTAGCCAAAATTTCAAAAATTTTTAAAAAAAATCACTTGAGTTCAAAATTTTTGTGGTAATCAGTCCGCCTTGTCTAAACGACAAAAGGGATTGGCTAGTCCAGGAGCAAACGGCTCTTGGTAAAGACATCTCAAATCCGTTTACGGCTTGCAATTTGCCCAAAATTGTATGGTTCCTCAACTCCCCATATCCCATAAAGCGAATGAGTTGGCTAGCCCGCAAGATTATGGCTTGTGGTAAAGAAAGTGGAAAATCCAGAATTGGTAATCAGCTCACCAAGGTGTTGACTATTCCATCAAGAGTTGGCTAGTCCAGAAGCAAACGGCTTTTGGTAAAGACTAATCAAATCCGTTGACAGCTGGTGGTTTGCTCAAAATCACACAGTTATCAGGTGTGCCACAGTTCTTACACCTGGCTACTCCAGAAGTGATGGCTTTTGTTAAAGAGTTAAAAATCCATTAAGTTTTTCTCAAAAGATTGCTAGGGACTAGCAATAGTTTAGTGTGGGGGATTGATAAGTGTGTAAATACTCATCATTTTTGTCTTATATAAACTGCCAAAACATCCAAAAACACTCAAACACGCATCAAAATACAGAAATTATTCCAAAAGTGTGTTTTATATGTTTTAGATTCAAAATGTTTAAAAACAAATGAAAAACGAACAAAGTTTGCACAATTGGCAGTTTCAGTCCCTCAAGTTTCAAAAATTGACAAAACTAGTCCCTGAAGTTTTAAAATGAAAGAAAAGTCAACCCAAGGTATTGAAAAGTCAAAAATTATCAAAAACGATCCTTGGGTGAAAAGTTTTAAGAATTTACGCTTTTAGTCCCCGGATTTTGAAAATTGACATAAACGGTCCCCGGGAATTTTGAAAAGTACAAAAATTGTAAAAATGGGTTTTGGATATTTAAACTATGCAAGTATGGTCCTTATTGTTACTATTGGGAAATTACATATTTAACCCCTCAAGTTTCATAAATTACATAAAAGGTCCCCGGATGTTATAAAGTGAAAAAATATCAATATTGGTCCTTGTATTTATAAAACTTGGCAAGATGAGTCCTTTGATAACTTTGGGACAGTTGTGAATTACACCCTTCAACAAATCAGAAATTTCAACTTTGGTCCTTGGGATTTACATGTTACAAAACCAAACGGACACCCTTTATTATTAGTTTCCCAAGCCCACTCTCCCATTTAATCCAATACTCCTTCCAATCCAAAAATAAAATCCAGCCCACACACAACCTTTTGCTGGCCCAGTCCATCACACAGCCCACCACCACTCCTACCCCGTTAATAATATACTCCCTCCCATCTTTGACCCTGGCTTTGACCATCCACCCATCTTCTACTCAGACTGCTACCAGCCAACCACCCTCATCATCACCCCTATTCTCCTCTATCACACTCAACCCCCCCCTTGGTACTCCAAACCAAACACTAAGCTCCAAAATACCTTCCCTGGCATCAATTATAATCCAAGAAGTTGCCAAAAAGGTTTTGGCGCCAATACTTTTAAACGGCCAAGATTGAAGATATATGATCCTGAGGTCAAGATTGCAGCTGAGAAAGAGACAAATGAAGTTCACAAACCCTAATTTGAGCTATAAAAGAGGAGAAGAGGAGCTGTGAAAAGGAGTTAGATTTTTTTAGAGTAATTTAGTTATTTCCAAGAATTGTAATGTCAAATTTCCATTAAGTTTCAGTTGTAATCCATTTTCAATTATCATTAATATTAGTTACCTTTTAAGTTTCAATTCTGCTTTCATTTATTTTCATCAACAATAATTAAAAATAAATAAACAAATAAATATACAGAAAATATAAAAAAAAGGAGTTATGAAGAAGAAGATGATGCAGGCAATGGAATGGGTATATTAGAGACTCATGGGAGTCGTATAAATTGTCCTTTGTTCCTTGATTCTAATTCTCAGTCTTGCATCCAAGTTGTAAGCACATTCCTTGATTTTTAGCATAATTTGTATTTGAACCTCTTTGACCTTAATCCTTCTGTTTTCATGTTTAGATGGTAGTTATTAATGATATTATAGAGTAACATTGCTAGTTTGTTAGTTGGATTTTATAGTTGCTAGTTATGCCATTTTAAACAGTTGAAATATCTCATCTGTGATTCCTAGGTATTTGATGTTTATGGCAGTGCATTTATATTCATTTGATCTCATACTTTCATAGTAAGATGTTATAAATCAGTGGTATGGCTTGAATCAACCTAAGACTTTGAAAATCTCATGAATAACTTTTTAAAGGAGTGTTTGGATGAGTGAGTTCTCTGATCTCACATGTGTTTCTGTGGATAGCCAAGGTTGCAACATGTCTTGTTAGGGTATATTAGGTCTGAGGAGTTGTAGAATCGTGGCCTTTTTCATAATAAAAGTCAAAACACCCTCCTAGTGATCTGACAGTCCACTGTTGCACTTATTCATACCCACATCACTAATTTTAGCTTCATCATTCTTAGTATAAGCTTATTTACATTACTTGGTAACTTAAAAACATGTTTTCAGTCTAATAGATGTGATTAAAGTTCATAAAAGTCAACTGAGTTACAAAAAAATTAAAAAGTCAAAATTGCAATTTCAGATTTTTGCAAAAGTTGAGTGAATTTCCATGATTTTTGTGTTGTGATTTGGGACCTAAAACTTGTTATGTGATTACTCTACCAGTTGAACTTGAGGTTTCCACAATTTTCATAATTTTGTGATTTTTTCAAGTGACCAAAATAGCCTTGGAAGTTGGCTGTAGGGCAAAGTAGTTGCCCTGTCTCAGCAGACCCTAGCTCACCACCCAACTTTGGTGGTATTTTGTGGTTAACCCAGTAGGGCCCAGAAGCCCAACCTTGGTCCATTTCAACCCCCCTCCTACCCTACTTTAGGAGTTGACCCTTGGTTTGACCCCTAGACCACTGGGACCCACCTGAATCTTCCCTCTAAATCTGTCCCATTTTCAGTCCAGAAACAAGAGATTCAAGTGCTTTTTGATAGCTTATTGGCTTATCCAGTGACCCC
Organism: Artemisia argyi; assembly: GCA_030686995.1. Classification (NCBI taxonomy): domain Eukaryota; kingdom Viridiplantae; phylum Streptophyta; class Magnoliopsida; order Asterales; family Asteraceae; genus Artemisia; species Artemisia argyi. Next base: position 145,175,066 of record CM060680.1, on the reverse strand, counting down.
ACTTGCATTTTCTGGCTTAAGCAAGTTCATATAACTTATTTGGGTCAGAATTACCCATTGTGGGTCCCACCTAAGCTGATTTTAGCTTATTTCCCCATTTGGTCAACTTAAGTCAACTGTTGATCCAATAAGCATTCAAAGTGCTTATTTTTAGTTTATAAAAAGTTTGTTTTTACAAAAGTTTTCTGTTTTTAGATGTAAAATAGATTGGTAAAAGAAAAATTCCAAAAATCCAATTTAATTTTTAAGTGATAGTTTCTATTTAATGTGAATTAAATTTTATTTTTCATTTTTAGATTTTAATTAAGTACTTGTCATTTTTATATTTTTATTAATTACCTATTATATTAAAGTATTTATAGTAATTTTCTCATATTTTTATTTTCTTATTTAGTATTTATTAGAATTAATTTTAGTTTTATTAATTATTAATTAATAAGTAAGTTTTAAATAGCATAATTAATTTTTATTATGTAAGACATAGTTTTTATATTTTTTCTAGCTTTTATATATTATAATATAATTTTAGGAATTTTTCTAGAATTTTTACTATTCATTTCCTATTTTTTATAATTTTAAATAGTTTAATTAGGTAATTAATAATTAATTAGTAATTAATAATTAATTAGTAATTAATTAATATAAAAACCACAAAAAGACAAAAACACTTATTTTTAATTTTAAAACTTATTTTTAGTTATTTTATAATTTTAGAAATTTTATTTTCATTTTTCTAGTGTTTAAATAATATTGTATTATATTTAAGTTGTTTAAATATTAATAATTAGTATTTAATTAATATTAAATAATTAATTAGTGTTAAAATTTATTTTCTTTTTCTAAAAAATTTCTTTTACCTTTTAGTTTGTAAAAAAAGTCATTTTCACCCCCTGGGGGTTTTCAGATTTCCGTTTTCACTTTTTATTTTGCACGTTTACGTTTTATTTAAACGTGAACGTACGCGTTTTAAGTTTTAAACGTTTCTGGTTTTTCCTAGCTTCCAGTCTTGTTTATATAGCTCATTTAAGCTATTTCATTGTAGATTTCTTAGTCAGATCAATCTCAAACCCTTTTCCGTCTAGTTTCACCTGATCACGAAACCGTTTGATAACCATCACACCTCGTCGGGACATAACGACCCGGGGAAACACTATACTTCCGCGGAGCATTGAGCCTTAGGAGTTTGACTTGGTTGACCACATCTGTGGTTGAATTTAGTTGACTGCTTTTGCCCCAATCAACCTTGATTTTGGAAATTTCCTTGAGTTTGATGTTGAAAATTTCTTTGATTCTGGTTGTTGTTTTCATGAAAGTACCCTTGGTTGAGGTTACCCTGACCTTGGTTTCGATTAAAGTTTCCTTGATATTGGAAACCTTGATTTTGGAAACCTTGGTTTTGACTTTCAAAACCGTGACCCTGATTGAAATTACCTTGGTTTTGATAACCTTGGTTCATTCTATTTTGATTCTGGTTACGGTTTTGGACATTTTGGTTTTGATTAAAACCAGGTGGTCCAGGGTACTGATTAGGACGATAGCTCGGGTCCATAGGAGGGCGGTATTGATTGCCTCCTTGATTTGAAGACACGACTATAGCATGAGCTTCATATGGGGAACCATTAGTAGCTGTGCAATTGTAGTAGGCATGCGGCCCACCACAAGTCACACAGACTTCCACTTTTTTAACCTCAGCAGGTGGAGGATGTTGTGGAAAGGAAACTTTTTTCTGTTGGGCGATAACCAAAGCTTGAATAGCTTCAGTGAGCTTGTCAATCTTAGCATCCGTGCTAGATTGACTCATAGAAGATGAAGGGGAAGGACCCGCATTAATTTGAGAAACAACCGGCTTGCTTCGTATAGAGCGGACCTTGGACTTATTTTCAATGATTTGCAAAGCTTCTTTGGTGGTTCTACTCAAGAAATTACCTCCTGCGGAGGCATTGAGTGAATCCTGATCAGCTTGGCTCACGCCATTGTAGAAGGTATCGAGTTGCATCAACTCTGAGAAACCATGATTTGGACACTTGCGAAGTAATTCTTTGAAACGATCCCACGATTCACCAAATGATTCATCATATTTCTGAGTGAACTTGGTGATTTCGTTCTTAAGACTCGTGGTCTTTGAAGGTGGGAATTGACAAACTTTTTTACCAAGTCTTCCCATGTCTCAATTGAGCGAGGGGGTTGTTTCTCAAGCCAAATCCGGGCTTGACCCTCTAGGGAGAATGGGGAGAGAAGAAGCTTGATTGCTTCACAGGGGACATTTTTGTATTTGATGGTTGACGTGATTTTATTGAACCATCGAATGTGCTCATGAGGATCGTCCCTCTCAAAACCGTAGAATTGACTTGAGGTTACAAGATTGAGTAACCCGGTTTTGAGCTCAAAACTATCAGCCACGATGGCTGGAACAACAATGGCATGTCCGTAACCCTCGATGGGAGCTTGGAGAAGCTCACACATGGGGCGGTCTTCCGCCAATGTGACAGCTAGAGTGGAAACAGTACGGATCTCAGATCCGACTGTTGGTGCTGAACGTCTACGAGGTCTTCTAGGTTTCTTTACAAGCTCACGAAATGGGCTCGTGGACCTAGAAGAACGAGTGCGCATGCACTAGGGATAAAAACCAATCAAAACAAAATCGATGCAAATCAACAGTGAACTTAAACCAATAATCACAAATGAATGGCTTCTTTAAGAAAGGTACACCACTCACAAGGTTACAAAGGCAAGTTTTAAATCTTTTGTTTAGGAATTTATTATGTTCACACCCCCAGTTGGTAAGTGTTCTGCCTTGGTTTACGACGGTTTATTTTTATGTAATTATTATTCACAAGAAAGAGATGAATGTTTTTGGGTTTTTGTGTATGGGTTAAAAACTTTTGGACAATATTTTTGGTATCGTTTCGTTTACCAAAATCGTATCTCTTTAAGAATCACCTTAAAAGAAATCCGATTTAGAAAACGTAACGATCTGTTTTGTTTGTTTTTGATTTTTTTGGTGTTGTTAACACTGTAGGAAAAGTGTTAATGACGTTTTTATATTATGATTAAGATTTACAAAAAGGTGGTGGTGTTTATACAGTGATGAATGAAAAACTACTAATCTCTAAAGAACGTTTTAAACACGCAACTACCTCCCCGGCAGCGGCGCCAAATTTTGATTGGTCCTAAACGGTCAACTAAGTTTACCAGGTGATGGTCAACCAAGTCAAACATCTAAAACCAACTAACCAAGGAGTACAGTGTATTCCCGGGTCGTTATGTCCCAGCGAGGTTTGCAATTGTATTTGAAAACGTTTTAAGTGATCGGGTGATTTAACAGGAGGATCAGGAATTTGATTTGTATGATTACACTATGAGATTATGATTGAAAATAACTTAGAAACACTATTCTAACAATTACTGATGATCAGATAACCTAGAAACGTAAGTTAAACCTAAAAACGCGCGTTTGAATTTAAAATACGCGCAAAATAAAAAGTGAAACGTGAGCAAATAAAGTCCTACGAATGTGAAAATTATATTTTTACAATCCTAATGTTATAAAAAAAATTTGGAAAATTAAAATTATTTTTACAACTATTTAATTAATTACTAATTATTAATTACTTTTTAATTAACTAAACTATACTAATTATTAATTAATTATGAAAATTAACTAAAAAAATGAAAATTAAATTTAAAAAATCTAAACTATTATAAAACTAATTTTAAAACAGAAAACCTATTTTTTCTACTTTTTAATTAATTATTACTAATTTAAAACTAATTATTTAATTAATTTAAATTAAACTAAATTATAAAAAGTACTAAATGACAAAAGAAAAATCTGAAAAAATTTCTAAAATTATTTTAAGCTATAAGAAACCTAAGAAAGATTTAAAAATTGCAACTGCTTATAAATAAGCAGAAAATAAGCCAAAAGGGCTTAAATAGAAGCTATCACTTTTTATGTTTTTGGATTTTCTTGATTTTTCTTTTACAAAACTATTAAAATACTGAAAATTAACAACTTTTATGAATTGGATCTCAGTAATAAGCTCAGTGCTCACAATTAAGCTTAACAGTGAGCTTTTAGCTTGATTATGAGGTTTTAAGCTTCAATAAGCTTCAAACAAGCCACACAGTGAGTACAAAGGGTAGATTAAGCTACAACCAATTGATGTGTGTTAGGAAAAAGCTAGGACAACTAGGAGTGATCACTGAATAAGCCACACAGATGTAATAAGCAATTCCAAACCCCACAGATCCAAACAGGTCACTAGGTGCTTTGCAGGCCTAATTAGGTTTAGGGGCAAGGGAACTCAAGAACAAAATAAGCTTGGATCCTGAAAGCTAGTACTTCTAGCTTCACAAAGGGGCAAGAATCTGAGGTAATGCTTAAGTAATTAACAAAGTGTGGGCCTGTGATATAGGGGTGTTCAAACTGCTGAGATAATCACTTAGTGAATGGGCAAAAGCTCAAGGATACTCAATAAGCTAGAACAAAGATGTATGCAAACAAATACAGTCCATATCACATGTAAACAACACTATTCCCACAATCAATAACCAAAATTCATTCATGAACACAGATAATCAACAAGCTCAGAATGGTTGTTGATGCATCAGCAATCATGGGGTCCAAAGGGGCAATAAGCATGGCAAAAATAAGCTGTAGAACAAGCACATGAGTGCAAATGACTACTGGATCAATCAAGCTAACCTACCAAGCTCCTCAGAGCACTAAAGACCAGACCATAAGTTCAAGGGATGAGCTAGATAAGGGTGTGAGGAAAATGCGTCAAAACTGTGGAGCAGGGGAGGTTGCACTCCCTGCAGCTCACTTTAAGCCACCACACAAGCTTCATAAAATTTTTGTAAAATAATACAAAGACTGATTTGTAAAGCTTAACTGAGGGACTTTAATCCTTAAAAATTTCAAGGCTTGAAACTAAACCCAAAATTCCTTAAAAATCACACCATAATTGGATTTTTGCAAAAACCTGAGATTTTGACTTTTTGAGATTTTTGAACAATTTGACTTTGATGAATTTTAATCTATCCCTACTGATTATAATTGATGTTTTAAGATGATATGAGGCTGCTTCAAGCTATCTTAACAGTTTTTAAACCAAATCCGAGGTTATGCTAATCTAAAATCTTAACAAGCCCACAGTTAAAGGATTTAAGAGTGGTGTTGACTTTTTATCCAACTAACTATGAGTTCCATGTTTAAGTTACACTATATGAACTTAATAAAAGCTGTTTCAATAGTTTTTATCCACTCAAAAGCACAAGAACACAGTATATCAACTTATACCAAACACCCTCTTAATGTAAATTGTTTTCAACTTTTCAAAGGTTTTGGGTGAATTAAACCATTAAACTGATTCATGGGGTTGCAGTGTGATATAATGGCCTTGGATAAACACATAAACAACCACAATAACAACAACGGGCAAAGATTCAACCCAATCCACAATGGCAGTTAACTAGTAAAATTTTGAGAACAAATAAATGCAAGTGAATAAGCCAATATCTAAAAGCAACAAACTACTAGCTATCACAAAAGAAACATATAAACACAAATAATAACAAGAGAAGCAATTTTACAACACTAAACTAAGAATCAAAAGAAATGGAAAGTTTAAGCTCACAGTGTACTTCCAAGCTAAACCAAATGAACCAAGAACCACAGTGACCACCTAATACTCCCCTGAGCACTAAACCATTCCATCATTCCTGCAATGCTCCTTTTCTTTTTGCATTTTTCTTTTTTTTATTTTTATTTTATTTATTTATTTTTTTGTATTTTCTTCTATTTATATTGAAATTGAAATTTAAACTGAAAGTGAATTGCAGAACTGAAAAACATATATTAATAAAAGGGAAATGAATTACAAACTAGAGTTTCAACTGAGATGTAAAATTACAATAACTTGAAAATAGCTAATTTAAAACTAAAATTCTAACACTTTCTTCCCAGCTACCAAGCTTCAATTTATAGCCCCAAAGTAGGGTTTCTGAGCTCCCTTGGACCTTTCCCAGCACTTCTTCTCAACCCTTGGATCAATACCACTCAATCTTGGCTGTTCAAAATTTTGGCGCCCAATTGGTATTTGGCGTTTTCTTTTAATATTTGGAGCCAGTGGTATAGTCTTGGACTGGAGTGTTTGTTTGGTGTGGCAAGGGGGTTGAGTAGTGCAGGAGGGGTAGCAGGCTTAGGGGTGATGATGGAGTTGCAGTGAGTGGGGTGTGAGGTGGAGGGGACGGGTCAAAGATGGAGGGTTGACTGAGGTTTAATATTAAACCTGGAATTGGATTTGGGTGATGGTGGGCTAGTGAGGGTATGGGCCAAGGAGGGATTGGGCTAGGGGTGTTTATTTATTAAGGATTTGGATTTTTGGGGTGTTGGAGTAATTAAATTTGGCCTGTTTGGTGTACAAAATATCACAAGGACTAATTTTGCCAAAAGCTGAAACTTAGGGAATGATTTTTCCATATTTCCAAAGATATCAAAGGGACCTAATTTGCCAAGTTTTAATAGTACAAGGGTAATATTTGATAAATTCCAATTTTTAAATACCCGAGGACTTGTTTTGCCATTTTTGAAACTTGGGGACCAAAAGTGTAATTTTCTCAAACTTTTCACCTAAGGACTAAATTTGATAATTTTTTACTTTTAAAACCCTTGGGTTGACTTTTCTTTCATAAAAAACGGTCAGGGACTAGTTTTTCAAATTTTTGAAAGTTGGGGGACTGAAACTACCAATTGTTCAAACTTTGTTCATTTTTCATTGTTTTTACTCATTTTACATCTGAAATGTATAAAATACAATCCCTAAGATATTTTCAGTGTTTTTGATGCATTCTTGAGTGTTTTTAGATGTTTTGGCAGTTCAAATACGACAAAAATGATGAGTGTTTGAGCACTCATCAGATAGTCTTTGTCTTTTTTAGTGCCTTACTTACAAAGTATATGGGCGTTTGAACGGAGTTCCTATCTGTCAATAGTACTGCACTAACTGCTCCATGGGTTGCAGATAAGTACATCATTAATTCTTCCCCGGGTCTTGGTGCGACAGGTTTGGGAAGTGATGCAAGATGCTGCTTGAGTTGTTGGAAGGCTTCCTCCGCCTCCTCAGTCCAACGAAAGTCTCCCTTTTTCGTGCACTTCGTGAGTGTTTTAAAAAGAGGGAGTGACTTGTCTGCTGATTTGGACAAAAAACGGTTTAGTCCAGCTAGCTTTCCATTTAATGACTGGACTTCTTTCAATGTGCGCGGAGAAGGGAGATCAATGACCGCTTTTGTCTTTTCTGGGCAAGGCTTAATGCCATCAGGTTCTATTAAGTATCCAAGGAACATGCCTTCTATCGCGCCAAAAGTGCACTTCTTTGGATTCAATTTCATGTTTATCTTTCCTAGTGTTTTGAATGTCTCCTCGATGTCGCGCACCAATTCTTCCTCTGTGTGACTCTTTATAACAAGGTCATCAACATAAACTTCCAGGTTGCGACCTACTTGCTTCTCAAATGCTGTGTCCACCAATCGCTGGTATGTTGCTCCCGCGTTCTTTAGACCAAAGGGCATTTTTGTATTGTGTGGAAGGCTGTTTTCTCTTCATCTTCTTCAGCCATCTGAATTTGATGGTATCCTTTGTATGCGTCTAGGAAGCATTTAAAAGGATATCCACACAAAGATTCTACCTTCCAGTCTATTTCTGGCAGCGGGTAGCAGTCTTGTGGACATGCTTTGTTGAGGTCAGTGAAGTCCACGCACATTCTCCAACTGCCATCACTCTTCTTTACCATTACTGGATTAGAAAGCCAGTCGTGATAGTAGACTTCTCGCATAATTCCTGGATCTACAAGTTTGTGTATTTCTTCCAGGATGGCTTTTGCGCGATCCGGAGCCTGGCCGCGCTTTTTCTGTCGTATTGGAGGGTATCCTTGTCGGATTTGTAGCTTGTGCTCCATGATTAAGCGTGGCACTCCCGTCATGTGCTTTGGTTCCCATGCAAAAATGTTTAGGTTATTTTGAAGGAGTGCGCACACAGCTGCTCTGCCTTTGTCAGACAGCGACCCTCCAATTGATATTTGCTGATCTGGGTAATCTGGGTGAATGGCAACTATTAAGTTTGGTATTTTGGTTGCGCATTGTTCTGGGACACTTTCTACTTCACTGGCTACTGTGTTACACTCTTTTGGTGACACAGTGGTATTATAGAGGGTGACGATGCCTCCTTCTACTGGGAATTTGAGCATCCCATGTACTGTGGACGGCAAGGCGCGCATGGATGATATTCCAGATCTCCTAATGATGCCGTTGTATGGTGAGGGGGACTTGATTACCATAAAGTTCATCCAAGCTGCCGTAGAGTGTTGCTCATTACCTATGACCACGAGTAGGCGTAATTGCCCCATGGGCCATATCTTCTCTCCTGTGAATCCTGTCAGCGATGTCGTGGCTGGGATCAGCTGACTTTGTATCTCTGGTCGCAGCCTTTTGAAGCAATGTTCATACATAATATCTGCGGATGCCCCTCCGTCTACATACATACGATGGATATCGTGACCCCCTGTATGTATTTCAATGGTAAGTGGCTCCATTACTACGTTGTCCGCAGCGAGGGTTGGGAAGGAAATTTCATTCTTAGATGAGAACTTTTGGCTGACTTTTTGCCTAGTCTTTCGCTGCCATGATTGTATCATGTATATTGTGTCAGCCTTGTCTTTGGCTGTCTCCTTCTTACCTCCATTCTTTGGGTTTTCTTTTCCTTCTTTTATATTCTTAACGAGGTGATCCATTCTTCCTTCCTTTACCAGCTTGTCGATTAATTGTCGTAGTTGGACGCACTCGTTGGTAGTGTGGCCCTTTTGTCCATGGTATTCGCAGTATCCATTCCCCACGCGCCAGTCCTCTAGGGTGCGTATTGGTGGGGGCTTCGGGAAGTTTGCGCCCTCTGTTATGAATATCTCTCTTGTTGTTTTCGTGAGGGGGGTGTATTTGTCATTTCCTCGTCCACTTCCCTGGCCGCGATAATTCTTGTTGCGATTTCTACCCTGGTCATTGGATTGTCTCCTAGGCTGTTCTTGTTGCCTATAATTTTATTAGCGTTTTTTACTATCCGCGATTGCTGCTTCTCCTTGGATGAAGGACCTTGTGCGCTTCATTAACTCATCAAAGGTTTGGGGAACTTTATCATTTAATTTCCTGATGAGTTCTGGGTTATTTATCCCATTCATGAACCCTGAGATTTTTAGCACTTCAGGACACGCCTTGACGTGTATGCATTCGTCCTTAAAGCGCTCCACATAAGCGCTTGTTGATTCCCCTTGGCGCTGTTTTACTCTGGCCAATTCAACAGGGTTCTTTGCACACTTCTTTCTCTGAGTGAAGTTTAAGCGGAATGCTTTTCGCAATTCTTCAAACCCGTTTATGCTTCTTCGTGGAAGCTTACTAAACCAGGTTCGCGCATTCCCTACTAATGTAGAGTTAAACATATGAAACCACACAGGTTGTGGCCAATTTTTGATGGTGGCAGCAGATTCGAAAATTTCAGGTGATCGTCGGGGTCACCTGTTCCATCATATGTTTTCACATTGGCGGGCATGCGCCTCTTCTTATCATCCGAGTAGTCACTAATGCGCCGTGTGAACGCATCAATCTTTTGAAGGCGCCAAGGAAGAGATATGTCTTCATCTTCTTCTTCCCGACGTCTTCCTCTGGACTTCCAATGTCCTGTTTCTTTGTCCTCGTAGTTCGAGGAGTCACTCGAGGAATAGTTGTCTCTTTTACGACGTTTGCGCCGTTTCTCCTCAGAATCTGAACCTGGAGGACTTTCACTTGGGGGCGCCCGTCTCCCTAGTCTATCTTGGATCCTTCTGCTATCAGACCTTGAAGACCTGTCGCTCGGTGAGCGTTGCCGCCCAAGTTTCTCTTGTATTCTGCGGTTACCAAGTCTAGAGTGGACATTGGTGCGCATTCCATCATCTTCATATTCTTCTGAGTACTGCAAATCAGATGTTTCATCTTCCGCAGTTTTTCTTCCAATCCTGGTGAATACTTGGGGTCGACGTGTACCCTTCTCGCGCACCTCGTTCTGGTAGCGTGGTGGGGGTGATTCGCTCTCAAGACCAAAGTTGAGCCGGGCTTGCAGGCTCATACTTGACCTTCTCCTTGCTTCTTATTGCATTAGGGCAGTTAGGGTTTCGTAACTTTGGGATACAAAATTACTTTACGTTAACTCAGACGCATCCTCTTCCAGCGCGAGAATTTTTGCCTCAACATTAGGCGCCCTATCTCGGTTAGGTGCGCCAGGCGGCACAGTGTTGTCCACTATGGGTGCCGTTTGGTGGGGAGTATTGAAGAGGGTGCGCTGAAGTTTCTCAGTGTTTGGAGCCACCGTGGTGGTCTGGGTAGTACTTACGGGCAACTCTATAGTCGGGAGGATTAGAGTTGAGCCCGTTTCTTGGTGTCCAAGCATACTGGTTGTTCCAGAAACCTGTCTAGGGATCGGATCTTGGTTCTTCTTCTTTTGGGAATTACCATGTGTTTTTTCCAACTACGGAGTCCGCTGGCTCGAGTTTTTGTGTTTCGTCATTCTAGTTCTTAGTATAGGGTCCCACGAATGGTGCCACTTGTTGATACAAAAGTTGGGCGTTCGTTGTTTGGGGTTCCTGTTCTCGTACCAATTCGATCTTAATGCTTGAGACCTGCGCACTAAGAAAACAAACAAACACCGTTAGGCTTATCGTGGGATTGTCTCTCACGATTATCCTCCGGCGTGAGAGTAAGTAATCGGTTTAGGGTTTTGTATATGAATTAGGGCTGTAAAGTCGTACCTTTAATGAGAGTTATGATATTGTTTATATAGGCTCAGAATCCTTATTGGATACGTGTGCCTCACTCTTCGGTGTATATCCGGTTTGGATATATATTCCTTAAATAAGAGATATCCATATCATAACTATAAATAACTTTGGGCTTGGGCTTTCGTGAGCCCAAGCCGTTATCATACTAGCCCAAATCACTGTTATGATGGCCCACTCGTGGCGGGTTTGGGCATTAGTAATGTCTATCATTTGGGTCTGTGACCCGAATATAGACTATACGTTATCAACGACTGTTCATTTTCTAATTTTCTTAATTAATTTAGTTAAATTAGATTTTAATTAATAAATAAGTAAACAATTAGTAAAATAGTCTAAAAATAATTTTTATAAACTTTTTATAATTTTTTAGGATTCCTGTGATGGTTAATTAGATTTATAAATTTTTCTATAATTTTCTAAGTCATTTGTAGTATTATTAGTAATTTAAATAAGTTTAATTAGTTTAATTAATATAATTAGTATTTAATTAATATAAAATCCACAAAAAGACAAAAATAGGTATTTTTAGTTTCTAAATTTATTTTAAGTCATTTTATAATTTTAGAAATTAATTTGCAACTTTCTAGCTTAAATTTATAAAATAAATCTTTTTAGTATAAGTTAAATAGTTTTAAAGTAAATAATTAAATAGTGTTTATTTAAATAATTAATATTAAATAAGAAAATAATTAAAAAGTAGTTTTCTTTTTAATTAAATTTTCTTTTAATATTAAGTTTGTAAAATTTTCATTTGCACCCCCTGTAGTTGTAAAGTGTTTAAAACTCACTTTTTCTTCTGTCTGTAATCAAATCTGATTTCTTATTTGTGTACGTGTAATTGATAAGGCGAAAAATGAACCACTTTTAGGGGGTCATTTAAGCCCGGAATTGAATTTATTTGATCAAATATTGCCCTAAATCGTTCCTTTTGTGATTTTAGGTACTTTGGGAGAGAAATCTGGAAAAGGAAGCAATTCGGACGTTTTTGGAGCATAAAAGTGAAGAAAACGCCAAAGACTTAATTTTCCAAGCTGGGAACAGTATATGACGGCGTCAAGAGTACCACCCTGACGGCGTCAAGAGTAAATTGCACGACGGCCCAGTACAGAAATGAAGGCGTCACAAGAAAGAGCGTCAAGAGTTAAATACATGACGGCCTGGAAAAAGATAATACATGACGGCGTCAGATGTAGATCAAGGCAGTCCGAGGATTCTTTTGGCGGTGAGATGACGGCGTCACCCCTTTGTTCTTGACGCCGTCTGCCTCAATTATCTATATATAGTTTTCTAATTTTCATTCATTAGAGAGGAACAAGTTTGGAGAAACCCTAAGGCCGAACCATATACGATTTTTATAGGTTTTTCAAGGGTTTTCAGCCCTTGAACCCTTACATGTGTAATTGAGATAAGTGTTCTTTTAATTCAATCAATATGTCTATGTGTTGGTTGTCTATATCTTGTGCCTGTCTTGATTCCACCATGCTAGGCTAGATTTATCTTGTGTTTGCTTAGATCTAATGAAACCTAGATGTTGATTATGTGTTAATTACTTGTTTATGGCTGTATTGGATGAATGATTTCAATGTTAGGCTTAAGAAAACTGGCAGATCTCCAATTGGTAACATGCTTGAATGTCTTAGGAAACATGAACCGATGTGTACTAGGTTTTATTGGTTGTATTTAATGCATGAGTAAATTCTAATGACCCCATGTTAGTAGCTTCTTAGCCGGCTCGACATAGGAGTGAAGTAGGCACTCATAGGATTGGGGAGTTAAGTACGCCACCCCATGAATGGTATTAAGGAATACAATCCGTCATCCACGCAACTATAACAAGTAATTAACGTGTAAAAGATATCTAGGGAGTAGTGAAATCTAAGTAAACACAATTTCTCCACTTATTGCTCACAACCTTAGTTTAATTTAGTTTTATTTTCATTTCTAGTATTTTATTTTGATTGCCTCTTTAGTATTGGGTTAGTTGACTAGCAACTAATTCCGCCCAAATCCTTCAAACCCGAGATATTTACTTGCTTTCTAAAAAATATAAAAATACAAAAAGAATCATCTCTCATCTCTAGAACTAGTATTTAGGTTTTCTAATCCTAGCGACACTATTCCTAGCTGAACGATCAATCCCCCGGTACTTGTCACTATACTATACTACAACGATCAGGTACACTGCCTGGTAGGGGTTGTAAGCTTCTCGCCGCCGATAATCAAGCTGATCAGGTACACTGCGTGATAGGAACACCGAGGAGTCCTGGGCAATTATTGAGGAGCTCACCGCCGATAATCAAGAGATGTGGGAGTTTAATCATACAATAAAAGCGGCCATCAATGCAGTCTCAACATCTGGAGGAACCACCGAAATCCCCGATGAACTCCTATGCAAACTCGAGGCAAAAGTTGACTATTTTGAGGAAAGGCAAAGGAGACCTTTAAGTCCTAGACGGGCTATTGTCAATTCTGTCTCGAAACCGACTTCAACACCATTATCAGAGTCACCCTCTAGAGAAAATATAGAGACTTTTCAAAACTATGCCCCACCTTATTCCCCTACCGAGGAGCTTAGCTCGGAGTTTGAAGCTAGGATGAGAGGATATATGGCAACTCATTCAGATCAGCTTGCTAGATTCGAGGAAGCAGTTTATAAGCAAAAAGAAGAGATGCAAGAGAAAATGAATGAGATGATGAGTCTATTGGAGGAGTATGCCAACCTGAGAACCCCCGAAAGAATGCTACTAAGGAAAGAAAGCGTCACCCCCACTACCTAATTTGTTAATTCCATCACAATTGTCCACAAGGATGACGAGAAGGTAGAAGCCTCTACTAAACAGACCTTAGATAAGCCACCAAAATCCCAGCCCTTGAGTCACTACTTGAAACATGATATAAACGAAAACACCATAACAAATTGGATTAAGGGTGATGGGCGTAACCAACCTTCCAAACAGGGTTCTGAGAAAAAGGAAAAGGGAAAAGATGAGTATGATACGTTACCTGGGGGTCAATATTCGAGAGGCTATTGGTACAAAAAGGGGCTACTAAGCAGATAGCGTGTGGGAACTTTGAGATACCAACTAGCATCGGGGATTTGAAATATCTTAGTGCTTTTGTCGACCAAGGATCGGAAGTAAATCTTATGCCCCTAACTATTTACATCCAACTAACGTCAAAAATGCCAGCCCCTACTCGTGTTAGATTGTCCCTCGCTGGACACTCGTACGTATACCCCCTAGGAATCGCAGAAGATGTATTAGTTAATGTCGCAGGATTCATGTACCCCGTTGATTTTATGATCATCGATGATAAGGTAGATGGATGCATACCAATAATCCTCGGGGCACCATTCCTTGCCACCGCTAGAGCTGTCATTAAGTATGAAGGCAGGAAAATTGAGCTTAAATTTGGAAAAAGAAAGATTAGCTTCCCCATGACTCCGCGAAGTGGACATGAGAATTTGAGTTAGAGAAAGCTCAAAAACAACATTGACACGACACCCATTCGTGTTCAGAATAAAATTCTTGCATGGGAGGCAAGAATCAAAAGCTACAAAGAGGCTAAATATGAAAGAAGCAAAAGCAATAAGGTTCACGTCAAATTCGAACATAATCGACCAACAAAAAGTCATATCCCATTCGAGGAAGGGAACTTGGTGCTCTTAAGACACTTGGAAACAACAATACAACCCGATAAACCAAGTCCTTGGTGGTATGGGCCTTTCACAATTGAGAGCATGAACCAAGATGGGATGGCTAACCTGAGAAGTAAAGTAGGTGGAGAGGTGATTGCAAGTACCGACAGGTTGAGGCACTACCACCACAATAGTAATGATCACAACTACATGGGGTACATCATCTCAAATGATGAGGTCACGTAGTAACCCATGACCTTAAGTCTAGCTACAAGACTCGTAAATAAAGAAAAGCGCTTCTTGGGAGGCAACCCATGCTTTGTGTGATTTTATTTTGTTTGTTTGTTATTTATTTCCGTATGCATGCTTTATTTTTATTGTTGGTAGATCATGTTTCTAAACTAAAAAGTGGAAATACTTTACTTTGTTATTTTGGCCTAGTCTTAACTCCACCTAAAGGTATTTTTGCAAAAGATAAGTGTAAGGGGAAACCCCAAATATGTTTTTAAGAAACAAACCGATCATGATTTGCCACAATATTAAATGAACATGTGTATTAGTACTTGTTAGAGTCAAATGCTTGTATCGAGTCATAATGAAGTTTTGCAGGATTTTCCAGGAAGTAGGACCAAGTTTTTCCAGAAATTTTCTGGAAACTTAACATAAGAATTTATGCAGGTCACTTCTGACGGCGTCATGAGTTTACTCTTGATGGCGTCACGTGAAAAAAATTGGAAATTTTACCAGTTTTGTTTTTCTAACGGAGTCTTAAAGTTTTTGTTGAATTATTAAGTTTTATAATCTCCAGGAAATCTGCAAACTTCATTCCACAAGCATTATATCTTACTTTGTTTTCTAGGATTTAGTAACTTATGTAGATTGCCGCCGATTTTATGAGAGGTTGTCTTGTTTGTTTTCTCAGGATTTACAGGTTATGTATGACAAGAAGATAATTTATATTCTGGAAGGGAAGCTTTGATTGTTCATTTTTTTGGAGGAAAATTTAACCTGGCCACCTTATTATCCATACCGAGCGAATCAGGGGAGTATTTGATTTCATTCGTTTTACTTATTTCACTTTTACATTCTTTACTTGAACATTGGGGACAATGTTCATCCTAAGTGTAAGGGGAGGGTAAAATGATGATACCTTACATGTACACTTTCGCTTGAGTTTGTTTGTTTAATAGTAGATGTGTAATAAAACTATGAGAAATACTTGTTAGTGCAATTTTAGCGCCAAATTTAAAATTTTTTACAACATTTAGAAGTGAAACTTTAGCCATAGCAAGCGTCTCATGGATAGGAGAATGTATGACTAGCACATAACTGTATATTCAGAAAACTTTTCCACCCAAATATGTGAGGTTCACCTTTAGATTTGATAGGAAAAGCATTTACTATTAGTGCTTATGAGTGTACCGGTAGCATTTAGATTCTAGAACTTGCGTTAGTGATGCATCCCGAGACCGCTAGTGAGACTACATTCGTGTAGTAGGATTTACTACATGATAAGAGGCATTAGGATCACCCTTGTGTTAAACCCGTATCATAATTACTTGACCATTTATGTCATATTACTTGGCTAGTTAAGTCAACTAATTTTTCCCACACCTTAGCGTTGTACTCATTTTTAGTACACGAAACCCCTAGTACACCCCTCCGAGCCTATCTTTTCGTTTCTAACTTTAAGCATTTTACTTAAAGGAAGAATTTATTACACCCCACTTAAATGTACAACCAAATCGCCTTAGCCTTCCGTGTATGCACTCATCTTTAGTGCATTATTGTTATTTGTTCAACCCTAAGTTAACTATCTAATTGATTACATGGTTGCTAAGTTGAGTCATATCCTTGTACATATTGTTTTGGGATGATTGGGACTCATGGGTAAAGTACTTATTTATGGAGTAATGGGAAAGAACATCATTTATTACCCCCATATGTGCGTTAATCTTAAAAGTACTCCAAGTGTTTTGATTTTCTTAATTCGAGTCATTATATTAGTTTACTGTAAAGTATGTTAAAATTCAAGTGTAAGGGGAATGTTCATTCCCTATGATGTATTGTTTTGGATGGTAGGGTAAGAGTGTATGCAAAAAAAAAAATAAATAAATAAAAATAAAAATAAAAAAAAAATCAAGAAAAAGAAAAAAAAGAAAAACATACGGACTACCATCCCTTTTCATTCTATGTTTATTTTATGTTTTTGTTATTTTTTCATTTATTAGCTTAAGTCGAGTCTAATCTTGGCTTAGCAATGCAATATTGTACATGTAATTGACCAAGATTGTTAACTCGCCACCAGTAAAGACTGCCTATATCCAACAAAACCGTGTATTTCATATCCCTACACCTAACGTTACAACCCTTTAAAAGACCTCTTTGATAGTTTATCCTAGGTGCTTACGCCATGTGGTGGAGGTTTGATCCTTTCCCAAGCCTATGGTAATCTATTTTGCTATGACAGGTAGTGAGAGATATCTTCCGTTTCCATATTGTAATTTTTACTTTACTACACCTGAGAGATGTGAGTATCTAAACACTATTTGTGAGGTGCTTGTGTATGACCTCTGTGCTTGTCTTTGGTCTTTAGTGGAACGATTATTTGATGTAATTACTTTTATATTAGTGTTAAATGACCCCTAACTTGTATTTTGACTAGAATAAAAGCGCATTTGCTTGAGGACAAGCAAATATCAAGTGTAAGGGTATATGATGAGGCGAAAAATGAACCACTTTTAGGAGGTCATTTAAGCCCGGAATTGAATTTATTTGATCAAATATTTCCCTAAATCGTTCCTTTTGTGATTTTAGGTACTTTGGGAGAGAAATCTGGAAAAGGAAGCAATTCGGACGTTTTTGGAGCATAAAAGTGAAGAAAATGCCAAAGACTTAATTTTCCATGCTGGGAACAGTATATGACGGCGTCAAGAGTACCATCCTGACGGCGTCAAGAGTAAATTGCATGACGACCCAGTACAGAAATGAAGGCGTCACAAGGAAGAGCGTCAAGAGTTAAATACGTGACGGCCTGGAAAAACTTAATACATGACGGCGTCAGATGTAGATCAAGGCAGTCCGAGGATTCTTTTGGCGGTGAGATGACGGCGTCACCCCTTTGTTCTTGACGCCGTCAGCCTCAATTATCTATATATAGTTTTCTAATTTTCATTCATTAGAGAGGAACAAGTTTGGAGAAACCCTAAGGCCGAACCATATACGATTTTTACAGGTTTTTCAAGGGTTTTCAGCCCTTGAACCCTTACATATGTAATTGAGATAAGTGTTCTTTTAATTCAATCAATATGTCTATGTGTTGGTTGTCTATATCTTGTGCTTGTCTTGATTCCACCATGCTAGGCTAGATTTATCTTATGTTTGCTTAGATCTAATGAAACCTAGATGTTGATTATGTGTTGATTACTTGTTTATGGTTGTATTGGATGAATGATTTCAATGTTAGGCTTAAGAAAACTGGCAGATCTCCAATTGGTAACATGCTTGAACGTCTTAGGAAACATGAACCGATGTGTACTAGGTTTTATTGGTTGTATTTAATGCATGAGTAAATTCTAATGATCCCATGTTAGGAGCTTCTTAGCCGGCTCGACATAGGAGTGAAGTAGGCACTCATAGGATTGGGGAGTTAAGTACGCCACCCCATGAATGGTATTAAGGAATACAATCCGTCATCCACGCAACTATAACAAGTAATTAACGTGTAAAAGATATCTAGGGAGTAGTGAAATCTAAGTAAACACAATTTCTCCACTTATTGCTCACAACCTTAGTTTAATTTAGTTTTATTTTCATTTCTAGTATTTTTTTTTTATTGCCTCTTTAGTATTGGGTTAGTTGACTAGCAACTTATTCCGCCCAAATCCTTCAAACCCGAGATATTTACTTGCTTTCTAAAAAATATAAAAATACAAAAAGAATCATCTCTCATCTCTAGAACTAGTATTTAGGTTTTCTAATCCTAGCGACACTATTCCTAGCTGAACGATCAATCCCCCGGTACTTGTCACTATACTATACTACAACGATCAGGTACACTGCCTGGTGGGGGTTGTAAGCTTCTCGAGATCCCTCGAGAGGTAAAGCCTGGTGCAATCCCCACGCATCAGTAATCATATCTGTGTTTCTGTAATTGTTAATAGTGTTTCAGTTGTTCAAATACCAAGTAATCAGTAGTATAATCAACTCTAAATCTTTATTGGTTACTGTCCTCAGTACCATTCATTCCCGAAAACGTTTAAAATACAATTTCAATCTCGTTGGGACTTAGCGACCCGGGGATTTCCCTGTAATTCCACAGATTTTAATAATTGACTTTTTCTCCCAGGTGGGCCTATCAACTGCACCCGGTTGACTGGTTGGTTTGGAAGGAGTCAAAATTTGGCGCCGCTGCCGGGGAGATTGTTGCGTGTTTCAAAACGTTGTGGTTTTCAAAACCCCTCATGTACAAATACCATCACTTTGTAAATTTTTGTGAAAATCATAATCATAACTGAAAAAGTTCATTAACACTTTTCCTGAAGTGTTAAAAACACCAAAAAAATCATAAAGAATAAAACAAACTGTGAAGTTAAATTACTTCGTTTACTTTAAGATTACAACCTACACAGGTGGAATACGGAAGTTCTGACATTAAATTGCGAACTGAAAAGAGATCCATTTATTCTCTTCCGCCACCCTGCGAGTAATCTTAAAGGAACGATTTTGGTTAACGAATCAGTTCCAAAAATATTTTCCATGTTTTTTCACCCATACACGAAAAGCCAAAAACATTTTTACTGTGAATAATTACATAAAAGATTACCACCGCAAACCAAGGCAGAACACCTACTAACTGGTGGTGTGAACATAATAAGTTCCCAAACATAAGATAAAAACTTGCCATTGTATCCTTGTGAGTGGTGTACCTTTTTTAAAGAAGCCATTCACCTGAGATTATTGGTTTAAGTCACTGTGGTTTTGCCTCGATCTTGTTTTGAAAAATTGTTTTTAGTGCATGCGCACTCGTTCACAATCACGACGTAATCGTCATAGAAACGTAACCGGGTTACGTACTGTTGAAGAAGAACACGCGTTAAAAATGGACGATGTACCCCCGCTTCCTCCCAAGGATGACATAGTTCCTGACACCCGAACAATGGAGGAACTATGTCAACCTACCATGCACGGGAGAAGTGGACCCATTGCACCACTTACATTTGGAGCCACAGATTTTGGGCTAAAACACAACATGATACAGCAGGTCCAAAATTCGTGTCAGTTCCACGGTTTGCGGGGTGACGATGCTAACAAGCATCTCGATAAATTTTTAACCGTCACCCAAAGCATGAAACAAAATGGCGTCACCGAAGACGGCCTGCGTTTATATCTGTTCCCATATTCTCTCACTCATCATGCGACTGCTTGGTTCGATCAACTTCCTAAGAATTCGATCCGTACCTTTGATGAGATGGTTACTAAGTTCTTGGCTAAATACTTTCCACCATCCATGGTTACAAAGCTGAGAAACGATATTAGTAACTTCAGACAGCTTCCCGACGAGTCCTTATTTGAGGCATAGGAACACTACAAACTTGCCATTGATCGGTGTCCCAATCATAACATGCTTTTTGTCACCATTATTAATACCTTTTGTAATGGTTTGACACTTCGTCATCGTGACACCATCAATGCTGCTGCTAGGGGCACCTTTATGAAAAGGACCCCTGAAGAGTGTTATGACTTAATCGAAAACATGACTGCCCATCACAATTTTTGGGACCCTCTGCAGAGAGGAATGACTCATGTAAGTCAGTCACTCCGACAAATAATGAAATAGCTGCCCTTACCAGAAAGTTTGATGATTTGTCTGCTGCGGTTCTCCGCATTCACCAGACAAATCACAATCAGCAGATTAAAACTGTCAGTTGTGAAACCTGTGGTGGTCCACACCCGTACCATGAGTTCCCAGCCTCCGGTGGCTTCGCCCATGAGAACGTATTCGCAGCTCAAGGTTCCTACAATGCGGGAGGTAATTCTTACCAACCGCAAGGGGACCGGAATCTGTTGAGCTATCGTTCCAATAACTACATTGGACCACAGGGATTTAATCAATCCCTGAACCAAAATGGTCAAAACAGAAACCAGAACTTTAACCAGATTCAGAACCAGAACCGAATGAACCAAGGTTTTAACAGCCAAGGGAATTTCAACTCTAGTCAACACCAGGTTCAACAAAATCAAAACCAAGGGAATTATAACCGTAATCAAGGTCAGAACAATTACCATCAGGGTAATTTTCAACAACAAAATCACTTCCAGGGTAATAACAACCAGCAACATGGGAATTTCCAGAACAATCGGGCTCAAAATTTTCCAAATCAAAATCAAGACATTGTTCCAACTGGACCATCATCTGATGAGTTATTAAAACAGTTTATGAAATCCCAAGATGAACTGAACAAATTGCTAGTCAGTTAGATCTCTGAATTGAAGAAGTCTTTAAATGATCGACCCTCAGGCTCAGGTACTCTACCTAGCAACACGATCGCTAATCCGAGGGGCGATGTAAAGGCGATCACCACAAGAAGTGGAGTTTCTTATAAAGGACCCACAGCTCGGTCTACCTCTTCTCCTGTCCAGGTAGAGGAATGTGAAGCTGAGGATACTACGGACACGATACTTCCTACTAATAACGGAGGTACCAATGACGTCCCTCCTCCAGTTGTCCCGATCCCGACTCCCCCTAAAAGAGTCGTGTTTAAAACTCCCGAAGGTCCTGTTGAAAATCCAAAAGCCAACCCAAAACCATCAATTCCATATCCCTCACGATTGCAAGACCAGAAGCTCCGTGAAAAAGCTAATCGTCAGATGGAAAAATTCTTTCAAAATTTTCAAGATCTACACTTTGATATTAGTTTTGCGGATGCTCTTCTTTTAATGCCCAAATTCGCATCGACAATCAAAAACCTATTGAGCAACAAGGAAAAACTGTTTGAGATGGCACGAACCCCACTCAATGAGAACTGCTCTGCAGTTTTGTTGAAACAGCTTCCCGAGAAGCTAGGAGACCCCGGGAAATTTCTAATACCATGTATTTTCCCGGGAATGGTTGAGTGCTTTGCCTTGGCCAATCTTGGTGCAAGCATCAACTTAATGCCCCACTCAGTATGGAAAAAACTCTCTTTTCAGGAACTCACTCCCACATGCATAACTCTCGAGCTTGCTGACCGTTCAATTTCACGTCCCCTCGGTATTGCCGAGGACGTATTTGTGAGAGTGGTTAAGTTTCATTTTCCGGCAGACTTTGTCGTTGTTGATTTCGATGCGGATCCAAGAGTTCCTCTCATTCTTGGGAGAGGATTCTTCAGGACGGGTCGTGCATTGATCGATGTTTTCGATGAGGAAATCACGTTACGAGTTGGTACTGAAGCGATAACGTTCAACCTTGATCAAACCTAGAGATACTCCTCGAGTTATGATGCTGAATCGGTCAACCGAATTCATGTCATTGACATTGCATCTGAGGAGTATGCTCAAGAAAACCTTAGATTGGCTGATAGTTCTCTAAGTGGCAATCCTACTCCATCTTCTCACTACATAATCGTTAATCTTCTCCTTCCCTCACTCCGTTTGAGGGAAGTGATTTCGTCCTTGAGAAAATAGAGGCCTTTCTCAAAAGTGATTCGGTTCCCGAAGGAATTGATAACCAAGAGATTGACCCGGAGGGGGATATCTTTCTCCTTGAGAAATAATTAAACAAAGATCCCACTCCTCTTTCTGTTCTACCTCAACAACTTCATAATGCGGAAATCAAATATGTTGAGTGATGCGTGGGAATTGCACCAGGCTTTACCTCTCGAGGGATCTCGAGAAGCTTACAACCCCCACCAGGCAGTGTACCTGATCGTTGTAGTATATTATAGTGACAAGTACCGGGTGATTGATCGTTCAACTTAGGAATAGTGTCGCTAGGATTAGAAAACCTAAAGACTAGGTCTAGAGATGAGGGATGATTCATTTTGTATTTTTATGTTTTTATGAAAGCAAATAAAATCTCGGTTTTTAGAGGAGTGGGCAGAATTAGTTGCTAATCAACTAGCCCAATAACTAAGATGCAATCAAAATAAAATAATAAAAATGAAAATAAACTAAATTAAGATAGTGGTGTGAGCAATATATGGGAGAATTGTGTTTACTTAGATTTCACTACTCCCTAGATATCTTTTACAGGTTAATTACTTGTTACAGTTGCGTGGATGACGGATTGTATTCCTTAATACCATTCATAGGGTGGCGTACTTACTTCCCCAATCCTATAAGCTCCTACTTCACTCCTATGTCGAGCCGGCTAAGAAGCTCCTAACATGGGATCACTAGAATTCGCTCATGCATTAAATACAACCATAAAAACCTAGTACACATTGGTTCATGTTTCTTAAGATGTTCAAGCAAGTTACACAATGGAGATCTGCCAGTTTTCTTAAGCCTAACATTGAAATCATTCATCTATTACAACTATAAACAAACAATCAACCTATAATTAACATCTAGGTTTCATTACATCTAAGCAAACACATGAAAGATCTAGCCTAGCATGTTATAATCAAGACAAGCATAAGATATATTCAAACAACACATAGACATATTGAATGAATTGAAAGAGGACTAATCTTAATTGAACATGAAAGGTTTCAAGGGGTGAAAACCCTTGAAAATACTGTTACAAATGACCTAGGGTTTATTAGGTTTGACCCTAGTATTCTCCACACAAGTTCCTCCCTTAATGAATGAAAAATAGAAAAGTATATATAGATTTTGTGAGGTGACAGCGTCAAGTGTAAATGTCTGACGCCGTCATCTCGCCGCCCAATAAAGTTCTCGGGCTGCCTAGATCTGGGTTTGACGCCGTCACCAAAATAACTCTTGACGCCCTTCTTCTGACGCCTTCAGGTTTTCTCTGGGTCGTCATGGATTTTGCTCTTGACGCCGTCATACTTTCCTTCTTGACGCCGTCAGGTACTGTTCTCAGCATGGAATATTAAGTCTTTGTCGTTTTCTTCACTTTTATGCTCCAAAAACGTCCAAAATGCTTCCTTTTCCAGAATTCATGCCCAAAGTACCTAAAATCACAAAAGGAATGATTTAGGGCAATATTTGATCAAATAAATTCAATTCCGGGCTTAAATGACCCCCTAAAAATGGTTCATTTTTCGCGTCATCATATACCCTTACACTTGAGATTTGCTTGTCCTCAAGCAAATGCGCTTTATTCTAATCAAAATACAAGTTAGGGGTCATTTAACACTAATATAAAAGTAATTACAACAAATAATCGTTCCACTAAAGACCAAAGACAAGCACGGAGGTCATACACTAGCACCTCACAAATAGTGTTTAGATACTCACATCTCTCGGGTGTAATAAAGTAATATCACAATATGTAAATGGAAAACATCTCTCACTACCTGTCATAGCAAAATAGATTACCATAGGCTTGGAAAAGGATCAAACCTTCACCACATGCCGTAAGCACCTAGGATAAACTATCAAAGAGGTCTTTTTAAAGGGTTGCAACGTTAGGTGTAGGGATATGGAATACACGGTTTTGTTGGATATAGGCAATCTTTACTGGTGGCGAGTTAATAATCTTGGTTAATTACATGTACAATATGGCGTTGCTAAGCCAAGACTAGACTCGACTTAAGCTAATAAATCAAAAATAACAAAAACATAAAATAAACATAGAATGAAACGGGATAGTAGTCCGTATGTTTTTCTCTTTTTTCTTTTCAATTTTTTATTTATTTTCTTTTTTTTCGATTTTTTTTTTTTTTTTTTTTTTTTTTTTTTTTTTTTTGCATACACTCTTACCCTACTATCCAAAATAATTCATCATAGGGAATGAAAATTCCCCTTACACTTGAATTTTTACATACTTTACAAATAACTAATCTAATTACTCGAATCAAGATAATCAAAACACTTTGAGTACTTTTAAGATTAACGCACGTATAGGGGTAATAATATTATGTTCTTCCCTATTACTCCATAATAATAGTACTTTACCCATGAGTCCTAACTTAGGGTTTAAATAAATAACAATAATGCACTAAAGATGAGTGCATACACGGAAGGCTAAGGCGATTTGGGTGTACATTTAAGTGGGGTGTAACAAATTCTTCCTTTAAGTAAAATGCTTAAAGTTAGAAACGAAAGGATAGGCTCGGAGGGGTGTACTAGGGGTTTCGTGTACTAAAAATGAGTACAACGCTAAGGGTGTGGGAAAAAATAATTGACTTAACTAGCCAAGTAATATGACTTAAATGGTCAAGTAATTGTGATACGGGTTTAACACAAGGGTGATCCTAATGCCTCTTATCGTGTAGTAAATCCTACTACACGAATGTAGTCTCACTAGCGGTCTCGGGATGCATCACTAACGCAAGTTCTAGAATTTAAATGCTACCGGTACACTCATAAGCACTAATAGTAAATGCTTTTCCTATCAAATCTAAAGGCGAACCTCACATATTTGGGTGGAAAATTTTTCTGAAAGTACGGTTATGTGCTAGTCATACAATCTCCTATCCATGAGACGCTTGCTATGGCTAAAGTTTCACTCCTAAATGTTGTAAAAAATTTTAAATTTGGCGCTAAAATTACACTAACAAGTATTTCTTTTAATTTTATTACACATCTACTATCAAACAAACAAACTCAAGCGAAAGTGTATCTGTAAGGTATCATCATTTTACCCTCCCCTTACACTTAGGATGAACATTGTCCCCAGTGTTCAAGTAAAGAATGTAAAAGTAAAACAGGTAAAACGATGAAATCAAATACTCCCCTGATTCGCTCGGTATGGATAATATGGTAACCAGGTTAGATCTTCCTCCAAGAAAATGAACAATCAAAGCTTCCCTTCCAGAATATAAATCGTATTCTTGTCATATATAACCTATTAAACCTGAGAAAACAGACAAGGCAATCTCGATTAAAATCGGCGGCAATCTATATACGCTAACAAATACTAGAAAACAAAATAAGATATAATGCTTGTGGAATGATGTTTGCAGATTTCCTGGAGATTATAAAACTAAAGATTCAACAAAAACTTTAAGACTCCGTTAGAAAAACAAAACTGGTAAAATTTCCAGAATTTTACACGTGACGCCGTCAGGAATTTCTTCCTGACGCCGTCAGAAGTGACCTGCAGAAATTCTTATGTTAAGTTTCCGGAAAATTTCTGGAAAAACTTCGTCCTACTTCCTGGAAAATCCTGCAAAACATCATTATGACTCGATACAAGCATTTGACTCTAACAAATACGAATATACATGTTCACTTAATATTGTGGAGAATCATGATCGAGTTTGTTTCTTAAAAACATATTTGGGGTTTCCCCTTACACTTATCTTTTGCGTAATACCTTTGGATGAAGTTAAGACTAAGCCAAACAACAAAATAAAGTATTTTCACCATTTTAGTTTTAAAACATGATCTACCAACAATAAAAATAAAGCATGCATACGGAAACAAATAAAATCAAACAAACAAACAAATAAATAAATAAATCTTGGGTTGCCTCCCAATAAGTGCTTGTTTTTGTTCGAGTCACGAGCCTGACTCTACCCTTACTTGACGGAAATAGGGGATGTTTTCCCTACACTTAGGATTAAGTGTGGGTGGAAGTAGCGATACACACCCTTAGGGTGGAAATATGCCATGTGAGGAATGAGTGGTGGATGAATTATATGCTCAAAGGGCTGTGCTCCTATCATCATAACCTTACCTAATTCAATTGGGTTAGTGGGCGGATTAAGATTTTCTCTTAGAAAGGGATCATCTTCTATCAACTTCGATAGACTCCTAGTTGGGAACCATCTTGACCTAATAAACCTGGTTTAAACCCATAATGTTTCTTGTGATCAATCATGAATGGGTGATGTAAGTATGTAAGGTCATGTTCCACTCCTATGTCAGCTTCCTCTCTACAAGGCTTAGAGTCTACTACCTTTGTCCTAAGACTACCCGGACTATATGGTTTGATGGGTGGATCGGAACTTATTTCAATTCCTAAATTTCCATCCAAGGATCGAAGATTAGGTAACGGTTTTGGTTGAGGCTCCGGTTCATCAAAACTAGGAACTTTCCTAGAACTAAGAGTAAGGTTATCATTATAAGTATTCAAACCTATATCCTCTAGTTGTGTTTGGTTCAAAGGTTCTACCCCTATTGGGGTTCCTATAGTCTCTTCTACTTTTTCCGGGTAAGTCAAGGGAGGTGTGTACGCATCAAATGACGGTAGGACTTGTGGGGTACTTTGTGGGCTCATGTTATTTACTTCACCATTCCTTGTGTTAAGATCACCTATATCCTCAACATATGTTTTATTATAATCTGACCCTAACATTTTCCCAAGTATCTCAAGTGCTTCTCTAGGCATCTCAACTTCTATATCCGAATCATAAGGATCATCCTTAATATTCTGACTGCTATATACAAATTGCCCAAAAGATTCATCATCTGTTTCTTGAGATTCATCATCATCGATCATAAAACCTAGGTCTTTTTGATCAATGTGATCATGTTCGGCTGCATCCTCCATCACATCAAGGTCACCTATGTGTTCATCCTGTATTATGGTAGGGCCTAACCATGACATGCAGCTTGGTGGCTCATACGAAACTATCCTAGGTGAAGGCTCATATGGTGCATAGGTTTCACTAAGTGAGGCATTTTGAGGGGTTGATGGAGCTCCTAAGGTGAATTCTTTAAAAGTCTTATGCACTTGGCCTCTTTTCTCATGGTACTCAATAAAATCAATATAAGATCCTGTACGCCTCATTTCATTCGTCCATCTTGGTATATCCAAACTGGTGTGATTATATTTTTTCGGGTAAAACTCTAGTGTCGGACTTGGTGGATTCACGTTCTCCATAATGGCTAACGGAATAGTCAATGCAAAGGTTTTTACAAACAAAGACACAAAGAAAAGATAGACTAAAGAAGACCTATAAAAAAAATAAAAATAAAATCTTACTAGAAAGGAATCTAGCAAGTAGACCTAATAAAAAAAATTCTAACCTAGACAATAACTATTCCACGGGCTGCGGCGCCAAAAACTTGATGCGTGGGAATTGTACCAGGCTTTACCTCTCGAGGGATCTCGAGAAGCTTACAACCCCCACCAGGCAGTGTACCTGATCGTTGTAGTATAGTATAGTGACAAGTACCGGGGGATTGATCGTTCAACTTAGGAATAGTGTCGCTAAGATTAGAAAACCTAAAGACTAGGTCTAGAGATGAGGGATGATTCTTTTTGTATTTTTATGTTTTTATGAAAGCAAGTAAAATCTCGGTTTTTAGAGGAGTGGGCAGAATTAGTTGCTAATCAACTAACCCAATAACTAAGATGCAATCAAAATAAAATAATAAAAATGAAAATAAACTAAATTAAGATAGTGGTGTGAGCAATATATGGGAGAATTATGTTTACTTAGATTTCACTACTCCCTAGATATCTTTTACAGGTTAATTACTTGTTACAGTTGCGTGGATGACGGATTGTATTCCTTAATACCATTCATGGGGTGGCGTACTTACTTCCCCAATCCTATAAGCTCCTACTTCACTCCTATGTCGAGCCGGCTAAGAAGCTCCTAACATGGGATCACTAAAATTCGCTCATGTATTAAATACAACCATAAAAACCTAGTACACATCGGTTCATGTTTCTTAAGACGTTCAAGCAAGTTACACAATGGAGATCTGCCAGTTTTCTTAAGCCTAACATTGAAATCATTCATCCATTACAACTATAAACAAGCAATCAACCTATAATTAACATCTAGGTTTCATTACATATAAGCAAACACATGAAAGATCTAGCCTAGCATGTTATAATCAAGACAAGCATAAGATATATTCAAACAACACATAGACATATTGAATGAATTGAAAGAGGACTTATCTTAATTGAACATGAAAGGTTTCAAGGGGTGAAAACCCTTGAAAATACTGTTACAAACGACCTAGGGTTTATTAGGTTCGACCCTAGTATTCTCCACACAAGTTCCTCCCTTAATGAATGAAAAATAGAAAAGTATATATAGATTTTGTGAGGTGGCGGCGTCAAGAGTAAATGTCTGACGCTGTCATCTCACCGCCAATAAAGTTCTCGGACTGCCTAGATCTAGGTTTGACGCCGTCACGTGTAATCCATCTTCAGGTCATCACCAAAATAACTCTTGACGCCCTTCTTCTGACGCCTTCAGGTTTTCTCTGGGTCATCATGGATTTTGCTCTTGACGCCGTCATACTTTCCTTCTTGACGCCGTCAGGTACTGTTCCCAGCATGGAAAATTAAGTCTTTGCCATTTTCTTCACTTTTATGCTCCAAAAACGTCCAAAATGCTTCTTTTTCCAGAATTCACTCCTAAAGTACCTAAAATCACAAAAGGAACGATTTAGGGCAATATTTGATCAAATAAATTCAATTCCGGGCTTAAATGACCCCCTAAAAACTGTTCATTTTTCGCCTCATCATTGAGAAAAATGATTATTTCCCCCAGGTCGAACTTAAGGACCTGCCTCCTCATCTAGAATATGCATTCTTGGAAGGTAATGATAAATTACCAGTCATTATTGCAAAAGATTTAAAGGATGAGGAGAAAACTGCTCTGCTTAAGGTTTTAAAGTCCCACAAACAAGCAATTGCTTGGAAGCTCTCTGACATTAAGGGTATTAACTCGGATTTTTGTACATACAAATTCTTAATGGATGATGACTTTAAGCCTGCCGTGCAACATCAAAGATGGGTAAATCCAATAATCCACGAAGTTATCAAGCAAGAAGTTCTCAAACTTCTCGACACTGGATTGATTTACCCGATATCAGACAGTCCTTGGGTTAGTCCCATACATTGTGTTCCAAAAAAGGGTGGCATAACTGTTGTCACAAAGGAGGATAACGAGTTGATTCCAACTCTGTTGGTTACGAGGTGGCGAGTATGCATCGATTACAGAAAACTAAATGAAGCCACCCGCAAGGACCATTTTCCTTTGCCCTTTATGGATCAAATGCTCGAGAGACTAGCGGGGAATGAGTATTATTGCTTCCTCGACGGCTTCTCGGGTTATTTCCAGATTCCCATTGATACACAGGATCAAGGGAAGACTACCTTCACATGCCCTTACGGGACATTTACCTACCGTCGCATGCCTTTTGGGTTATGTAACGCTCCGGGTACTTTCTAGAGGTGCATGATGGCTATTTTCCACGACATGATCGGGAAAACCATGGAGGTATTCATGGATGACTTCTCAGTCATCGGGGATTCTTTCAACTCATGCCTCTCCCATTTAGAAAAGATGCTTCAACGTTGTAAAGACATAAATCTTTGTCTAAACTGGGAGAAGAGCCATTTTATGGTCAAGGAGAGCATTATCCTCGGCCATAAAATTTCAAAAAGTGGGATTAAGGTCGATAAGGCCAAAATTGATGTTATTGCTAAGCTACCTCATCCCACCACTGTTAAAGGCATAAGGAGTTTCCTCGGCCATGCCGGGTTTTATCGGAGATTCATTCAGGATTTCTCCAAAATAGCCCGGCCCATAACTTATCTTCTTGAACAGGAAGCTCCTTTCATCTTTTCCCCCGAGTGCGTTGAAGCTTTTTCTACTTTAAAGAAAAGGCTTACCGAGGCACCGATCCTTGTTGCCCCCGACTGGGACTTACCCTTCGAACTTATGTGCGATGCTAGTGACTTCACTATTGGTGCAGTTCTGGGGCAACGCAAAACCAAACATTTTCAGCCAATACATTACGCAAGTAAGACCATGACTGAAGCTTAAACGCACTATACCACCACATAAAAAGAATTATTAGTTGTGGTATATGCCTTTGAGAAATTTAGGCCTTACTTGATCCTGACCAAATGCGTGGTGTATACGGACCACTCGGCTTTGAAATACCTTTTTGTTAAACAGGACGCAAAGTCAAGACTGCTCCGTTGGGTCTTGCTCCTACAGGAATTCGATATAATCATACGAGACAAAAAAGGAGCAGAGAACCTTGCAGCTAATCACTTATCCCGGTTAGAAAATCCTCATCAGGATATTCTCGAGAGAAAAGAGATTAATGAAACCTTTCCTCTGGAGACACTCAATCTAATCTCTACCCGGGATGATACCACTACCCCATGGTTTGCCGATTTTGCAAATTACCATGCGGGTAATTTCATTGTGAAAGGGATGTCGTCCCAACAGAAAAGAAAATTCTTTAAAGATGTAAAACATTACTTCTAGGACGACCCCTACTTGTTCAAAATCTGCGCGGATCAAGTCATCCGACGGTGTGTCCATGGCCAAGAAGCCATGTAAATTCTTAAAGCTTGTCATGATGGACCCACAGGGGGACATCATAACCCAAACTACACCGCCAAAAAGGTGTTTGATTCAGGATTCTTTTGGCCCACAATCTATAAAGACGCCCATGAACTTATCAAAACCTGTTAGGCTTGCCAGCGTCACGGGAATATTTCCAAAAAGAATGAGATGCAGCAAAACGCCATCCAAGTCTGTGAAATATTTGATATGTGAGGAATTGACTTTATGGGGCCGTTCCCGTCTTCACGAGGGAATAAATACATACTCGTGGCTGTCGACTATCTGTCAAAATGGGTTGAAGCAAAAGCTTTACCCACCAACGATGCCCGAGTAGTCGTTAAATTTTTTAAGTCTCTCTTTGCCAGATTCGGGACTCCTCGTGCCATTATCAGTGATCGTGGCACACACTTCTGCAATGAACAATTTGCAAGAGTGATGCTGAAATACGATGTAACTCACCGTCTTTCTATGGCATACCACCCCCAAACAAGTGGGCAGGTGGAGGTCTCAAATCGGGGTATTAAGAGAATTCTGGAGAGGACGGTGGGTGAAAACCGTGCCTCTTGGTCGGATAAGCTGGATGATGCACTATGGGCTTTCCGCACTGCTTACAAAACACCCATCGGGTGTACTCCATATAAGCTGGTATATGGGAAAGCATGTCATCTTCCGATTGAATTAGAACATAAGGCCTACTGGGCCTTAAAACATGCAAATTTCGATCTTCAGAGAGCGGGTGATCACCGCAAAGTTCAACTAAACGAATTAAACGAACTTCGTGATCAAGCTTATGAGAATTCTTTGATTTACAAGGAAAAAACCAAGAAGATCCACGACTCAAAAATTAAGAACCGTGTTTTCAACATCGGTGACAGAGTCCTTCTCTTCAATTCACGATTGAAGATATTCTCAGGAAAGCTTAAAACTCGCTGGTCTGGGCCATTCACTGTAACAAAAGTGTTTCCATATGGAACTGTTGAGTTATCTCGACCTGACGGTTCCATCTTCAAAGTGAATGGCCATCGGTTAAAACACTACTTTGGAGGGGACGTACCACCAATGGTTGTCCCGGATCTCCAAAATTTCCCCACAAACTAATGAATTCGGGGATCGAGTCAAGCTAGCAACTCGATAAATGATGAGTGTGCAAATACTCATCATTTTTACCATTTCTGAGCTGCCAAAACATCTAAAAACACTCAATAATGAATCAAAATAGTGAAAATATCCCAGGAAAGTGTTTTACATGTTTCAAATGCAAAAATATCAAAAACAGATGAAAAACAAACAAAGTTTGCATAATTAGCAGTTTCAGTCCCTCAAGTTTCATAAATTGGCAAAACTAGTCCCTGAAGGTTTAAAATTAATAAAAAGTCAACTTTAATCGATGGGAAGTCAAACATGTTCACAAATAGTCCCTGGATAAAAGTTTACACAAACTGGCAATTTTTACCCCTCAAAATCCAAAATGGCATAAAAGGTCCCTGAACTTTCAGATTTTGGCAGATTTGGTCCCTGGTGGGATATTTTTGAAAAAAAAATCATTTTTGACCATGGGAAGTTAAAATATTCACAAATAGTCCCTTGGTGTGAAAATTAGGAAAATTACAAGATTGGTCCCTGAAGTTTGGTGAATTGTCAGAATTGGTCCCTGCAAGCTTAAAAATTGGAAAAAAAATCAAAACAGGTCCTCATACTATTCATCTTTGACCAATTCAACCCTTATGATGACTTTTGGAAAATACCATATCAGCCCCCCAAACTTTCAATTAATTACACATTTGGTCCTTGTGATTTTAAGTTACAATTCCAAACGGACCCTATTATGAAAATGAACCAAATCCTTGCCAAAACCAAGCCCACCCACTTTTTATTCCCAAGCCCATAATAAAAAAGCCCAATCACCCTCACAACCCATACACCCCGTTTGTTATTAACCAGGGTCAACCCTTGGTTTGACCACCCATCAAAACCACCCTTCCCACTAAAACCACCCTCACCCCTGCTACTCACCAATACCACCCCTCATCCCTGGTTTCTCCCCAACTTGCTCTGCTACCACCACCCTTATCCCAATTACACACCCCAAGGTCAGTTAATGCCACCCCCTCCTAGTCTAGGCTTCACAGAGCCAAATTGCAATTAAAAATGCTTTCCCGCCAAATTTGGAAAGTGAGCAAAAGTGAACCATAATGCAACCAAGTTGGTGGGAAAGCTCCAGTGGGACCCACATAACAATCTGGGAGGCTATAAAGAGTAGAAGAAGCAGAAGTGGAAGGCAAGTAGTGTAGTTGTAGTTTAGTATAATCGTAGGTAGTATAACTTCCCTTTCAAATGTAATTTTAAGTTCAAAACTTGTTGTACTCAGCTTATTTATGCAATTAAACCTTTCTAGAACCTTTAATTCCAATATTGTTTTTTTTAATTTGAATTTAGTAATTTTGGGTGAAATTGACAAATTCACCTTAAGTTGTTAACTGTTGTTGTTTCTGGTTCATTTAAGATCAGTTAAGCTTACTTACAAGTTTTTAAGAGGAATTACAGCTTTGTCACCATTTCTAGTTCAATACTCATCAATACAAGAAAAATACAAAAAACATAGGAATTAAATAAAAAATTCAGCTTATGAAGAATGAAGCATGGAAAATGGTGGAGCAGGGTTGTGATTGAGTTGTCAGGGTATTAGAATATCAGGGGAGGTGTCTTGATAAGTGTGGATATTGGTTTCTCAGTTTTTACCCTTGGATGCAAAGTTTGTAAGCAAAAAACCCCTTCCTTGCTTTGTACTGTTCTAATACTCATCAGTGTTTATTTTTGTGTTCTTTGTGCTTAATCAGTATACCTCAGTCATAATAGTGCTTAGTAATACTAGCTTGTTATCATATTTCATTGTGAGCAACTTCCTTGATTTCACTATTAGAATAGCTTTTTATTAATTTATGGTCAAATGCTGTTTATATTGTTGTAGTTGTGCTAAAATTAGTTCACTTAGTCATAATTGGTCATTGGAAATCTCTGTCATGGTCTGAATTAGTCTTAGGTTTTGAAAATCACAAAACCATAACTGTTAAGGGGTGTTTGGATAAGTAATTTAGACCAATGAGCTTTGAGTTTTATTTATGATTTTTAGTTTTGACAAGTCACATTAGGCTGTGATAGGTCATGTAAGCTTTAAAAAACCACACCTCATTTTGCAAAAAGTCAAAACCATTCCTAAATCCCACCTAGGAGTTAACTGTTACACATTTAGTTCCCAAAACCAATCACAGTAGCTCAAAACTTGTAGATTTAGATTAGAGTAACTTTATTTTAGCTCAATATCATGTTTTAAGTTAATTAGAATCATTAGAAATCCAAAAAAGTCAAAAACACAAGTTTTCATTTAAAAGTCAAAGTTGTATGTTTGTGATTTTGCCAAAATGGGCAGAATTTTTGTGAATTTAGAGTTAGGTCTCAAGCCTTGAGCTTTTGAGGATTTGTAACCCTCCACCTCAACTTCACAATCCCACCTTCATTGTATTTTTTCCATTTTATCTGTGGGCCCCACAACCCTTAAAAGAGGGCTGCAGGGCTGATTGTTGCTCTGTAGCAGCAGATCTCAGGCCACCACACCACCTTTGGTGGTGGTTTGTGGCCACCTCAGTAGGCCCCACACCATCATTTTGGTTCCTCCCAACCCCCCTCCTACCAGGGATCTAATATTGACCAATTGTTTGACTTTAGGACCCCTGGGACCCACATGATTTAGCCCTTTAAGTCTGTCCCATATTCTGTGTTAAGTTTAGATATCAAAGTGCTTATATGTGACTTATTGGCTTATTCTGTTATCCCCATTGGTTTTTTCTGGTTTAAATTTGTCCAAACAACTTATTTGTATCTGTTTTCATCAAAGTGGGACCCACACAAGCTCATTTGAGCTCATTTGCCCAAACAGTCAACAAAAGTCAACTGAATAAGCAAAGGGGGTGCAAAGTGCTTAATTTTTAGTTACAGAAAAGTTGTTTTCATTAAAAGTCTTTGTTTTTAGGTGTAAAACAAGTTTGTAAAAGAAAAATCCAAAAAAGTTAATTTAATTTTAAGTGATAGTTTCTATTTAATGTAATTTAAATTTTATTTTGCATTTTTAGATTTTTATTAAGTACTTGTCAATTTTATATTTTTATTAAATACCTTATATAGTAAAGTATTTGTAGTAAATTTTTCAGATTTTTTTTCTATCATTTAGTATTAATTAGATTTAATCTTAGTTTTCTTATTTATTAATTAATATTAAGTATTAAATCTCATACTTAGTTTTTATAAAGCACAACTTAGTTTTTATATTTTTCCTAGTTCTTATATAGTGTAATAGACTTTTAGAAAATATAATTTGAATTTCTACTGTTCATTTTACATTTTTCTTATTTTAATTGTTAAATTAGACTTAAGTTAATTAAAAGGTAAATAATTAGTGGATTAATCTTAAAACATAATTTTTAGAGTTTTTATAATTTTGTAGGATTCCTGTGATGGTTAAGTAATTTTATTAATTTTCTTATATTTTTCTAAGTTAATTTAGTATTAATATT
Organism: Artemisia argyi; assembly: GCA_030686995.1. NCBI lineage: Eukaryota > Viridiplantae > Streptophyta > Magnoliopsida > Asterales > Asteraceae > Artemisia > Artemisia argyi. The sequence continues at coordinate 145,139,611 of CM060680.1, read as the reverse complement.
AATTAAAAGTAGTTTAATTAGTTTAATTAAGTTAAATAGTTTTCAATTTATAAAAAACCCATAAAAAGACAAAAATATTTATTTTTATTTTTTATACTTTCTTCAAGTTCTAATTTAAGTTTAGAAATTGTTTTTGCAACTTTTTAGTTTAATTTGTAATAGTTATAATTATTAGTTAATTTAAATTAGATTTTAATTTAGTTTTTAAATAGTTTTATTAATTAAATAATATTTAAATAGTATTTTAATCATTTTCACAATTTCATTTTCATTTTTAATTTTAAGTTTCAAAAAGTGTCAAAAGCATCCCCTGTAGTTTGATAAATACCAAAATCCCACTTTTTCAGTCTGATTGCGTAAAATCTGAATTGTAAATACGTGCATATATCTGTTATCTGATTTTTGTGAATATTATACCTATGTACAAATACCAATATAACAGTAGCAATATCAAGTCCACATCATCTGGCTACTGTCCTCAGTGCCACTGTCTCAAAAACGATTCTCAAAAGCACCATTTCAATCTCGCTGGGACTTTAACGACCCGGGGAAACACTATACTATCCACGGAGTATTGATTCTAGGCTGTCTTTGACTTGTTGACCTTGGTCAATAATATCTGACGGTTTAGACCCAATCAAAATTTGGCGCCGCTGCCGGGGAGGTTGTTGCGTGTTTTATAAAATCGTTTTAAGTTTAGTGGTTTTCAAAACCCTCCCTGTACAAATTTCACACAAATTTGTAAAAAGTTTTTGTAAAAATATAATCATATCAAAAAACGTTCATTAACACTTCTCCTGAAGTGTTGAAAACACCAAAAAAATTAAAAACAATCAAAAACAAACTGTGAAGTTAAATTACTTCGTGTTCTTTAAGATTACAACCTGAAACAGTTGGTTTAAGGTAAGTTCTGACATTAAATTGCGAACTGAAGAGGAATCCATTCTTTCCTCCCGCCAGCCTGCGAGTGATCTTAAAGGGACGATTTCGGTTAACGAATCAGTTCCAAAAATATTTCCAAGTTTTCTGCACACACACCCATAAGCCTAAAGCAGTTTTTCAAATTATACTATATATATAAACCCCAGGCGTTTCATTACAACGCGCCACGTGTCCTTTGTTACATGAACAGTACTATCTACAGTACTCGCTACAGTGTCTTTTTTTTTCAATTGCATCCACTGTTCTACAACCCTGAACCCATTCCCGTTCACAGAGTTTGAATATCCAAATCCATATACCAACCAAAACACTAACAGTCACCTAGCCTACTATTTTATTTTCAGCTTTTGCCACTAACTATTATTCCCAAAACAAATGTTAAACAGACAAAAATAAAAATTGGTTTTTGTAAACTAAGATGTGTAAAAAATAGATTTAAAAATATGAGCTGGTAAAAGAACATGAACACATATGTTATAAACAACAGCATATGTGTCCCTTTCCAGGGAACAATACATAAACTTTATAATAACAAAATTTACATAATAAATATCAACAATAATTTTAAAAATAAATCATACAATTTCTGGCAGCCACACAAATTTTTCGGCAACCTTAAAATTTTCCGACTACACTTGCAGATTTTTCTAGCTGAAGAGTGGCGGTTACAGCAGCGGCAAGCGACCAAACCGTAACACTAACAAAAAAAAGTTAGATCTAAAAAAAAACCATATAGATCTATACGGATCTATAAAAAAATATAAATCAACGAAAAAAAATATATATCAACGAAATAAAAACTATTTCATGTTGGAATTTCAGTAAAATAGAAACGAGGAAAGGAGGTAGTGGTGAGGCTGTGGAGCGGCGATGGTGACTGAGGTGGTGGTTTCAAGTATCACGAGAGCTCTTCGAGAGCTCAAATGCTCCAGAACAGACGAAGGTATCCGGATCTATGGAGTGGGAAGGTTTAGAGTTTCGCCGGGAAATTTTCCGGCGACGGCGGAGGTGGCCGCCGGGAGAGATGATGGTGTTTTTATAAAAATGGGTGAGTGTGTGTGTAGTAGTGAAGAGAGAGAGTGAGAAATGGTGATTTTATAAAAATGGGAGGGGCCATTCTTGGACAACCAAAACATGAGGGGGCGCGGGGTAACTTTGGCCGGAGGGGGTAAAGGGTTAATTTAGTGAAACTTTTAATATATTAACCGCGGGACACATTTGACGTATCTAACGGACCAAAAAAATTATGAAACTTGCGCCATTGTTCTCGAAATAATTTTTCTAATAAAAGCGAGTATAAATACGCATAACTTAGCTATTGCACAATGTTAAAAAATATATATATACAACTATAACTAAGCACAAATTTCTTTATGAAAAAAAAATAAAAAAAAAAAAAAGATCCCCGCAGCAACGCGCGGGTAAATCAGCTAGTTAATAAATAAACCCATAATAAGTTCCCAAACTTAAGATTAAAAGTTGCCTTTACATCCCTGTGAGTGGTGTACCTTTTTCAAAGAAGCCATTCGCTTGTGATTTCTGGTTTAAGTTCACTGTTGTTTTGCCTCAATTTTGTTTTGAAAAATTGTTTTTGGTGCCTGTGCACTAAACATGTTTCTCAAAAATACCAAAAATATTCACCTTTACCCTCTCACCTTTTTGATTCTCCATTTCTTACCCTCTAAAACCTTTTGATTCTTTCAATGTCTCATCCACACTTTCTAATTTGCCAGTGGTGTGGTAATCCTTATAATGGTGGCAATTGCCCCAGTTGTGGCATGGTAGAGTCAGGAAACGGGTCTGTCTATAACCAGAATCCCTATTCCTACCATGACACAACTGATTCATTCCATCAGTTACCACACCATGAGACTCAGCAGTTTTACTGTTGTGAGTACTGTGGTGGTTCACATTACAGTTCTGATTGTCAATCGGGAGACACGCTTGTCTATGAGCAGTTTCCTGATAACAATTATAACTCAAGCACATACAACCCACAGCCTCAACAGTTTTACTGTTGTGATTACTGTGGAGGTCCACACTTTAGCTCTGATTGTCAAACGAGGAATCCATTTCCTTGTAACAATTATGACTCTTCGTATCAAGACCAACCTCCACAGTATCAAACTATCCAAGCAACTCCTCAAATCCAGCAAGACTTTTTAGAGGTTCTTGAGAAATTTAAAGAACTTAAGGAGGAGTTAGCTAATATTTCACTCCGCCATACTCCAAATTCTTCTTGTGCATATTGTGGGGGTCCTCACGATGATTTTCAATGTCAACCTTCCGGTTTTGACACATCCACATCCCCACAATTTCCTTTCGTTCCAAATTCTCGTGGGAAAACTATGGCAGAATTACTTGCTGAAGAACGAGAATCTGGAAAAAGCATGGAAGAATTATTGGCTGAGCAACGAGCAGCTAAACTACGTGCTAATATTCGCAATACTGCTCTATTTGATGACTATGATGACAGTGATGATGAAGATAACATTGTTATTATTCAAAAAGATTCATCAAGTTCATCAGATAATATCCCAGCAGTTGAGATTCCATCTCAAACAACTGCTATCACACCCGAAGTTTCCACTCACTCTCTGAATATGGGGGATGAGCATCTTAGCACTGTTCCTCAAAAGGAATCGGACGAATTCATAAAGTCTAGTGCTGAGAACCTTATCCCAATCCCAGGAGAGTCACAGGGAACTTCTGATCATATGTGTGATTCACCTTCCCTTCTTGAGTGTCCAAAAGCTCAATTTGAGATTTTCTCCGATTGTAGCGAAGATTGTGCATCTTATGGAGACATCGAGTATGTTGAGGCATCAATTCCACATATTGATGCTGATCATCTTCTTGTGGAGATCACCAAAATCAATTCACTTCCAACAGGAAGTGATGATGGTCTCCTTAACTCCGAAGCCGAAATTGAAAATCTCTTAAATCATGATCTGTCACTCAATTCTGATCCCAACAGTCCAATAGAGAACATTGTCCCCGAAACTTTCAATACTACTCTCACCAATCCTCTATTTGAATTCGAATCTGAATTCACTTTGATTTCTGATAAGCCACTCTTTGATATTCAGAATGAGGATTGTGATGAGTTTATTCCGGAACATGAGTTCACAAATTCACATCTTGTGAATAATTCTCTTCATGAGGAGTTCTCCGGTGAACTCACTCATCATATCATGACTCCTCCGGAGTTTGATAGCCCGGGGGGAGATGCTCTCAATTATGAGAATTTGCAAATTCCCACCCACCCTCCCGGGATGTTTACGAGCTTACCCTTTGAAATCCAAACTCAGGCTACGGAGCCTGCTCTCGAGGAAGAACATCCTATAATGATTTTCATCATGGTTTTCTTCCTTTTCTTCACCTACAGGGTGACTGTAACACCTAAAATCTGAAAGCAAGTGAAATGACCAAATTGCCCTTACTTAATTAAAATTTGATTAAAAGCTTATTAAGGTACCAAATAAATCCCAAACTTCAAACAATGAACAAATTATGTATCCAAATAATTTTAACAACTTCATGTAACATTTATGCAAGTGGTAAAATTACCAAAATACCCCTCTATGGGCCGAATTAGATAAAATGGGATTTTAAGAGTTTTAATTTGATTTAAATTATGTAAATATGGAAGGTAATCACCACAAATTAATTACCAACTTATAAATCAGAAATTTTGGGTCTATCCTTCCCCCCATACACGGAATTCCTCTTTTAAAAACAAATCATATCTTTTTTTTATTTAAAACCTAAAACCGATCCACAAAATATACACACACAAAATTCTTTGGCTTCCATTCGACAACCCCATATCTCTCAAGCATTTTTCTGTGATCAAACATTATTCAAAGAGCCCTAGAAAAATACCCATTCGAATTTTTGAAGCTTGGTACGATCGTGGTCTTGATTTCTTTTGTCGAGCCCTAAAAACAAGGTAATTCGCTTGTGATTCATTCGACCTCTACAAAATTTGTTTCTTATTTTTCTGATGTTCCTTACACTTATTAAGACCCACGAGAATTGGTTTCAAGGTTAGAAGATCGTTTTTGAAGTCGTGGTGATTTTTGGATCGTTTTGGCTCTACGCGTGTGCTATAATTCGTCCAGCCTATTCTATTTGTTCCAGACCTGGTCTGGTATTTTTCTCACGTCTCTTACATCATATAAGTCTCAAATAAAATGCTAAAGTCGAACCATGCATGCTCTATGAATTATTTGTGAATTAAACCCTAAAAACGTGCATAAAACCTAAATAATTGAATCCGAATTTTTAAGGCTTGAAATATATTTTATTTAGACTCTACATGATCATATTAACCTGGGAAAAATGTTATTTCGAATTGTTAAGGCTTGGAACAATTACTTTGGATCATATGTTAAATCGGCAAAATGAAATAAAAGGAAAAGAGTAAAATCGTGTGAGCTAGGGTTTATGGCTAGGGCTTGTAATTGTGATTATGAATGATGTTTAATGATCACTTAATGATTGGAAATGGATTTGTTATGATTAGGGTTTTTAATCTTATGATTTTATGTTATACGATTTGGGTAAAAAGTTTTGGGTGAGTTTTGTAACTTTTAAAACTTAAAGGTTATTTTTGAAACTTAATTTGGATCAGGTACTATTCAAATAAAATGATAGGTGAGGGTGCTAAGTGTAATTTTTGTAATTTAATGGATTAAAATGTATTTTTAACCTAATTAGGGTTTGTTTTGAAAATAATTAAAAGAGAAGGACTAAATATGTAAATTCTGGAAACTTAAGGTTGTTTTGAGTAATTTAAGATATTCAGGGGGTTTTGTGCTATTTTGATAGTTTAAGGGCATGATATGTAATTATAGATAATTAAAAGTTGAAATTGTAAATTAAAGGGTTAAATATGTAACTTTTATAACTTGAGGGACTTAAAGTGTAAATTATGAAAAATTGAAGATTCATTCGAATGACTTGATAAAATAAGTACTCATTATGTAAAATGGATAAGTTAAGGGTTTAAAGTGTAACTTTGAATATTAAAAGGTTTAAAGTGTAATTTTGGAAATATAAGGGTGTAAAAGGTAAAGTCATGAAACCCTAAGGACCAAATGTGTAATATGCTAAAAGATACTTTATTTCCATAAATAATGATGATTAATCAAACTTACTAAATATGGAAACTTACTAAACATGGAAACTTTCTAAAAGTGGAAACTTACTATTTATGGAAACCTGCTAAAAATGGAAAGTTACTTAAAATGGAAAGTTACTTAAAATGGAGAGTTACTTAAATGGAAAGATATGCATTTAAAGAATGAATTATGATTCCCCCTCTTCTCCTCTAGGTGTGAAGAAGGAGAGTCCTTGAGCTTTTCCATTCCTGTGTTTGTTTCATTTGTGCTTTGCAATAAGGTACGGATACTCTGCCTTTTCAGTAAGGGCTCCTATATTCTTCTTATGACTTTGAGCTATGATTCAGTTAAGATTCCCCAAGCCATTGCTATGTTCCCTTCTGTTGTGAACTTCCCCTGATTTCTGTTAAGCTTTGATTGTTAGCTTCTGATCTGATTTCGTTGCTATGATTTATGACCCTTGAATATCCGATATCTCTGGTTCATCTTTTATGATTAATTGATAGGAAAACCTTTTTGAAAATATAACTTGATGTTATGGAAGGAAACTGTTTTTAAGAACACTCTATAATTTTGATACGAAACCATTTTTAAAATGAATGATTAATTGGCTTTTATGAAGAATGTTTTAAAAAGGGGAGATCTTTGAGCAAATGACTATTAAGGTTTTTAAATCTGTTTTATCTTAACCCTTTTCACATTTTATGAACTTATGAAACTTAATAATGAACCTTTTGTAATGAACCTTGGATATTCTGAACCATTGATATGACTTCTGATATTATGACTTTGAGATGACCTTGAGACATGACTTTGAGATGCACCTTTACTATATGACCTTTTGCATGACTTTGAGACCTGACTCTTAGTTTGATACCCGAGCCATTTATGTTTTTTTCTACCTATGGAGGTACCATAGGCATGTCTGTGATGCACCACTGGCATGACTCATGCGTGGGTGAGTGATTTCTCACGTCGTCCCTTTTATGATTATCTGCCGGCTATGACTTTGAGTATATGACTTTGAGATTGACTTTGAGTAAGGGGCGTATGGATTGCAATCCTAGACATGTATGTTTAGTGGATTTAACTATGACTTTGAGTTGACTTTGAGGTGACTGGTGCTGTGTGCAATACACGCCTTTCACAACCCCTGGGAGCTGATCACTCCACCTTTATGATACATGAGGACACCCCTCATATTATCTGGTTGCCTGAGAGGTATCCCCTCTGATTGTGAGATTATGAATTGACGGCTTATGACTTTGAGATTACGATGTTGAGTTATGACTTTGAGTTTTGGGCTCGTGGTGGATGACTATCCTTTCTTTTCTTTTCTATTACTCTCTTTTATATATTCCTTATTCTATTTCCCCCATGCACTATATTTCAGTTCTGTTTCATTATCATTGCTTTGTATATGTATCTGTTCACTGGGCTTTTTAAGCTCAGCCGCATTTCCTTTTCCTGCGGCAGGTTTTAGTAGGAAGCTGGGTTATGGGAAGAGAGTGTGACTGGACTTAGAAGACTATGCTTTGATAGTTACGCTGGACTAGAGACGATTAGAAGAAGTTTCACTGCATTAGACTTAGTATTTATTTTTGTAACCCTGTAGTATCAGATTTTTCCATTTGTAAACCCTGAATTTCTTTGTATGTATGAATCATATGCTTGTGTTTGTTCTGATATGTCACTGTAATGTAATACTTCTACCCTTATCGGGTTGGGGTGTTACAATTATGGTATCAGAGCCCAGGCTGCGATTCGTAATACATTTACCCTTGACCTGTGAAGTTTGGACCCCTAAGTTTCCACTGTAGGTGCTCATAAGATAACCTTTAGAACTTCACATTAGGATTCCCCATAGGAACCCAAGTTATTACCAGTGAGGAATGGGTAGACTAAGACATTTATGTAAGTATCATTTGCTTCCGCATCACTCTGATCGTGCCTTTGCTCTTAGATAAGCTTTATAAGGACCTTTGTTTCAGAAGTTAGAAGTTTTGCAACTTAAGCTTAGTAACCGAGTAAGTTTGGAATACCTCGGAAAGCTACCTGGATACCTTACACATTTAAGTTTCATCTTCAGATTTTGATCTCCGCCTCCGATTTGTTTGATAAGCTGTTTGACACCTTTTCGACCATATCGTAGGTCATTCAACCATAATGTGTTCGACACATTCTGTGAATTCATTACTTATGTTAGGTATGAATGTATCATCCGATACTACTTAACTCTGTATGATCCATTGCTACTCCTATGAGAATTTTGGTAATTATGAACCACGAATATAAGAAGTTTTGTTTCCTCTCTTTGAATGATGAACCTTGTCCTGCCAACCATTTCCTTTGGAGGGGTATGATGTAAAGACTATCTTTGTATAGATCTGTAACTAAGCATGATGATGCTGATAACTGAGATCCTGTACATCTCACAATTGACAATTATACGATGTTCATATTACAAATGATACACATCCTACCTGCTACTTATGCTAAGAAGCTAAACGAAATTCCCACACATTGAACTGTTCGTTTATCCATCCCAACAATTTTGTTGAACCATGTACTTGACTCTGATATATGAACTATCTGTATGATTTGACGACTGTATTCACCCTATGAAATCCTTTGATTTTGATATGTTTGATTGTACGGTCTTTTGGATTGAATGGCTATTCGTAAAGATACCATAGACTACCACATCTGAAATGTGACCTTAAAAATCTGTTTCACTCTATTTCATTATGATGATTCTCTACATCTACTAAAATTTCTGCCACTATGGAAACACCAACCCCGAACTCATGTGAATATCAAGTTTTTCCTGAAAACCATTATTATCAACCCTTAGAAAGTTCTGCTGTTGGAAAATTTTGTTGTACGAAGATTTTCCGGTATTCTCTGATGAACCTTTTGGTACTCCTTCCTGCTTAGGAAGTAGAGTGGACATTGAACTGATATCAGTGAAGAAACCATGGTGCCATAAAAGTTGAGAGATTGAAGGAGCTGATGGAATATGATTTTTAACCTTGGTGATTCTCTTTAGATGCTCTTGTTTGTTTATGAAGAAGAACAAGAGAAGTATGCGATGACGTATCGACTATCGTGAACTTAAACGTACCACTATCACTAATCATTATCTGTTTCCGCGTATCAATAATTAATTTGGTCTTCCTTTGAAACTCCGCGTCTGATTTCATCATTTTAGATTTGAAGCACCTAAGAAGCAACCACAAGAACTTCTAAGAAGGGGGTTAATTAACCGAGAGTAACCTTTGTGAAGTATTTCAGTTCTTGAAGAAGAAAGAAGGCGATATGAAAACTCCCTGAGATGATTTCTGAAGCTGCCTTGCACTCGTTATAACATTTATGAGTTTGAATGATGCCAATGGTGTTGGCTAGAATAATCATGTTTTCGCATGTTTTGGACAAATTGTCATAGTATGACATTGTGTTGTGTTCTAAAACGAAAGAAGAACATAGAGATTATTGGTGAGATGACCCTTTGTTCTGGAAGAGAAATTTGATTGACGCTCAGAAAGCATAGTAGACACACTACCCCGTATAATGTGAAGACAGAGCTTTCACAAGAAGGACCAAGATCGAAGATCATTATCGGAGTTAGAAACCTGGGGGTAGAGTAGTAGAAGATGGTTGCGACAAGCAGTACCGTGGAAGAAGCATATAAGGAGAAGAGAGGAACTGGGATAGTGCTCAATCATACATCATGCAACGCGTGAAGATTTCAGCTTGGGCATCAAGACAACCAGACCAAAGAAGAGGAACCATTCAACACACAACCTGGAGTCAACAACAACATCATGTACCCTAAAACCTGGAGCCATGACAGAAGACCTGTCGAAGACACGCAGTCTTGTTTCTCTATTCATTTTAGTTGTACTAAGATGAATTGAGAGCAGAAGCAGACCTACAGATGGAGGGATGCACAGTAATCGCGTCAGAGACTGCCGTTATGATACCACACTACCAAGAGGAGCTGCTGAAGACCGGAGGAACCAGACTCGAGTTTAAATTCTTTTAATCATGAGGTAAGATGGACGAGAGTAAACAGACTACCCCAACTTGGAAGAAATTTTGAAATTTGTGAATGAGTGGACGGATTTTGAAGCGGACACTGTGTTTAGACGAGATGATGCTGTAAAGAATTGACGTTACTGATGACGTACCTTAATTTTGAATGACATTCTCGGATCTCCATTACTCTTCGAGTAATCTCGTTCTCTTAGTTATGTTGTTTGATTTTGGTGACCTCTGAGACCATAGGTGGACTAGGTGGATTTAGATAAGTTTGTGTGTTCACGACTTGAGATAAAGTATGACCATCATGAGGGCATATGTATATGATGCCAGTATTATGACGCCTGGCCAACGTGATAATACTTACATCATATAACGTGCACTTATGGTGGGCATGTGATATCTCGAGGAGTGCCTTAAAAGCTTTAGAATTTCTGGTATCTGATCAAGATCATCTGAGTTTAGTGAGACTTTAGGTTCATTCTACCTATACGTTTGATATGCTGTCCTTGCTATACGATTCGATACGTTTGGACTCTCGACACGTGTTTTGCTGATCTTTGCAACTTCTGATAAGAATCTTAGGTTCCATTTTGAAATTTCTGCCGTTGACGATACCTAACGATATGCTTTCTGTCCGTATACGTTTCGCATTCGTTGAAGTTGTTCATTATGATCTACTATGAGCAAAATATGTGATTGTGGACTTTGAGGAAACGAGATCTGTTTGTTTATGAGAATACCTTTGGAAGGTTATCTAAAAGCCGAGACTATCTGAGAAGCTGAAGAGTTAAACCTTAAATCACCCCATGTTTGCTAAAATTCAATGTATTCTCATCTGATTCGCCTAATCAATTCGATGAAAATCCTATGTATTTTTACACCTCTTCCTGGAGAATTCGATTATCATCCGTTATATTCGGTACATTATCTTTTCGATTCAAATTCAGTATAATATGTCTTTCTGAGAAATCTGAAACTGTTTTGACAATAGTTACGAGTCATGAGAAACTATTTGTCTGAAGATCTTTTTGGAAGAACCTCCCCGAGCGTGAGAATGTCGTAATGACTTTTTGCGGTTTGCTACGACTTCGTCTAACTTTGCGACTTCAAATTTCGAGGACGAAATTTTTCTTTTTAGAGGGGAAGAAGTTGTAACACCTAAAATCTGAAAGCAAGTGAAATGACCAAATTGCCCTTACTTAATTAAAATTTGATTAAAAGCTTATTAAGGTACCAAATAAATCCCAAACTTCAAACAATGAACAAATTATGTATCCAAATAATTTTAACAACTTCATGTAACATTTATGCAAGTGGTAAAATTACCAAAATACCCCTCTATGGGCCGAATTAGATAAAATGGGATTTTAAGAGTTTTAATTTGATTTAAATTATGTAAATATGGAAGGTAATCACCACAAATTAATTACCAACTTATAAATCAGAAATTTTGGGTCTATCCTTCCCCCCATACACGGAATTCCTCTTTTAAAAACAAATCATATCTTTTTTTTATTTAAAACCTAAAACCGATCCACAAAATATACACACACAAAATTCTTTGGCTTCCATTCGACAACCCCATATCTCTCAAGCATTTTTCTGTGATCAAACATTATTCAAAGAGCCCTAGAAAAATACCCATTCGAATTTTTGAAGCTTGGTACGATCGTGGTCTTGATTTCTTTTGTCGAGCCCTAAAAACAAGGTAATTCGCTTGTGATTCATTCGACCTCTACAAAATTTGTTTCTTATTTTTCTGATGTTCCTTACACTTATTAAGACCCACGAGAATTGGTTTCAAGGTTAGAAGATCGTTTTTGAAGTCGTGGTGATTTTTGGATCGTTTTGGCTCTACGCGTGTGCTATAATTCGTCCAGCCTATTCTATTTGTTCCAGACCTGGTCTGGTATTTTTCTCACGTCTCTTACATCATATAAGTCTCAAATAAAATGCTAAAGTCGAACCATGCATGCTCTATGAATTATTTGTGAATTAAACCCTAAAAACGTGCATAAAACCTAAATAATTGAATCCGAATTTTTAAGGCTTGAAATATATTTTATTTAGACTCTACATGATCATATTAACCTGGGAAAAATGTTATTTCGAATTGTTAAGGCTTGGAACAATTACTTTGGATCATATGTTAAATCGGCAAAATGAAATAAAAGGAAAAGAGTAAAATCGTGTGAGCTAGGGTTTATGGCTAGGGCTTGTAATTGTGATTATGAATGATGTTTAATGATCACTTAATGATTGGAAATGGATTTGTTATGATTAGGGTTTTTAATCTTATGATTTTATGTTATACGATTTGGGTAAAAAGTTTTGGGTGAGTTTTGTAACTTTTAAAACTTAAAGGTTATTTTTGAAACTTAATTTGGATCAGGTACTATTCAAATAAAATGATAGGTGAGGGTGCTAAGTGTAATTTTTGTAATTTAATGGATTAAAATGTATTTTTAACCTAATTAGGGTTTGTTTTGAAAATAATTAAAAGAGAAGGACTAAATATGTAAATTCTGGAAACTTAAGGTTGTTTTGAGTAATTTAAGATATTCAGGGGGTTTTGTGCTATTTTGATAGTTTAAGGGCATGATATGTAATTATAGATAATTAAAAGTTGAAATTGTAAATTAAAGGGTTAAATATGTAACTTTTATAACTTGAGGGACTTAAAGTGTAAATTATGAAAAATTGAAGATTCATTCGAATGACTTGATAAAATAAGTACTCATTATGTAAAATGGATAAGTTAAGGGTTTAAAGTGTAACTTTGAATATTAAAAGGTTTAAAGTGTAATTTTGGAAATATAAGGGTGTAAAAGGTAAAGTCATGAAACCCTAAGGACCAAATGTGTAATATGCTAAAAGATACTTTATTTCCATAAATAATGATGATTAATCAAACTTACTAAATATGGAAACTTACTAAACATGGAAACTTTCTAAAAGTGGAAACTTACTATTTATGGAAACCTGCTAAAAATGGAAAGTTACTTAAAATGGAAAGTTACTTAAAATGGAGAGTTACTTAAATGGAAAGATATGCATTTAAAGAATGAATTATGATTCCCCCTCTTCTCCTCTAGGTGTGAAGAAGGAGAGTCCTTGAGCTTTTCCATTCCTGTGTTTGTTTCATTTGTGCTTTGCAATAAGGTACGGATACTCTGCCTTTTCAGTAAGGGCTCCTATATTCTTCTTATGACTTTGAGCTATGATTCAGTTAAGATTCCCCAAGCCATTGCTATGTTCCCTTCTGTTGTGAACTTCCCCTGATTTCTGTTAAGCTTTGATTGTTAGCTTCTGATCTGATTTCGTTGCTATGATTTATGACCCTTGAATATCCGATATCTCTGGTTCATCTTTTATGATTAATTGATAGGAAAACCTTTTTGAAAATATAACTTGATGTTATGGAAGGAAACTGTTTTTAAGAACACTCTATAATTTTGATACGAAACCATTTTTAAAATGAATGATTAATTGGCTTTTATGAAGAATGTTTTAAAAAGGGGAGATCTTTGAGCAAATGACTATTAAGGTTTTTAAATCTGTTTTATCTTAACCCTTTTCACATTTTATGAACTTATGAAACTTAATAATGAACCTTTTGTAATGAACCTTGGATATTCTGAACCATTGATATGACTTCTGATATTATGACTTTGAGATGACCTTGAGACATGACTTTGAGATGCACCTTTACTATATGACCTTTTGCATGACTTTGAGACCTGACTCTTAGTTTGATACCCGAGCCATTTATGTTTTTTTCTACCTATGGAGGTACCATAGGCATGTCTGTGATGCACCACTGGCATGACTCATGCGTGGGTGAGTGATTTCTCACGTCGTCCCTTTTATGATTATCTGCCGGCTATGACTTTGAGTATATGACTTTGAGATTGACTTTGAGTAAGGGGCGTATGGATTGCAATCCTAGACATGTATGTTTAGTGGATTTAACTATGACTTTGAGTTGACTTTGAGGTGACTGGTGCTGTGTGCAATACACGCCTTTCACAACCCCTGGGAGCTGATCACTCCACCTTTATGATACATGAGGACACCCCTCATATTATCTGGTTGCCTGAGAGGTATCCCCTCTGATTGTGAGATTATGAATTGACGGCTTATGACTTTGAGATTACGATGTTGAGTTATGACTTTGAGTTTTGGGCTCGTGGTGGATGACTATCCTTTCTTTTCTTTTCTATTACTCTCTTTTATATATTCCTTATTCTATTTCCCCCATGCACTATATTTCAGTTCTGTTTCATTATCATTGCTTTGTATATGTATCTGTTCACTGGGCTTTTTAAGCTCAGCCGCATTTCCTTTTCCTGCGGCAGGTTTTAGTAGGAAGCTGGGTTATGGGAAGAGAGTGTGACTGGACTTAGAAGACTATGCTTTGATAGTTACGCTGGACTAGAGACGATTAGAAGAAGTTTCACTGCATTAGACTTAGTATTTATTTTTGTAACCCTGTAGTATCAGATTTTTCCATTTGTAAACCCTGAATTTCTTTGTATGTATGAATCATATGCTTGTGTTTGTTCTGATATGTCACTGTAATGTAATACTTCTACCCTTATCGGGTTGGGGTGTTACAGTGACTTCTCTTGTTCTTCGCTCCTTTGGGAATGAAGACACTATCTTTGATCCCGGCATTTTCATTTACCATTATCTTGAGCCGGGACTATGTCTCTTCGATGTGGAACTTTCACGTGCTTCAAATGTTTATCCAAACATCTTGAATGAAAGTTCTTCCACATCATGCTTCCCCAAGGACTAATGAATTCGGGGTCGAGTCAAGCTAGCGACTCGGTAAACAAAAACAGTAGCATGCTTATAGGGTTTTCACCCTAAGTGTGGGGGAGTCCCCCATGCTATGATTACAAAAGTGAAAAACAAAATTGTGTTTCCACATTTAGCTTGTAATGTTCTCCTTTTACGTTCCAAGAGTCGGCATAATAGCCGGGACTTTGAATATTGAGGTCAATATTCATGCTAAGTGTGGGGGGTATTCGCTATTCTAGCGAATTTTATCATATTTTACTATCTTATACCCCCGTTTTTGACCAAAATTTTCAAAAATTTTTCACTAAAAGCTCAAACTTTTTGTGGTAATCAGTCCGCCAAAGTCTAACCGACAAAAGGGATTGGCTACTCCAAGAGCAAACGGCTCTTGGTAAATACATCTCAAATCCGTTGACGGCTTGCAATTTGCCAAAAATTGTATGGTTCCTCAACTCCCCAAAAATAAATGAGTTGGCTAGCCCACAAGATTATGGCTTGTGGTAAAGGCCGTGGAAAATCCATAATTGGTAATCAGCTCACCAAGATGTTGACTATTCCATCAAGAGTTGGCTATTCCAGAAGCAAACGGCTTTTGGTAAAGACTAATCAAATCCGTTGACAGTTGGTGGTTTGCTCAAAATCACACGGTTATCAGGTGTGCCACAGTTCTTACACCTGGCTACTCCAGAAGTGATGGCTTTTGGTAAAGAGTTTTTCAAATCCATCAAGTTTTTCTCAAAAGATTGCTAGGGACTAGCAATGTTTTAGTGTGGGGGATTGATGAGTGTGTAAATACTCATCATTTTTACCATTTCTGAGCTGCCAAAACATCTAAAAACACTCAATAATGAATCAAAATAGTGAAAATATCCCAGGAAAGTGTTTTACATGTTTCAAATGCAAAAATATCAAAAACAGATGAAAAACGCACAAAGTTTGCATAATTGGCAGTTTCAGTCCCTCAAGTTTCATAAATTGGCAAAACTAGTCCCTGAAGGTTTAAAATTAATAAAAAGTCAACTTTAATCGATGGGAAGTCAAACATGTTCACAAATAGTCCATGGATAAAGTTTACACAAACTGGCAATTTTTACCCCTCAAAATCCAAAATGGCATAAAAGGTCCCTAAACTTTCAGATTTTGGCAGATTTGGTCCCTGGTGGGATATTTTTGAAAGAAAAATCATTTTTGACCTTGGGAAGTTAAAATATTCACAAATAGTCCCTTGGTGTGAAAATTGGGAAAATTACAAGATTGGTCCCTGAAGTTTGGTGAATTGTCAGAATTGGTCCCTGCAAGCTTAAAAATTGGAAAAAAAATCAAAACAGGTCCTCATACTATTCATCTTTGACCAATTCAACCCTTATGATGACTTTTGGAAAATACCATATCAGCCCCCCAAACTTTCAATTAATTACACATTTGGTCCTTGTGATTTTAAGTTACAATTCCAAACGGACCCTATTATGAAAATGAACCAAATCCTTGCCAAAACCAAGCCCACCCACTTTTTATTCCCAAGCCCATAATAAAAAAGCCCAATCACCCTCACAACCCATACACCCCGTTTGTTATTAACCAGGGT
Organism: Artemisia argyi; assembly: GCA_030686995.1. Lineage (NCBI taxonomy): Eukaryota > Viridiplantae > Streptophyta > Magnoliopsida > Asterales > Asteraceae > Artemisia > Artemisia argyi. Next base: position 145,123,108 of record CM060680.1, on the reverse strand, counting down.
CAACCCTTGGTTTGACCACCCATCAAAACTACCCTTCCCACTAAAACCACCCTCACCCCTGCTACTCACCAATACCACCCCTCATCCCTGGTTTCTCCCCAACTTGCTCTGCTACCACCACCCTTATCCCAATTACACACCCCCAAGGTCAATTAATGCCACCCCCTCCTAGTCTAGGCTTCACAGAGCCAAATTACAATTAAAAATGCTTTCCCGCCAAATTTGGAAAGTGAGCAAAAGTGAACCATAATGCAACCAAGTTGGTGGGAAAGCTCCAGTGGGACCCACATGACACTCTGGGAGGCTATAAAGAGTAGAAGAAGCAGAAGTGGAAGGCAAGTAGTGTAGTTGTAGTTTAGTATAATCGTAGGTAGTATAACTTCCCTTTCAAATGTAATTTTAAGTTCAAAACTTGTTGTACTCAACTTATTTATGCAATTAAACCTTTCTAGAACCTTTAATTCCAATATTGTCTTTTTAATTTGAATTTAGTAATTTTGGGTGAAATTGACAAATTCACCTTAAGTTGTTAACTGTTGTTGTTTCTGGTTCATTTAAGATCAGTTAAGCTTACTTACAAGTTTTTAAGAGGAATTACAGCTTTGTCACCATTTCTAGTTCAATACTCATCAATACAAGAAAAATACAAAAAACATAGGAATTAAATAAAAAATTCAGCTTATGAAGAATGAAGCATGGAAAATGGTGGAGCAGGGTTGTGATTGAGTTGTCAGGGTATTAGAATATCAGGGGAGGTGTCTTGATAAGTGTGGATATTGGTTTCTCAGTTTTTACCCTTGGATGCAAAGTTTGTAAGCAAAAAACCCCTTCCTTGCTTTGTACTGTTCTAATACTCATCAGTGTTTATTTTTGTGTCCTTTGTGCTTAATCAGTATACCTCAGTCATAATAGTGCTTAGTAATACTAGCTTGTTATCATATTTCATTGTGAGCAACTTCCTTGATTTCACTATTAGAATCGCTTTTTATTAATTTATGGTCAAATGCTGTTTATATTGTTGTAGTTGTGCTAAACTCAGTTCACTTAGTCATAATTGGGCATTGGAAATCTCTGTCATGGTCTGAATTAGTCTTAGGTTTTGAAAATCACAAAACCATAACTGTTAAGGGGTGTTTGGATAAGTAATTTAGACCAATGAGCTTTGAGTTTTATTTATGATTTTTAGTTTTGACAAGTCACATTAGGCTGTGATAGGTCATGTAAGCTTTAAAAAACCACACCTCAGTTTGCAAAAAGTCAAAACCATTCCTAAATCCCACCTAGGAGTTAACTGTTACACATTTAGTTCCCAAAACCAATCACAGTAGCTCAAAACTTGTAGATTTAGATTAGAGTAACTTTATTTTAGCTCAATATCATGTTTTAAGTTAATTAGAATCATTAGAAATCCAAAAAAGTCAAAAACACAAGTTTTCATTTAAAAGTCAAAGTTGTATGTTTGTGATTTTGCCAAAATGGGCAGAATTTTTGTGAATTTAGAGTTAGGTCTCAAGCCTTGAGCTTTTGAGGATTTGTAACCCCCCACCTCAACTTCACAATCCCACCTTCATTGTATTTTTTCCATTTTATCTGTAGGCCCCACAACCCTCAAAAGAGGGCTGCAGGGCTGATTGTTGCTCTGTAGCAGCAGATCTCAGGCCACCACACCACCTTTGGTGGTGGTTTGTGGCCACCTCAGTAGGCCCCACACCATCATTTTGGTTCCTCCCAACCCCCCTCCTACCAGGGATCTAATATTGACCAATTGTTTGACTTTAGGACCCCTGGGACCCACATGATTTAGCCCTTTAAGTTTGTCCCATATTCTGTGTTAAGTTTAGATATCAAAGTGCTTATATGTGACTTATTGGCTTATTCTGTTATCCCCATTGGTTTTTTCTGGTTTAAATTTGTCCAAACAACTTATTTGTATCTGTTTTCATCAAAGTGGGACCCACACAAGCTCATTTGAGCTCATTTGCCCAAACAGTCAACAAAAGTCAACTGAATAAGCAAAGGGGGTGCAAAGTCCTTAATTTTTAGTTACAAAAAAGTTGTTTTCATTAAAAGTCTTTGTTTTTAGGTGTAAAACAAGTTTGTAAAAGAAAAATCCAAAAAAGTTAATTTAATTTTAAGTGATAGTTTCTATTTAATGTAATTTAAATTTTATTTTGCATTTTTAGATTTTTATTAAGTACTTGTCAATTTTATATTTTTATTAAATACCTTATATAGTAAAGTATTTGTAGTAAATTTTTCAGATTTTTATTCTGTCATTTAGTATTAATTAGATTTAATCTTAGTTTTCTTATTTATTAATTAATATTAAGTATTAAATCTCATACTTAGTTTTTATAAAGCACAACTTAGTTTTTATATTTTTCCTAGTTCTTATAAAGTGTAATAGACTTTTAGAAAATATCATTTGAATTTCTACTGTTCATTTTACATTTTTCTTATTTTAATTGTTTAAATTAGACTTAAGTTAATTAAAAGGTAAATAATTAGTGTATTAATCTTAAAACATAATTTTTAGAGTTTTTATAATTTTTTAGGATTCCTGTGATGGTTAAGTAATTTTATAATTTTTCTTATATTTTTCTAAGTTAATTTAGTATTAATATTAATTAAAAGTAGTTTAATTAGTTTAATTAAGTTAAATAGTTTTCAATTTATAAAAAACCCATAAAAAGACAAAAATATTTATTTTTATTTTTTATACTTTCTTCAAGTTCTAATTTAAGTTTAGAAATTGTTTTTGCAACTTTTTAGTTTAATTTGTAATAGTTATAATTATTAGTTAATTTAAATTAGATTTTAATTTAGTTTTTAAATAGTTTTATTAATTAAATAATATTTAAATAGTATTTTAATCATTTTCACAATTTCATTTTCATTTTTAATTTTAAGTTTCAAAAAGTGTTAACCCTGTAGTTTGATAAATACCAAAATCCCACTTTTTCAGTCCGATTGCGTAAAATCTGAATTGTGAATACGTGCATATATCTGTTATCTGATTTTTGTGAATATTATACCTGTGTACAAATACCAATATAACAGTAGCAATATCAAGTCCACATCATCTGGCTACTGTCCTCAGTGCCACTGTCTCAAAAACGATTCTCAAAAGCACCATTTCAATCTCGCTGGGACTTTAACGACCCGGGGAAACACTATACTATCCACGGAGTATTGATTCTAGGCTGTCTTTGACTTGTTGACCTTGGTCAATAATATCTGACGGTTTAGACCCAATCAATAAACAAAAATAGTAACATGTATAAGGGGTTTTCACCCTAAGTGTGGGGGAAGTTACCCCTGCTATGGTTCACCATGTATATAGTCTAAAAAAAAGAAAAAAAAATTGTATGTATATACCTATATAAATAAAGTGAAAAATGTTATTTCCACATTTAGCTTGTAATATTATCTTTTTCCGTTCAAAGAATCGGCATAATAGCCGGGACTTTAAATATTGAGGACAATATTCAACTCTAAGTGTGGGGAGGAAATTCTAACGAATTTAATCACATTATACCTTCTAGTACCCCTGTTTTTAGCCAAAATTAAAAAAAAAAAAAAAAAAAAAAAAAAAAAAAAAAAAAATCACTTTATTTCAAAAATTTTATGGTTATCAGTCCACCTTGTCTAAGCCACAAAAGGACTGGCTAATCCAGGAGCAAACGGCTCTTGGTAAAGATATCTCAAAACCGTTGATGGCTGACAATTTGCCCAAAATTGTATGGGATTCAACTCACTATATCATAAATCATGAAGAGTTGGCTAGCCCACAAGGTTATGGGTTGTGGTAAAGGCAGTGGAAAAACCATAATTGGTAATCAACTCACCAAGATGATGACTTTATTTCCATCAAAGAGTTGGCTGGTCCAGAAGCAAACGGCTTTTGGTAAAGACAAATCAAATCCATTTATAGCTGATGGTTTGCTCAAAATCATATGGTTATCAGTGTACCATAGTTCTTACTTGAACTGAAACATTTTGGCTACTCCAGAAGTAATGGATTTTGGTAAAGAGACTTCAAAACGATTAAGTTTTCATAAAAGATTGCTAGGGACTAGCAATATTTTAGTGTGGGGGATTGATGAGTGTGTAAATATTCATCATTTTTGTCTCATTTGAACTGCCAAAACATCTAAAACACTCAAATATGCATCAAAATACTGAAAATATCCCAGGATTGTGTTTTATATGTTTCAGATGCAAAATGTTTAAAAACAAATGAAAAATGAACAAAGTTTGCATAATTGGCAGTTTCAGTCCCTCAACTTTCAAAACTTGTCAAATCTAGTCCTTGGTTATTCAAAAACATGAAAAAGTCACCAAAGGTCCTTTTTGAATCACAAATAAACATATTTAGTTTTTTGGTGTGAAGTTTCATAAAATTACATGTTTGGTCCCTGAAGTTTCAAAGTTTGGCAGAAATAGTCCCTGGATGTTCAAAAGTGGAAAAAGGAAACTATGGTCCTCATACTATTTAAACTTGGCAAGATACACCCTTGTGAGTACTTAGGAAAATTGGCAAACTAGGTCCCTCAACTTTCGGATTATTGCACAATTAGTCCTTGTGATAACTTCTAAACCAAACGGACCCTTTATTATTAAAACTCAAAGCCTAATCCAAATACACCCCTGATCCAGTCCACCCACAAGGCCCAACCAAACCACAAGCCTAATCCAAAAACACTTTTAGTATCAACGGGGTCAAACTTTGACCCTGGGTCAAACCCCAGTCAAAACCACCACCCTCACCCCTTTCCCTACCACAATACCACCTCCCCTCACAAAACCACCTCTGTAAAACCACCCCACTTGCCCATCACCTCCCACTGCCCAAACCATCCCATCCACCTAACAAAACAACCACCATTAATGCGCCACCCCCTATTGAACTTCCTCAGTCCCAATTGCATAATTATTTTTTGGCTCCAAAACTTATTTAAAGGCTAGGATCAAGCACAAACCATCCAATGGTCCCAAGTGAAGTGGGAAAGGCTTAGTGGGACCCAAGGAGCTTAGAAACTCAAGTATAAAAGGAAGAAGATGCAAGGAGAAGAGGATGTAGTCACATAGTCTTAGTTTTAAGTCGAATTTGTATGAAATCAGTTTTTAATCATTAGAATTACTTCAAATAGTTTGTAATTTGTTCTCTTAAGTGTAATTGATCCTTTCTTAATCAAAAGTTCAAGTATTTCAGTCTAAATTCTGTTTTTGCATTATGATTTGAATTTTCTCTTTTAAGCTTTAACAAATGTCCTAAACTAGTATTCCTGTTTTATAAGCCCACTTAGGTTGTCAAATTAATACATAAATATAGAAAGAAAAAAAATAAAAAAGGAAAAATCAGAAACAAATACACAGGGTACCTTTTGCATAACACAGGAAGCTTTTTGGAAGTACCAAGAAATGGATTTGGTAGATGGACGTTACCTGGCTTGTTTATAACAAGCCAGGAGCTTGTAGCCGCCCAATTGGGTCCCCTTGTTCAGCTAACGTCTCAAGTGAGCTTAACTCTTTCATTCTTCTTTAATTTTTAATATAGTAATGTGGCATTGATTGTCTAGTGTTTGTATTTGCTTCTTATGATTCCTGTTTGATCATTAGTAGTTTTTTTTGCTTATATTAAGTTGCTTTCTGATACGTGGGAATCGCACCAGGCTTTACCTCTCAAGGGATCTTGAGAAGCTTACAACCCCCACCAGGCAGTGTACCTGATCGTTGTAGTATAGTATAGTGACAAGTACCGGGGGATTGATCGTTCAGCTAGGAATAGTGTCGCTAGGATTAGAAAACCTAAATACTAGTTCTAAAGGTGAGGGATGATTATTTTTGTATTTTTATAGTTTTTAGAAAGCAAGTAAAAATCTCGGGTTTGAAGGATTTGGGCGGAATTAGTTGCTAGTCAACTAACCCAATACTAAAGATGCAATCAAAATAAAATACTAAAAATGAAAATAAACTAAATTAACTAAGGTTGTGAGCAATAAGTGGAGAAAACGTGTTTACTTAGATTTCACTACTCCCTAGATATCTTTTACACGTTAATTACTTGTTATAGTTGCGTGGATGATGGATTGTATTCCTTAATACCATTCATGGGGTGGCGCACTTAATTCCCCAATCCTATGAGTGCCTACTTCACTCCTATGTCGAGCCGGCTAAGAAGCTCCTAATATGGGATCATTAGAATTTACTCATGCATTAAATACTATCAATAAAACCTAGTGCACGTCAGTTCATGTTTCCTAAGACGTTCAAGCATGTTATCATTTGGAGATCTGCCAGTTTTCTTAAGCCTAACATCGAATTCATTCATCCAATACAACCATAAACAAGTAATCAACACATAATTAACATCTAGGTTTCATTAGATCCAAGCAAACACAAGATAGATCTAGCCTAGCATGATGGAATTAAGACAAGAACAAGATATAGACAACCAACACATAGACATATTGATTGAATTAAAAGAACACTTATCTCAATTACACATGAAAGGTATCAAGGGCTAAGAACCCTTGAAAAACCTGTAAAATTCGTACCAAGTTCGTACTTAGGGTTTCTCCAAAACTTCTCTCTCTTTAATGTGAAAATTAGAAAACTATATATAGGAAATAGGGTCTGACGGCGTCAAGAACAAATTTGTGACGCCGTCATCTCGTCGCCAAAATAAATCTCGGACTGCCTTGATCCAGATCTGACGCCGTCAAGTGTTATGTGTTTCTAGGCCGTCATGCATTTTTCTCTTGACGCCCTACCTTGTGACGCCGTCTATTCTGTACTGGGCCGTCATGCAATTTACTCTTGACGCTGTCAAGATTTTCTTCTTGACGCCGTCACCTACTGTTCCCAGCAAGGAAAATTAAGACTTTGGCGTTTTCTTCACTTTTATGCTCCAAAAACGTCCGAATTGCTTCCTTTTCCAGATTTCTCTCCCAAAGTACCTAAAATCACAAAAGGAACGATTTAGGGCAAAATTTGATCAAATAAATTCAATTCCGGGCTTAAATGACCCCCTAAAAGTGGTTCATTTTTCGCCTCATCATATACCCTTACACTTGAGATTTGCTTGTCCTCAAGCAAATGCGCTTTTATTCTACTCAAAATACAAGTTAGGGGTCATTTAACACTAATATAAAAGTAATTACAACAAATAATCGTTCCACTAAAGACCAAAGACAAGCACGGAGGTCATATACTAGCACCTCAAAATAGTGTTTAGATACTCACATCTCTCGGGTGTAATAAAGTATAAATTACAATATGGAAACGGAAGATATCTCTCACTACCTGTCATAGAAAAATAGATTACCATAGGCTTGGGAATGGATCAAACCTCCACCACATGGCATAAGCGCCTAAGATAAACTATCAAAGAGGTCTTTTAAAGGGTTGTAACGTTAGGTGTAGGGATATGAAATACACGGTTTTGTTGGATAAAGGAAGTTTTACTGGTGGCGAGTTAACAATCTTGGTTAATTACATGTACAATATGGCGTTGCTAAGCCAAGACTAGACTCGACTTAAGCTAATAACTGAAAAATAACAAAAATATAAAATAAACATAGAATGAAAAGGGATGATAGTCCGTATGTTTTTTCTCTTTTTCTTTTTTTCTATTTTTTTTTTTCTTTTTCTTGATTTTTTCGATTTTTTTTTTTTCATACACTCTTGCCCTACCATCCAAAATAATACATCATAGGGAATGAACATTTCCCTTACACTTGAATTTTTACATACTTTACAATTAACTAATCTAATGACTCGAATTAAGAAAATCAAAACACTTGGAGTACTTTTAAGATTAACGCACATATAGGGGTAATAAATGATGTCCTCAAGCAAATGAGTACTTTTAAGATTAACCATGTAATCAATTAGATAGTTAACTTAGGGTTTAACAAATAACAATAATGCACTAAAGATGAGTGCATACACGGAAGGCTAAGGCGATTTGGTTGTACATTTAAGTGGGGTGTAACAAATTCTTCCTTTAAGTAAAATGCTTAAAGTTAGAAACGAAAAGATAGGCTCGGAGGGGTGTACTAGGGGTTTCGTGTACTAAAAATGAGTACAACGCTAAGGGTGTGGAAAAAATTAGTTGACTTAACTAGCCAAGTAATATGACTTAAATGGTCAAGTAATTATGATACGGGTTTAAACACAAGGGTGATCCTAATGCCTCTTATCATGTAGTAAATCCTACTACACGAATGTAGTCTCACTAGCGGTCTCGGGATGCATCACTAACGCAAGTTCTAGAATCTAAATGCTACCGGTACACTCATAAGCACTAATAGTAAATGCTTTTCCTATTAAATCTAAAGGCGAACCTCACATATTTGGGTGGAAAATTTTTCTGAATATACGGTTATGTGCTAGTCATACAATCTCCTATCCATGAGACGCTTGCTATGGCTAAAGTTTCACTCCTAAATGTTGTAAAAAAATTTAAATTTGGCGCTAAAATTACACTAACAAGTATTTCTCATAGTTTTATTACACATCTACCATTAAACAAAACAAACTCAAGCAAAAGTGCATATGTAAGGTATCATCTTTTTACCCTCCCCTTACACTTAAGATGAACATTGTCCCCAATGTTCAAGTAAAGAATGTAAAAGTGAAATAAGTAAAAAGAATGAAATCAAATACTCTCCTGATTCGCTCGGTATGGATAATAAGGTGGCCAGGTTAAATCTTCCTCCAAGAAAATGAACAATCAAAGCTTCCCTTGCAGAATATAAATCATCTTCTTGTCATACATAACCTGTAAATCCTGAGAAAATAGACAAGACAACCTCACGTAAAATCGGCGGCATCCTATATAAGTTACTAAATCCTAAAAAACAAAATAAGATATAATGCTTGTAGAAAGAAGTTTGCAGATTTCCTGGAGATTATAAAACTTAATAATTCACAAAAACCATAAGACTCCGTTAGAAAAACAAAACCGGTAATTCCAGATTTTTACACGTGACGCCGTCAAGAATTAATTCTTGACGCCGTCAGAAGTGACCTGCAGAAATTCTTATGTTAAGTTTCCGGAAAATTTCTGGAAAAACTTGGTCCTACTTCCTGGAAAATCCTGCAAAACTTCATTATGACTCAATACAAGCATTTGACTCTAACAAATACGAATATACATGTTCATTTAATATTGTGGAGAATCATGATCGATTTGTTTCTTAAAAACATATTTGGGGTTTCCCCTTACACTTATCTTTTGCAAAAATACTTTTAGATGGAGTTAAGACTAGGCCAAAACAACAAAGTAAAATATTTCCACTATTTAATTGAGAAACATGATCTACCAACAATAAAAATAAAGCATTCATACGGAAGCAAATAACAAACAAACAAAAATAAAATCACACAAAACATGGGTTGCCTCCCAACAAGCGCTTGTTTTTGTTCGAGTCACGAGCCTGACTCTACCCTTATTTAACGGAAATAGGGGAAGTTTTCCCTACACTTAGGATTAAGTGAGGGTGAAAGTAGCGATACACACCCTTAGGGTGGAAATATGCCATGTGAGGAAAGAGTGGTGGATGAATTATATGCTCGAAGGGGTGTACTCCTATCATCATAACCTTACCTAATTCAATCGGGTTAATGGGTGGATTAAGATTTTCTCCTAGAAAGGGATCATTTTCAATCAACTTCAAGAGATTACTAGTTGGGGATCCATCTTGACCTAATAAACCCGGTTTAAACCCATAATGTTTCTTGTGATCAATCGTAAATGGGTGATGTAAACATGTAAGGTCATTTTCCACTCCTATATTGGCTTCCTCTCTACAAGGCTTAGAGTTCACTACCTTTATCCTAAGACTACCCGGACTATATGGTTTGATGGGTGGATCGGAACCTATCTCAATTCCTAAATTCACATCCAAGGATGGAAGATTAGGTAACGGTTTTGGTTGAGGCTCCGATTCATCAAAACTAGGAACTTCCCTAAGACTAAGAGAAAGGTTATCATTATAAGTATTCAAACCTATATCCTCTAGTTGTGTTTGGTTCAAAGGTTCTACCTCTATTGGGGTTCCTAAAGTCTCTTCTACTTCTTCCGGGTAAGTCAAGGGAGGTGTGTGTGCCTCAACTGATGATGGGAGTTGTTGGGTACTTTGTAGGTTTGTGTTATTTACCTCATCCTTCCTTGTGTCAAGATCACCTATATCCTCAACATGTGTTTCATTATTATCTAACCCTAACATTTTCCCAAGTATCTCACGTACTTCTTTAGGCATCTCAACTTCTATGTCCGAATCATATGAATCATCCTCAATATTCTGACTGCTATATACAAATTGCCCAAGAGATTCATCATATGTTTCTTGAGATTCATCATCATCGATCATAGGACCTAGGTCTTTTTGATCAATGTGATCATGTTCGGCTAAATCCTCCATTACATCAAGGTCACCTATGTGTTCAGCTTGTACTATGGCATTACATGACAACCACTTAGGTATCTCAACACTAATATATTCATCCCCAAACAAACTTGTTTCATGATCCTGGAAATTTATATTCAATTGACTTGTACTAACGTTTGTTGGGTTGTCTACCCTATAATAATATTGGGCACAATCTTCTATGGTATCCCATGCTTCTTCATCACTTAATTCCCTAAAGTCCCCATTGGCAAAATCCTCAATGCGCATTTGGTCATATTGGCCAACACGATAGTAAAAGGTTCGGGTTAGGGATGCTAAAGCGAAACTATGATGAGGGAATTTTTGGAGTAAATTTCTAAAACGAGTCCATGCATCATATATGGGTTCATCTCGATATTGTTTGAAATTCAAGATGTCAATAGGGTAGAATGGCCTTTGTGGTTGGTGGTATGGTGGATTCGTGTACTCCATAATGGTGAACGGAAGAGTCAATGGAAATTACGAACAAACACACAAAGAAAAAGATAGACTAAAGAAACCTAAAAATAAAAATAAAATCTTACTAGACAAAAATCTAGCAAGTAGACCTAATAAAAAGAAATTCTAACCTAGACAATAACTATTCCCCGGCAACGGCGCCAAAAACTTGATACGTGGGAATCGCACCAGGCTTTACCTCTCAAGGGATCTTGAGAAGCTTACAACCCCCACCAGGCAGTGTACCTGATCATTGTAGTATATAGTATAGTGACAAGTACCGGGGGATTGATCGTTCAGCTAGGAATAGTGTCGCTAGGATTAGAAAACCTAAATACTAGTTCTAAAGGTGAGGGAAGATTATTTTTGTATTTTTATATTTTTTAGAAAGCAAGTAAAAATCTCGGGTTTGAAGGATTTGGGCGGAATTAGTTGCTAGTCAACTAACCCAATACTAAAGATGCAATCAAAATAAAATACTAAAAATGAAAATAAACTAAATTAACTAAGGTTGTGAGAAATAAGTGGAGAAAACGTGTTTACTTAGATTTCACTACTCCCTAGATATCTTTTACACGTTAATTACTTGTTATAGTTGCGTGGATGACGGATTGTATTCCTTAATACCATTCATGGGGTGGCGCACTTAATTCCCCAATCCTATGAGTGCCTACTTCACTCCTATGTCGAGCCAGCTAAGAAGCTCCTAAAATGGGATCATTAGAATTTACTCATGCATTAAATACAATCAATAAAACCTAGTGCACGTCAGTTCATGTTTTCTAAGACGTTCAAGCATGTTACCATTTGGAGATCTGTCAGTTTTCTTAAGCCTAACATTGAATTCATTCATCCAATATAACCATAAACAAGTAATCAACACATAATTAACATCTAGGTTTCATTAGATCCAAGCAAACACGAGATAGATCTAGCCTAGCATGATAGAATTAAGATAAGAACAAGATATAGACAACCAACACATAGACATATTGATTGAATTAAAAGAACACTTATCTCAATTACACATGAAAGGTATCAAGGGCTAAGAACCCTTGAAAAACCTGTAAAATTCGTACCAAGTTCGTACTTAGGGTTTCTCCAAAACTTTTCTCTCTTTAATGTGAAAATTAGAAAACTATATATAGGAAATAGGTTCTGACGGCGTCAAGAACAAATTTGTGACGCCGTCATCTCGCCGCCAAAATAAATCTCGGACTGCCTTGATCCAGATCTGACGCCGTCAAGTGTTATGTGTTTCCAGGCCGTCATGCATTTTCCTCTTGACGCCCTACCTTGTGACGCTGTCAAATCTGTACTGGGCCGTCATGCAATTTACTCTTGACGCCGTCAAGATTTTCTTCTTGACGTCGTCACCTACTGTTCCCAGCAAGGAAAATTAAGACTTTGGCATTTTCTTCACTTTTATGCTCCAAAAATGTCCGAATTGCTTCCTTTTCCAGATTTCTCTCTCAAAGTACCTAAAATCATAAAAGGAACGATTTAGGGCAATATTTGATCAAATAAATTCAATTCCGGGCTTAAATGACCCCTTAAAAGTGGTTCATTTTCGCCTCATCACTTTCTCATTTGCTTTTCTTATTCTCAAATTTTTTTATATTAACTGTTTTGTGGCATTTTTAGTGATTCTTACTTAATTGTTGTTATACTTAGTATCTCTGAGCTCAATTTAGTTGGTAGTAGTATATTTCAATGATTGGAATCATATTTGTGGTTTAAAACTGTGTCATAGTTTGAAGAGTTGTTGAAATCAGCTTAAAAGGGTGTTTGGATAAGAGTGTTTCACTGATCTCTTGGGAGTTTTTGTTGATGTTCTTGATTCATTCATGTCACAATAAGTCTTATTGGTTCATAACAAGCATAAAAATCAAGCATCATTAGGCAAAAAGTCAAAATCAAGTTTGATTCAATCCATCTCAGTTACTGTTAAGAATTTGAGTAAGCACAATCACCAAATCAGTTCATTAGTGGATAAGTTAGCATATTTTAGTCTAATATCAGCTTAATTTATCATAATCAATCAGTAGTGATCATTAGGAATTGGCATAAGTCAACTTAGCTCATCAACTTAAAAAGTCAAATTTCTTAAGTGTTCAGAAAACCCATTTCTTGTGGGATTTTTCTAGAATTTTGTGGGGTGAATTAGGTCTTAAAATTTTTAGAGGTTAAAGTATATCACCTAAGCTACAATAATCTGTGTTCATCTTAATTTTGTGATTTTTGTTTGAGCTTACGCATCAGCTTATTTGAAGCTGCAGGGCAAGTACATGCCCTGTGCACACCCAATTGGCCATTTTTCTTTGGTTCTTTGTGACTGACCCAGTGGACCCCACACCCTGTCCCTTAGCTTTTTAGGAAGTCCTCCACCTCAGCTTATTGGGGGACTGCTTATTTTGGGCCTCAGCTCATTTGCCCTTGGCTTATTTGCCCCTTTCTTTTGACCTATCTCAGAAGCATAACCTGAACATTCAGGTTATACACCTAAGTACCAAGCCCCACCAAGACTTCAATAATAAGCCATAAGCCCAGCTTATTGGATTATTTTGAAGTTGACCAGGTCAACTTGGAAGGTCAAGTCTCACTTTGGACCTCCCATTACTTTTGTGGACCCCACAGTAGTCCAAAAGTCCTTGTGTAAGGCCTATTGTGCCCTTGTGTTTTGATAAGTGCTTATTTGGCTTCCACAGCTTATTCTTGTGCTTATTTTGTTTCTAATTTCTCATTCCTAGTTTGTATCCATCTGTTTTGTCTCATTTGTTCATTTGGTAGCTTAACATTAGCTTTTTCATACAACAATAAGTCCTAATAAGCTTAAAAATCCAACTGTTAAGCACAAGGGGGTGCACACAACTTATTAATAAGCTAAAACAAAAGTTTTTTCACAAAAGTTGTTTATTTTTAGTTAATAATCAGTTTTCAAAAAGAAAAATCAAGAAAAACCAACTTTAAAATTAGTGATAGCTTTTATTTAATAGGATTTATCTTTTTAATTTTTCTTTTCAGCTTATTATTAAGCATTTCATCATTTTTATATTTTTCTTAATTTTATTTTATGTTAAAGTATTTTCAGTAATTTTTCTAGATTTTTCTCTTTTAATTTAGTATTTATTAGAATTAATATTAATTTAATTAATAATTAAGGAATATTAGTAATTAAATAGTTTATTTAAATTTCAATTAACAACAGTACCTTTTTATATTTTTCTTAGGTTTTGTAAATCATTAAATATTTTTAGAAAAATAGTTTATTAATTACTACTGTTCATTTTTTAATTTTCTTAATTAATTTAGTTAAATTAGATTTTAGTTAATAAATAAGTAAAACAATTAGTAAAATAGACTAAAAATATTTTTTATAAACTTTTTATAATTTTTTAGGATTCCTGTGATGGTTAATTAGATTTATAAATTTTTCTATAATTTTCTAAGTCATTTGTAGTATTATTAGTAATTTAAATTAGTTTAATTAGTTTAATTAATATAATTAGTATTTAATTAATATAAAATCCACAAAAAGACAAAAATAGGTATTTTTAGTTTCTAAATTTATTTTAAGTCATTTTATAATTTTAGAAGTTAATTTGCAATTTTCTAGCTTAAATTTATAAAATAAATCTTTTTAGTATAAGTTAAATAGTTTTAAAGTAAATAATTAAATAGTTTTTATTTAAATAATTAATATTAAATAACAAAATAATTAAAAAAATAACTTTCTTTTTAATTAAATTTTCTTTTAATATTAAGTTTGTAAAATTTTCATTTGCACCCCCTGTAGTTGTAAAGTGTCTAAAACTCACCTTTTCTTCTGTTTGTAATCAAATCTGATTTCTAATTTGTGTACGTGCAATCATATCTGTGTTTCTGTAATTGTTAATATTGTTTCAGTTGTTCAAATACCAAATAATCAGTAGTATAATCAACTCCAAATCTTTATTGGTTACTGTCCTTAGTACCATTCATTCCCGAAAACGTTTAAAATACAATTCCAATCTCGTTGGGACTTAACGACCCAGGGATTTCCCTGTACTTCCACATATTTTAATACTTGACTTTTTCTCCCAGGTGGGCCTATTAACTGCACCCGGTTGACTGGTTGGTTTGGGAGGAGTCACCCATCTTTTGCCTATAACCTGCTATCTGTGAGCCAAATAACCAAAACAACCAACCTCTCAGTTGTATTTGATCACTCAACTTGCATATTTTAGGGCAATAAGAGGATTGTCCTTGGAATCCAGTCTGAAGGTCTCTACATCAGTAAGACAGATGAAATCCAAACACCCCCTTCCACAGTCTCACCTTCTTCACCACATATTACTGTTCTATCTCATACTAGCAATTTACATTTGTGGCATGCTAGATTAGGTCATCCTTCTACTCATGTATCAAGCAAATAAAATAGTTACCACCCTTTACAACAGATGTATCAAAACTACATTGTACAATATGTCCCATAGCAAAGCAAACTGCTTTACCTTTCTCTATCAGTGAATCTCGTGCCCATGGTTAACCCTTTAAAGACCTCTTTGATAGTTTATCCTAGGTGCTTACGCCAAAGTGGTGTAGGTTTTGATCCTTCCCCAAGCCTATGGTAATCTATTTGCTATGACAAGTAGTGAGAGATATTTTTCCATTTCCATTTGTGATATATAAACTTATAACAACCGAGAGATAAGAGTATCCAAACACTTATTGTGAGGTGCTAGTGTATAATTTCCATGCTTATTTTGACCAAGGTAGAATGATCATTTGTTGTAATTACTTTTATATTAATGTTAAATGACCCCTAACTTGTATTTTGATTGGTATAAAAGCTCATTTGCTTTGAGGACAAGCAAATCCCAAGTGTAAGGGTATTTGATAAGGATTTATTTGATACGTTTTTAGGGGTCATTTAAGCCTAAGTCATGATTTTATGATCAAATATTGCCTCAAATCGCTCCTATTCTCATTTTAGGTACTTGGGATGTGATTTCTGGAATATGGAGCATTTTGGAGCTTTACAGACGTTTTTATGCTCAAAAATGAAGAAAACAAGAAAGTCAAGAAAAGTCAGGTTTTTACACCTGATGGTGTCACGCTTTGGAGGCTGACACCGTCACCTTATGATGAGAAGTGTTGGATTTTTACACGAGACGCCCCAGAAAGATTTTGGAAGTTAACACCTAACTCCGTCAGGCACAAAAGGAGCAAGGCCGTCTGGCTTTGCAATTACACGAGACGGCCCAGAAGAATTTATAGGTGACGACGTCAGAGGCTTGTTTGGGTGATACGAAACCCTAATAGCAGCGTTCTGACGGCGTCAGAAGCCATCACCTGACGCCGTCAGCTTTGTAATTCTATATATAGTTTTGGATTTTTCATTCATTAAGTGTGGAACTTTATAGTGCAACTTGGGAGACAAACCCTATTTCGACTTTTATAGCATTTTTAGGGTTTTAAACCCTCTTTTCTTCCATGTTCAATTAAAGATAAGTTATTCCTTTAATCATTCAATATGTCTATGTGTTGTTTGATTAATTGTTTGTCTTTTCTTTACATTAACATGTTAGCTTAGATTTCTTAGTGTTTGCTTAGATTTAATGAAACCTAATTATTGATTATTGATTTGTTATTGGTTGTTTGGTCGATTGACTCACGTTAGGCTTAAGAAAATTGGCTAATCTCCTATACGGTAACAAGCTTGAATGTCTTAAGAAACATAATCGGATGTGTAATATGGTTTTATTGATTGTATTTAATGCATGAGTAGATGTTGATGATTCTATGATAGGATACTAAACGTGTAGTCATAAGAAGAAAGAGATACTCATAGAGTTGGGGAAGGACGTAAACACCCTCACGACTGGTATTAAGGAATACAATCCTTCAACTAAACAATTGTGACAACTCAATAAATCAATAAGAGATAACTAAGAAGTAGTGAAATCTAAGTAAACACACTTGTCTCACATAGAAGTTCATCACATTTACTTTGATTGTTATTTATTTTATTATTTTTAATTTAATTAGT
Organism: Artemisia argyi; assembly: GCA_030686995.1. NCBI lineage: Eukaryota > Viridiplantae > Streptophyta > Magnoliopsida > Asterales > Asteraceae > Artemisia > Artemisia argyi. The sequence continues at coordinate 145,106,179 of CM060680.1, read as the reverse complement.
AATTTTGGGTTAATTGACTAGCAACTAATTCCACCCACTCTTCCAATACCCAAGATTTTTTATTGCTTTCCATAAAGTATAAAAATACAAAAAGAATTATCCCTCACCTTTAGACCTAGTTGACCTACACTTCAATCCTAACGACACTATTCTCCTAGAGAACGATCAATCTTCCGGACCTACCATTTATTACACTACAACGGTCAGGTACACTGCCTAGTGGATTGCAAAATCTCTCAAGATCCCTTGAGAGGTAAAACATTTTGTGAGGTTGCAAAACACGCATCAACTACACTTTAACCATGGTTTACCTAATAACATAACTGAAATAACTAACTAACTAAAAAAAATCATATCTAATTCATAACATATTAAAATACGCCCGATCTACAAAAACTAAACCAATAAACAAAAATGTCATTAACATTTCCAATAAGTAGAACCCTAATAACACACTCTTTAGTCTTTAACCTCCTCAATCTTTAACCCTAAAAACCGTAACAAACTAATCACATCATTCCTTCAATGACGTGACTCTTACCATCTCCATATTTCTTACGTTCAATCCCTTTATGGCAAAAGTTCAATATAGAACTTATATTTGTCATAAAACTAATAAACCAATTATATCCATTCATTTTTTTTAACAAAATAAAAAAAATAAACTTCACACTTTTTTTTTTTAAATTAAATATTTCGCAAACCGTTAATCGTTACGTGAAAAAATTATACAATCGCGACGAGAATTAAATTATCTTTCTATAGATATGCAATTCTATATACTTTTGACCTTTTTTTTTTTTTTTTTTTTTTTTTTTTTTTTTTTTTTTTTTTACCCAAAAAATCACATGTGATCTGTAAAAAATCACATGTAATTCGTTAAAATCAAATCATATGTAATTTTTACGAATCACATGTGATTTTTTTAGGCGAAAATTAAAAAAAAAAAAAACGTTGAAATTATATAGAATTGCATATCTATAAAAAGATAATTTAATTCTCGTCGCGATGGTGTATTTTTGTAGCTTGAAGATTTACCATTTGCAAGATATGTTGTTAAAAAAAAAGTTGGAAAATGGTTTTTTATTAATTTAGATAAAAAAAAATGGATGACTATGATTGGTTCATTGGTTTTATGACAAATATGAGTTATATATTGATCTCACCTCATCCCTTTATTAGCTTTTATCCGTCAAAGTGTCAGTTGTAGCAGTCTTAAGGTTATGTTCAAATGTTTCTGTTATAGTTCTATCAGGTTCTATGACTCTGTGAGTAAGTGCTTAGGTTCTGTGAGTAAAGCATGTCAGTTTGTTTTGATTTAGTATCTGTCATTGCCCGGTCTGATATGGGCATGTTTAAGATCCAATATAGGTAAGGCTGACCCACTGTGACACTTTCATGTTATGTCAAGTGAGGTTTGATCCTTATTTATGTTTGATTATTAAATATGTTTTGGTTAGCTAGTACATGTTTTGTGTCAGGTTTTCTCTTTTGATTTTACACCGCACCATAACATAACCACATAATCATCCAACTTACTACCAATATATAAACTTTCAGTAAGATCATTACCTCTATTATTACCACCGTGACTACTTCCTTTTGCATCTCTGATTCGTGTTGGCTCATTATCCATCGAACGAGATCAAGATTCCTCTCACGCCTTCACGACTATCACACCTAAATATTTATTAAAGAAGATTTCTCTACAAAAAATATCAGCCATAAGAATAGAACCCGTGATCTCTCATTAATAAACATATACACCTTACCACTGAAGCTAGACTTCATTTACGATTTGTGTGTTACTTAAATGTTGTTACTGTAACAACACTAGTTATAATGCCCGCGCGCGGGGGTTATTTTTTTTTTTATAATTTTTTTATGATATATTTTTATTTATTAAGAAATAAATAATTTAATATTTGTTTTGTTTAATTTATGATTTTTAATTATTAAAGATAATCATTTAAAAAGTTTAATATTGTTAGTTGCATATTATCTATAATTTTTGTATTTATCTTTTATTTGTATACTATATCAACAAAACGAATATATGAATTTATAAATTAGAAAATAATAATTAAAATATTACCTAATAAAAAAATAATATTTTTTTAATACAAAAATCCCTATTTGAAATTTTGTTTTATTATATTACACATTCATTAATATTATTATTTAAATTCAAATTAAATATACAACTTAATACGGTCAATAAAAACATTTTTTAACTAAAAAGTCAATTAAATAATATAAAAATAAATATAAAATATCATTTTTTTTTTTTTTTTTTTTTTCTTTCTTCAGGAGATAGAAGACTTAACAACAACAACAACAACATACCCAATCCCGCTTAGGCGGGGTATGGGGGAGGTGGGATGTAGACAGATCCTACCCCTACCCCAGGAAATCCTGCAGGTAGAGAGACTGCTTCCAGAAAGACCTCCGGCAAGTGTGTGCAAAGTGTGCTCGACGAAAAGAAAACGAGAGATAGAAAGCAAAACAAAAGAATGTAAAAAACATAAAAGCAAACAGAGCAATACAAACATAAAGGCAAAACGACGAAAAGAAAGGAGATAGAAGACTTAGAAGACTTAAAACACATATACAGTAGTACTCGGTCTTGTCGTCCAAGAAATCACAAATTCCTCATCATCATAACTTCTCTCACCCTTTCCCGACTTAAAAAAAAAAACGCAACTGAAAAAACAAACATGGTGGTCGGAAAGGATGAGATAATGAAACCAAGAACAGACACAAGAGATTACAAAAGAATCGTTCTTCCTAATTCTCTTCAAGTTCTTCTGATTTCTGATCCTGATACTGATAAGGTTACTTTTTATAAATATCTATATGGGTTTTGTTTTGTTTTGGTTTTTATGAAGTTGTGGTTTGATTGTTATGTTTGTGTTTTTGTGTTTAGTGTGCTGCTTCAATGTGTGTTGGTGTTGGTTCTTTTAGTGATCCTAAAGGTCTTGAAGGCCTTGCTCACTTCCTTGGTATGTATCATACTATCACTTATTCTTTTTTATTTTATGTTAGTTATGTTTTTTTGGATGTTATTATGTATGTGATCGGAGTGAGTATATAGCGTAAATGAGACTGGCTGTTTTGAAGTAGAAATAGTTAAGGAGGTGTTTGTGTAAGGTTTTGTTTTTTGGCTTTTAAATAATAAGCTCATAAGCGCATTTTAAGAGTTTAGATTAGCTTATTATAGTTAAAGAGGTGAAACGACCAAAAAGCACATGTATATAATTTTGGGCTTATAAACTCCCCCTCTTTTAAGCTCATAAGCCTAAGCTTGTAAGCAGACTCAAACACGCGTGCAGGCTTATTTTAGTTATACTATAAGCTAATAAGCTCATCATAAAAGATTAAACAAACACCCCCAAGTTACTTGGTTGGAATTGGGTCAAAATGTAAAAGTGTCTTTCGGAAAAAAAAAAATAGTGTAAAAGGAGTTAAACTTTGATTGAAAGAAAGCAATAAAGGTGGTGTTTTTATGGATATGCGATGAACTTAATCACTTTTGGTTAAGGGTTTTATTTAAAGATGCGAAATTGTGTTTGTAACCAAATAGAACATTTAAAGGCTATCATCCGTTACTTTTGGGAGAGGAGCGAGGGGATCATGGGATGTTTAGCCTTCTGTGACTGTGGTAGAAAGCATCTTTCATAGCTTATAATAACACTAGATGTTGATGATTCAGAAACCAATAGTAGCTGATGGATGTTATGACAGGTGTTAATGTGTGTGTTTAGGATGGTGTGCAATATTACGTTAATGAATGGATGTTGTCAACTCGTGTCATGTTTCCAACCAATAAACATTTTTATCAATCTAGCATTACTATGCTTAAAAACTTTTAATAAGGTTTGGGTAAAATGCATATTATCAAGACTTGTGAGTCTTGGGCTTTTATAGTACGGAGTATTACATAGGTCAATTTAATTTTTGTATATTTAATTGCAGAACATATGCTGTTCTACGCAAGTGAGAAGTATCCTTTGGAGGATAGTTACTCTACATACATATCCGAGGTAATGGTTATTATCTCTTTTATTTTCTTTAGAGTTCATGTTATCCATAAAAGATAAATTCTCAGGTCCTGATTTGTTACTTCCTAATAGATAGTTATTAAATCACTGAAATGATCAACACAAATGTATTGCTAAATTTGTAGAGAATGTAGTTTCACCTCCCGCAATAAATTTGTTCAGGTGTTTGCTTTTTTAATGATGAGTTGCAAGTTCAGCCACCATGTGTATATCACATTCCTGTAGTGGCAGACTTAATAGAAGTGATCTACTTGATGGTGAACCATAGGAACATTTTATGTTTACTAAAAGGACTGACCCTAAGCAAATAGATTAATACTTTTTCAAGATAGACGATTCATAACAAAGTTGCATGATATGATGTTGTTCTCTAGCTTTTTATCATATCAAACATTTACATTTTCTCAAATATATTTTATCTACTTATAGCATGGAGGTCAAACCAATGCCTATACATCCTCTGAGCACACCAACTATTACTTTGATGTCAATGCCGACTGTTTTGAAGAGGCTCTAGATAGGTACATATCATTCTTTCTTGATAATTCTTTCATTAGTTTGTGGCAGTTTCCGTTTTTTATTTGACATGTCGTTTCTCTTGTATAGATTTGCATAGTTCATAATTCTTTCATTAGTTTGTGGCAGTTTCCGTTTTTGACATGTCGTTTCTCTTGTATAGATTTGCACAGTTCTTTATCAAACCACTGATGTCTTCCGATGCAACTACAAGGGAAATAAAAGCCGTTGACTCTGGTTAGCAACCATTTAGTTAATTGTGTTTTCATTTACTGTTTATTTTATTGACAATCTCTTACTAACATCCTCTTTCCACTCTTTTAAACAGAGAATCAGAAGAATTTACTCTCTGATGCATGGAGAGTTAACCAGGTAAAGTTGGTTCTACATATTTATCACAGTGAAAGCATTGCACCTAATACAAGAGGTTTACTATGTGAAGAAAAATCAAAAGATCTAATTTTCTTGTTTGGGTCGACTATAATTTGCAGCTGCAAAAACATCTTAGTGCAGAAGATCATCCTTACCACAAGTTCAGTACAGGTCAGCATTCAAAGTTCTTTCTTGTGTATATGATTTTTTGCCTTATTCCTTGCAATTTAAATCCTTTGTTGGAAGTTTCACAAAATCTAGGGTTTTAAAACTGCTATGTAAAACCAGTCTTTTTGTATGTTGTCTTATGAATAGGAAACTGGGATACACTTGAAGTAAAGCCGAAGGCAAGAGGGGTAGATACAAGAGACGAACTCCTTAAATTCTACAAAGAAAATTACTCGGCCAATCTCATGAATCTAGTTGTCTATTCAAAAGGTATGTCTCAAGTTTCAATAGCCTTCGATAATACTTTAGTTCGCTATTAACCCATTTATTATCTTCAGAAAGCCTTGATAAAATTGAAAGTAGAGTACTGAACAAATTCCAAGAAATAAAGAGTATTGACCGTAAGCCACCTAGTTTTCCTGGTCAGCCCTGCACCTCTGAACATCTTCAGGTATTCACATAAAGTGATATTTGTTATATATTATTTCAAGTGTAGCTGCTTGACTCTTCTAAGCATTTACGGTATCAAGATAAATATTTTATTCTCATGGCATTGCATTTGTTTATCAGGTTGTTGTCAAAACTGTTCCTATAAAACGTGGTAACAAACTGAGAATTACATGGCCTATTACGCCTGGCATTCATCATTATATGGAAGGGCCAAGCAGGTATCTTGGTCATTTGATTGGTCATGAAGGGGAAGGATCTCTCTTCTATGTCTTGAAAAAGTTGGGTGAGTTTTCAACAACTAAATTATTTTGACGTATCATTTCCCTTTATCTTGTGTATATGTGTTTTTGTTATGTTAAAAGGTGCCATTATACTTGTGCAATACGTTTATTAACCAGCTGTTTTAGTTCAAATTAGTCTTCTATGCATAACTGAAACTAAAAGTGTACTTTTGTCTGTCTATGATCTTTTACTTCACTATGTCAGTTTAAGATATTTAAAGTTTTTAAATAAAGCATATTTTGTGACTAAATGTTGAAACGTAGAAAAGTTGAAGTTACTAATACCTGCGTCCCGTATTGTCTTCTTCTTCTTCTTCTTCTTCTTCCTTTTTTTTTTTTTTTTTTTTTTTTTTTTTTTTTTTTTTTTTTTTTTTTTAATCATTACAAGGGTGACACTGATTTTCCTTTTTCACATTTTTTTTTTTTCGCTTTAAAGGGGAATTTTTGGTTCGATTATCTACAATTGTTAAGTGACACAAAACTGGTTGCAGGTTGGGCGACAAGTTTATCTGCTGGTGAATCAGATTGGACTGTGGACTTTTCTTTCTTCAAAGTGGTTATTGATTTAAGTGATGCTGGGCATGGTCGGTGTTTCTTGTCCTTTGTATATATGTGTATACGTACATTTCTTTTTATTATGTTATGATTTCTTTCACATTTATGTGATACTGACCATGGTTTTTCTTACCTGAAAACACCAGAAAATGTTGAACATATCATTGGGCTCCTTTTCAAATACATTTCACTCTTGCAACAATCTGGTGTTTGCAAATGGATCTTTGATGAGGTACCCATTCAGACTTTTGTGTGTGTGTTATAACTTTAATTTGATGGTTTGTTCTTTAATAGTTATAACCTTTTTTTAAATATTTTAATTTTCTTGGGCTATCATATGTTGCCGTTTTCTAAATTTATGGTGAATGTTTTTTTTTTTTTTTTCATATTTCTAACGATGCTATTTTGATATGATTCTTAAAGCTTGCAGCAATCTGTGAGATGACTTTCCATTATCAAGATAAGATTCCTCCAATGGATTATGTGGTGAAAATTTCATCAAATATGCAGGTATTTTGCATCTTCATATCATAAGCCCTATAACTGTTTTTTATGATAGTCATTCATTTAATACACTTGTTATATTTGCAATTACATACAGTAAAATGTGGCACTTTGTCACAATATGTACTACTAGACGGCTTAGGTTCAAACGATACCTTTTAATCCTTTTTCAGTTTATTTTCCTCTATATCCTGTGACAAGTTATTAAAGGCCTTAGGTTTATAAACTTCTGTTGGTTACCTGGTCATATAAAATCCGTTTAACAACATGACAGTTGTATCCTGCAAAAGATTGGCTAGTCGGTTCGTCTTTACCTTCCAACTTCTCGCCAGAGGTTATTCAGTCTATACTAAATGAGCTCACACTGAACAATGTCAGGTAAGTTAATAATCAATTAGTATTCTACCAGACATATATATTTATATATGATCTTTTTAAGTTTTATGATGAATTTGTTGATTTTTCTAAATTGCTTTTCCTCCCCAGAATTTTTTGGGAGTCAACAAACTTTGAGGGACATACTGACCAAAAAGAGCCATGGTATGGAACTGCATATTCTGTTGAAAAAATCACGAGTTCCATCATTCAGGTATTGACATAAACGTTTATAACATTATCTGGCAGCTTTTTAACATGAATTCTAAAATAATGAGTGTTATATGGTTAATTACAGGAATGGATGAAAAAAGCCCCTGAAGAACACCTACGTTTGCCCAGCCCTAATGTCTTTATACCTACTGACTTGTCAATTAAGAATGTCAAAGATAAGGTATGATTCGTGTTAGTTATAATTCAAGTGATATTGTTGTTTTCAAAATTTGACTCGTTGCCATTTGAAATTTGAAACTTGAAACAGGTGAATGCTCCAGTTTTGTTGAGGAAATCAGAATATTCAAGGCTATATTACAAGCCTGATACGACATTCTCCACTCCCAAAGCTTATGTTAAGTTAGATTTCTACTGTCCGCTTGGTGGCAGCTCACCTGAAGCAAACGTTCTTACTGACATATCAACACGCCTATTGATGGATTACTTAAATGAATATGGTTAGTCGTTAAGCTCCCTTAATTCAACAGTTTTCAGTATGCTTTTCTGTTTCAAATTTGCTTGGTTGATTATAGTGATCAAGTTTATGACATGTGTTGTGATTTTTGTTTTTTTTGTTCATATTTTATTGCATAGACAAATTTGTTTACATTATTAATACCTCTTATTTTGGCTTTGTAGCTTACGATGCTCAGGTTGCTGGTCTTTATTATGCCATTTCTCACACAGATCATGGTTTCCAGGTAAATGATTTATCGTATTGTGTTGGTATGAGGCTATGAGCTGGATCTGCAGAATATGTTCTATATTCATATTTACTATCATGTGTCAGTGGAACAGTTGAAATCATTTGAAATTCTTTAATTCTTGACTTTTTGTAGTTAAAATGTAGCCGGTTGACCTTAAAACTAAAAGTGAATTTCTTGGAACATACTATTATAGAAAGATGTAAAAGTTATTCGCTCACTAACATATATATTAGAAAGTTATTCTTGTTGAACTTATTGTTGTATTATAATGATTCAGGTGACTTTGACTGGATATAGTCACAAGTTGAAGATCTTACTTGAGACAGTAATCGAGAAAATTACTACTTTTGAAGTAAAACCTGACAGGTTCTATGTGATCAAGGTAACCTGACTAGCTCACTCGTGTTGCCATCTTTGGTGGCTTTCACTGTTCTTGTATATCTCATTTGATATCTTTTCGATCTCAAGTTTTTTTGCATCTTTTCCAAAACAATTCAACATTATTTTGCTTAAGAGGTGCTTTTGAAAGGCTGCTTATTCTTTTTGTTGAAGTATTATATTGCACTTTTTGTAGGAATATTAATGCATAATTGTTTTCCCTTTTTGTAGGAGTTGGTCATGAAGGAATATGAAAACTTCAAGTTTCAACAACCATATCAGCAAGCCATGTATAATTGCTCGTTACTTCTAAAAGATCAGAACTGGCATTGGAATGACGAGCTCGAAGTTCTTACTGTTCTTGGACCTGAAGATCTATCAAGATTATATCCTCAAATTTTGTCAAGGACCTTCATAGAGTGCTATGCGGCAGGTTAGTTTCTCGACTGCAGATGATTCATTTTTTCTTTGCGATATTATTATATAAATTTTACATTCTGTTTTACTTTTATGTCAGGGAATATTGAACCAAATGAAGCCGAATCAATGATCCAACATGTTGAACATGTACTTTTTGAAGGCGCCAAACCTTTATCTCAGAAGCTATTCCCAGCACAACATCTGTCGAATAGGATCGTCAATCTTGAAAAGGGTGTCAATTATTGCTATACCAAAGAGGGTCTTAATCCAAGTGATGAAAATTCTGCTCTTCTTCACTACATTCAGGTATCATCCAATAAGTTGACTGAAGGGTTTTGATACCTAAGTTTCAACTACTTTCGATTTGGCATATGTAAAACTTACCATTTTTCAGAATTAAGATGGCAGTTAAAGGGAATACAAACGGATTCGGTAATTAACATTGTAAATAATCAGTTAAAAAGTTATTACTGTTTAGGAAATTGGGATGGCGATTAAAATCTCAAAAAAATATTTCATGAGTATAATGTCTCGATATTGCTACAAATTATAGTAAATGGACCCGTATTGATTGGTGTGTATGTTATTATATACAGGTACATCAGGATGATTTTAAGTTGAACATTAAACTTCAGCTTGTTGCCCTTATTGCTAAACAACCAGCTTTCCACCAACTTAGATCAGTTGAGCAACTTGGTTATATCACCGTGCTTATGCAGAGGTATTTGAACATTTCTTTAAAGGGGAGTGCTATGTTATATATTATAACACAAAATCTATGTAACTAATATCAACTCTTATATATAAATTAATGTAGGAATGACTCTGGCATTCGTGGAGTACAGTTCATAATACAATCTAATGTGAAGGTAGCAATTTGTTCTGTTCTTTGTATGATGCATGACTTGACTGGTAACTAATCCCGTTTCTTTGATTTGATAGGGCCCTAAACATATCGAGTCAAGGGTTCAGGCATTTCTTAAGACATTTGAGAGTAAACTTTATGAGATGCCAGATGATGAATTCAAGGTCAGATGTCGAATACTTAAAAATTTTCCTTAATGAATTCCTGTCATGTTGGTATGGCGTAATACCTCTATTACATATTTTTTATTTGATGGGGCCCCTAACCATATCCTTCTGTACAAGAAGGTTGTAACATTTCTTTACACCTCTTCCCCTTGAAGCTAATTTTGGTTATGCTTATTTTGAAATTTGAGTTTATAATGTTTGTTGGTTGAGCTTAGCTCTGTCATAAATCATGTCGATATGGACTTACTTTAATAAGACAGTGGCCAACTCCGTAATTTTAGTAGAGTAACTTGAAATCTTGATACGAAATGATGAATACTGTTTTTGTTATGTAAATTTCTGATCTGATGGTACAGAGCAACGTTACCGCACTGATTGAGATGAAGCTTGAGAAGCACAAGAACTTACGAGAAGAATCTGGATACTATTGGCGAGAAATCCAGGATGGCACCCTCAAATTTGACAGGAAAGAATACGAGGTATGAAACTTTTTCATGTTTAGAAGTTAGAACATATGCCCCATATTTTGATAAAAGTTAAAAAATTGCTTGAAACTGACTTCTTGACAATTGGTATTATTTTGTTTGAATTTTTGTTTTTTGTTTAAATATAAAACTTAGGGTAAATAATGGCAATAAACTTTCATCGTTTTGGCGGTTTAACCCTTCCAACATTTTTTCACAATAGTTTGTTCCCTTAACGATTGTTTATGCTAGATTTAATAAACGAACTGTCTTCATTCATTCTATTAAATCCTTTAGCTTTACATTTGGTCTTCCCATGATCCCTAAAAATCTTTGCATTTACAATAAATATACAATAAAGAGGTTTAAAGAATAAACTATTGCAACAATAAAAAAATTCAAGAGTTTAGCGGTCGAAATGGTGAATGTTTAGTGGTTTTACTAGTAACCCATTATATGTAATCTAGAATACTTGTCAATAAGACATATTGCATTCATCACTAAATCATATGCAATTTTAAAATGCAATTTTCTACATATATCCGACTATCACTTTCTTTTTAGGCTTTTGACACATTCCAGTAATACTGTCTCACTCTCACATAATATTCTCTATTCCGACCAAATAAAAGTAGTCTGATTTTAACAATTGTGATGAAACAGGTTGAGGCATTGAAGCAATTGACAAAGGCAGAATTGATCCAATTTTACGATGAACATATAAAAGCTGGTGCTCCACAAAAGAAGGCGTTAAGTGTGCAAGTATATGCGACCGCACATTCTGCAGAGGAGACACCAGACATCACTGATTACAATCTTGTTGATATTGAAGATATTTTCAGTTTCAGGAGATCAAGACCTCTGTATGGGTCGTTTAAAGGAGGAATCGGTCATGTGAAGCTGTGAAGTATTTGTTCTCGATTAATACTATTTTGTGCTAATTATAATAACAAGTAAACTATGTTATTTAAAATCGTAAACTATGTTATTTAAAATCGTATATTTTTTGTTGTTAAAAAGTGGTGCCATCTTTACAATTACTTTCGATATTTTTTTCTAGGTACGGCGATTTGCAGCATGAAATTGTAAGGTACCAAAGTACATACTGTATAAAATTACCTTTCGCACTAAAATGTAATACATATAAGGCTGGTGTAACAGCACCACTCATCACCTGTGGAGGTGCTCCATCGCCAACCGTTGGCCATTACAGCCGTGCCACCACCGCGCGTGGTGGTGCCACTTTACGCTGGTGACTTTTCTCCTCTTATGATTTTTGCTACTTTGTTTAGTTTAGTGATTGATATCTTAGAGAAGCTGATAAAGTCAAGACAAACTCTTTCGAAAGCATAGTTGTTAAGATCCCGATCATGATTTTAAGATTTTAGGATTTTACGATTTTACAATTCTACAGAGCAAAAACGATCCGGATCCTACGTAGGATCTTAACAAGCTTAAGATCTTATAGGATCCCGATCTTGACCATAGGATCTTAGGATCTACTCCGATCCGATCTTACTTTTCTTGAACCGCAAACTAACAAAAACTACAAATTTATGGTTTATGTTTTTATATAATTTAAAAAACAACATATGATTCTTCTTAAACATTCTATATTCAGAATTTAGGACAACATTTTCATGAACATTCATATAATTTCGTGTTTCAAATATATACTCCGTAATAATTTGTAGATTTGGATAATATTACAAAGATCATTAAAAAATGACATTATAGCAGGATCTTAGGATCCCGATCCAATCTTATGACCACGATCTTGCAAAGACGAAAACGATTCTAGGTAGGATCCCGATCTTAAAAACCTTGTTCGAAAGTAATGGTGGCTACGACTGGTCCCTTGTATTTTTTTACTGTGCAGTCTTTCCCGGCCAAATCAAGGATTTGGGGCTTCTTTGCTGCGCTTGACTAATAGAAAGTCAGGCTCTTCTGCTCTTTTAAAAAACTTACCTAAGTTTCTAGATACGAAGGATAAAAAATAAAAAAAATAAAAAAAAAATACCAATTGACAGTTTGTTTTTGATTCAATAGTTATTAATATAAGGCACTAACAACGATAGAGTGACAGAGGTAGAAAAGCTCTAGACTGGGTAGATTCTTTCGATTCTTCAATGAAGCCTTCATGAAAGCTGCAACATGATAAAAGAACAGGGTCATTAGTCTCTGCCGTTGTAGGTCCTTCTCCTTCCGCTGAGATGGCCCTCATTTTTGTTTTGTTTGTTCACGGCGGCACGAAATCATGAAGAAGCTGGAATAACTCCATCTTACCCAGTCCCTGAAAGCCCTCCCGGGGCCTAACCCTCTTTCTTCGAGTCTTAAGCGACTTTCATAATTGCATCTCGCATTCACGCCCCCGTTTGACTGCTGCAATAGAAAAAAGAAAGTAATAGTTCACTAAAGTTCTTGATGGAATCATGTTATCCTATTTATCCCCATGATGAAGGCGAGAGCACTTTTTTCGTTGAGAATTCCTCGTTCCCTCTCGATAGATCAGCGGCGAATTCTAAACTTGTGGGGCCCTATCTATTCCATCTCTCGAGCCCCGAAGAAAACCCCCTCCCCTTCGGATTCCATATCTCTTTTGACTCTATATATGTGGAGTACAAGGGAAAAATCATCCCAACGGGCAAAAATGTATTCGTTTAGCATTTATTTATTTATTTTTATTATTATTATTATGTTTTTTTGGTATGTATGTGTTTGCATGTAATGTGTGTTTGTGTGATGTGTTTAACGGAAGAAGACAACTAGGTGAGATTTTTATTTTTTATTATTATTATTATTATTATTATTATTATTATTATTATTATTATTATTATTATTATTATTATTATTAACTAATGTTTTCAAAGTGGGGTTAAAATGTTTATTTTTTTATTGTTTTTTTATAAAATGATTACTATAAAGCTTTATTTGAATAAAACTTTAAAGTAAGATGCAAAATAATAAATATAATTTTGCTAAAAAACATGAGTTTGATGGTGGATTTGATGGTCAGTGCTACGCCGGTTTGGTGTTTGTGTTAAATAATAATGTTCGCTAACTTGAAGGTTGTTGGTTAGGTGATCATTACGCTCGGGTCTAAAAGTTTTTCTTAGAAGGACGTTAACATCATATGCAACTTTAAGGCGAGCAACTGAGCAAGTAAACTTTTTTGTGCAATTTTTGCAAGCGCACAACTTAAATTTCTTCAAATTAAATCTTGATACAAGTAGCAGGTTCTCTCTTCAAAATATATTTTAACTATGTAACGATAAATCATGGGCATGGCTGTTAGTCTGTTACAAATATGAATATTTTAAATTGGTGTTGCGTCAAGAATTAGATTGATATTGGCACGAGGCTTTTTTACCCGCATGTCACGACGGAGTTAACATTATACATTTTCAAATAACAACGTACAATTCTTCTTAATTAAATCACGTTTTGAGTTTGTTCTAAACTCAATTACAACTTCTTCTCTCTTTTTTTTTATTATTTTTTTAATTAGTAACTACATAATATTCACTTTATGCTAGATTCAAATTGATCATTCAAACCAAAATTTATACACTTTAGAAACTAATATATATACAAATAAATAAATAATAAATAATAAATAAATAAAAATAAAATATTATAAAGACTAACAAAAGAAACCTAAAGACTAATGTGTAAGAAAACTAACAACCCAAAACTAAGAGAGGTGGGAGTGGGTACGGTGAGGTGCGGGGCGGGCTCCCTCACGCACGGGAACACCGCTGCCGGCCATCCTTACCGCACGGGGAGCCTTAGTTGAGTGAGGAACTCACGCACGGGGAAAAAGAAAAATTTGAACGTTGGAGATGGAATCTAACCGTTGGGAGTGAGTAACGTTTCTTTTTTTTCCTTTTTTTTTTATTGTATATAAAGGAGTGTTGTTGAGGCAAAAAAAAAAAAAAAAAAAAAAAAAAAAAAAAAAAAAAAACATAGAGAGCAAAAAAAAAAAATCATACCGATCAAAAAAAAAAAAAAAAAAAAAAAAAAATCAACTATATGGACCATAAAAGAATAGGTTCGACTTTATTGTTAGACGAGCCGTTTGAGTGGTCTAACGATAGTAGTCTCGAGTTTTTTGCTAACACGATTGACACAGATGAGGAGGAAGATACGGCAAGGTCGACACGAACATCAGTAAAACGCGATCGGATCAAAGCTGCAAAAAGATTGCATCGTGATTATTTTTGTGAAGAACCAAGATACAATGATCAAGTGTTTGAAGATAGGTATCGTATGCCTAAACATTTATTTTTAAAAATCACACATGCTATTGAGTCTAGATTCGAATATTTTCAAGAAGGTTATGATGCTAGAGCGAAAAAAAGTTTCACAGCCATACAAAAATGTTCGTCTCCCGTTAAACAACTCACAACCGGTAATCCACCGGATGAGTTTGACGAATATTTACAAATGGCTCAAAGAACGTCACGTGAATGCCTTCAATTTTTTTGTGACGCTATTATTCGGATATACGGTCGAGATTACCTACGTAGGCCAACAAGCCATGATATTGCATGTTTGTACGAAGCACACGAAACTCAACATCACATTCCAGGTATGATCGGTAGCCTAGATTGCACACATTTCGATTGGAGGAATTGTCCAATCGAATTGAGGGGTCAATATAAGAGGGGTGATCATCAATACCCCACGATTATGATGGAGGCAGTGGCGTCTCAAGATTTGTGGATATGGCACGCGTTCTTTGGACCGCCGGGTTCAAACAATGATGTGAATGTTGTGATGCAATCTCCGCTATTCATCACCGAGCGTAATGGTACGGCTCCTAAGTGCCCATTTGTTGTGAACGGCCATACGTACAAGCGTGGCTACTATCTAACCGATGGCATATATCCTACATGGTCTACTTTTGTTAAAGCGTTCAAATTTCCTACCGACCCACAAGAGAAAAAGTTCAAGAAAGTACAAGAGTCGGCGCGAAAAGATATTGAACGGGTATTTGGTGTTCTCAAGGGTAGATGGGGTATACTGAGACGACCCTTACGGCCGTACACAGTAGACAGAATTAGAAAACTAGTTTATGCGTGTGTGATATTGCACAACATGATTCTACATGACTCCGGTACCGCAATCTCCCCAGTTCATATTCGGGATCCTCCGATCCAACCGGTGTTTGACGAAGCAACCTTAGCAGAGATACGAGATGAGGATACACATTTTCGTCTCCGATTTGATCTTATTGAGCATATTCATGCTCAACAATTACCATGCCTCGAGGTGGACGACGAAGACGATGAAGATTAGTTTTTTAGTATTATGAAATTTAGTATTTTAGTATTATGTAATGTTATTTTATGCTTTATAAAAATATTATGTAATGTTTTTTTTAAGTTTTAATGGAATTTTAGTTTTTTTTTTATAATTTTAATGGAATTAAAAAAGAAAAAAAAAATGAGTGAATGGTGAGTGAAGTGGTGCCTGCAAAAATATGAGTGAGTGATGAAAAAAGTGAGAAATGATGTGGCGCAAGGAGATTGGTTATGAGTGAGTGAAGGGAGAGAGGGTGAGTGAATCACTCCCTCCCCTAATAGTGTTATTCTATTCATGAAATAAGGGTTTGGTTATTCACATCCTTCAAAAAGTTATATATTTTGACCCCAAAAGACAAGATATTATTATTATTATTATTATTATTATTATTATTATTATTATTATTATTAAATAAGAAAAAACAATAAAGTAGTTCATCTTATAGCGATTTTTTCAAAAAAATTAAATTGACAGAGAAACCTCAATTTTGTGTACCTATGAGGGTTGACTTACCCTTCACCAAGGACCGACCGTAAGCAAGGTTCAACTGTTTATAGCTAAACAAAGATAGTTGAAATAAAACCAAAACCTAGTTTGGTATATTAATAAATAAAAACTATAATAAAATGTGAAAATCAAATTTAAAAATTATTAATATCACATTAAATGATGGGTAAAGTTAAACATTATCAAGTGTATTGCAACACCCTAAAAAAATATTTGTCAAATGTTGTATACAATAGAAATTAGGATTAGACTAGTGCCAACAAGACCAACAAGGCATTGACAAGGCACCACCTTACGCGATAGCCTTGCTAGTGGGGTGGCGATCACGCGGCAAGGAGGAAACCGAAAGTGACGAACGGTAAGGGGCTTGTCTTGTAGATTTTAAAGGAATGGAGTGATTATTGAAATCATTGTTGTTTGTTTGGTTTATGCAAATTTATAATAGAATACTAGGTAACTCATAGACTCATTCCATTATGGTTTGGTGGGTTTTGATTGAATCCTTGTGGGCCATGTCTCGGCATAAATTCCCACCACGAATTTGAACCTTCTTCTTATTATTTGACCTATTTTTATATTATAAATATAATTCAAAACAATAAAAAAAAAATACAATATTTTATATATAATTAATAATTTTCTTTTGTTAGCACCATCTCTCTCTTCCTTTTTCTTTCATTGTATACCAAATCCAGATCATATTCTAAACCTATAATCATATCAAATGCAACCTAAACCTTTCACTAAGGGTCCGTTTGGTTTGTAGGTGGGTTTAGGATTAAGATTTGGATTTAGATTTGAGATAAGAGAGAGAATATATATTATAAAATAAATTAAATTATAATAGAAGAAAAAAAACTAATTTAGTAAAAAACCAGAGAAGGAGAAGTGGCCAATAATGGTCCACATAGACCATGTCAGAAATGCATGCATAACTCAAAGCTTATATCCGGAATTTGAAGATGCTCAAATATGTGGGTTTTAGTGGGCCCAGACAGAGTCTACTTTTAAATCAAACATTTTATTTGAACCCGACCCCTAGTTCTAAGGGTGAGCTCGCATACCAAACGAACCCTAAATGTGGAAATATGAAAGTGTGGGCCTTCGGGTGTTTTTATTATTTATTATTTAGTTTGTGATTGTGTGTAAGGTATTTGGTGAATTATGTTTGTATAAAAGTAGTTATTTTAATAAAATGTGAGGAAGTGATGATTATTGGGAGTGAAAACTGAGAGAGAGTGAGGCTATGTGCACTAGTCTTGGTTGAGTGTGGGTCGACCGACTCATCTGTAGGTCGCCATTGATGTGGATAGTCGGTCTCAAGCGGTCCGGCATTTTCTTTTCTCTCGCTCGCAAGTACGACCGATTTTCGCTTGTATATTTTTTTTCAAAAATCCAACCGTTTGGTTGGTTAATTGTGAAAAAAAAAATTACTATAAATAAAAAAATAAATAAATAAAATAATAACTTTTAAAAACTTAAATCCTTTACCATATAAATACCTCATTTATCTTATCATTTTTGTTGATACAAATAATGTCAAAAACGTCACTTGCATTTTTCGATCTCAATAAGTTTTGATAATCACAAAATATAAAAACACGTTACTTAAAAATATACTTGCTAAGTTTTTAATCGAGAAATTTCGTTTCGACTGTAACATTACTTAAGGTATGAACAAACAATATACCAATTTAGTAAGTGATTAGAGAAGTTATTTTGTTTTTATTTTTATACAAATAACTTATACAAATTAATTTTCTAATTATAGGAAATGTTTTATTCAAAAGAAAATATTTGAAATATGGGTTTCCCGCCCAAATTAGTTAAATTTTCACCAGATAAACATTTCATCACATCAGGACAAAAACAAGAGCGTCATATAGGACGGTCCCTTATATATATGGGATCGTCCGTGTTTAAAGGATCGTCCCCCGCTCCTCTTGATGCCTATAAATACTGCACTATTCTCAGCAGAAAGTCAAGACCTCTTTGCACAAAAACCTTATGTTCTCTCAATCTTCCTTCTTTGATCACAATAAATTGTTGATATGTATTTATAAGTGATCTCGTTACCTTCTACCTCAAATTGTAAGAGAAGAACGCTCGTATTCGACAAGAAACGACGTGTTATAGATTAGGCATCACACATATGTAATTCGTGTTACAATTATCTTCTTCATCTAAACTCTCTTAATCCATTTTATTGTATATTGGTATATCCGACTTGTGTGTGAGTCGAGATTAGTTGTGTTAGTGTAGATTTGGACGAGGTGTAAGTCCGTGTAAAATTGTGTGTAGATTGGGACGACGTGAAAGTCCGTAAAGTGTTGTGTGTGTAGACTTGGATTGTGTGGAAGTCCAAGTGGACGAAGTGTATGTCCGTGGAGTGTTGTGAATTGGTGTGTAGATTGGTACTAGCTAGGATTAAAACTCGACATTTCGCTTAGTGTCGGAAATTGGTGTAAACAAAGGTGTATGGTTTTCTTCGCCTGAAGGGAGTTTGTTGATATAGTGATTGTGAACTCTCGAGTGTGATACTCAAGGAGTGGAGTAGGGCGAAGATAGAGCTTCGTCAACTAGGATAAAGCTCGTCAGCAAGTCCTTATGAACTTAGCTGTAGAATTTGATAATGCAAGCATAGCTAAAGATGATCTGAAGAAAGCATACGTTGAATGCAGTGACATTCCACAAGAGAAACGTGCTTTGATCGACGCTTATTTGAATCAAGCATCTGATTTTGATTACGAGATGCATAATGCTTTGTTTAGAAAGGCGGGAAAATTAGAACAACAAATGAATTCTAAATTTGTTTGGATGCATCTAAAAAATAAATAGAAGTATTGTGTTTTTGTATACTCTTTTAAATTTTGTATTGTAATGTCTATTTTTATTTAATGAATGAAATTTATTTTCGAGTACGGAGAACCAAAGAAGAATACGAACTTTTATTCATTACATCAGCAAAGTAGAATACGACATTGAAATAAAAATACAAACTACAATAAGAAAATTAAAACACATAAGTTCGTCAGCTAGAGGAATTATTCAACTTTTAGATTAATCTGATTCCGAATCAGAATGCACCCCAAATTCCGACCTGAATAACTCATGATGAGCTTGTTCTTCCCTAATTCTCTCTTCCCACTCTTTTTTAGCTATTGCTTTTTCTTCTAATGTTTCTCTTAATGCCTCTTCATCCAGAATAAGTTGTTGTTTTTGTTCCTTAGTAAGAAATCCATTGGCATTTTCATAACTTTCAGTTTCATATTCATCACATATCTCATGTTCATCAACTGATTCCTCCACTGTTGGAAATTAAGAAATGGAAGACATGGATTGGTGCGTATGTTGTTGTGATGATGAACCATAGTTGGGGTTTAAGGGGGTGTATTTCCTAGATCAAATGTTCCTTCGGGTGTTCGGAGTATTTTCTTGAAACATTTTTGCGTAAAATGGTGAAAAAGTGTTGTGAGTTGGTGTTTAAAAATCGGTAAATTAATGAGTATTTGTAAATAAAAAAATTGAAAAAAAAAATCGCTTTGGTGTGGTAAAAAGTCGTTTGTAGGTCGTCGGAGAGACAAAGCTGATGTGGCAGGAAAAATGAAAGTTGCTGGTGTGAGGGGAGAAAAAAAGCTGATTTAACGTTAAAGTGAAAACTGAAATGGTGTGACTGGTAAAAGTAATTTTAGTATTCTATTGTTATTATTTCATGAAATAATAATATTTGTCATTTTCTACACTAATAATATTAATCATCATACTTACTCGAATTTTTATATTTATATTCATCATAAAGCATTATAGTTAACGTGTACACTATTTAATTTGTGTTAAACAACTGTACAAATATGAAATTTTTAAAAATAAAGTCAATTACAAAGGAAGAAAAAGGGAAGGAAGTTGTGAAAAAGAAAGAACGGGTGATGAACGTGATAAATGGAGGTCCATTTCAAGTTCATGCATCATTGCCAACTTTTGACTAGGTTCGTTGATTAGTCTTAATATAATATAATTAAAACAATATTGTTATAAACAAGGTGAAGGCCCCGCCGCGTTGCGGCGGTTTTTTTTCTGTTTGAAAATGGTTTATATTTGATACCTCAAGCGTACGAAAGCAACACATTATAAAAGAAATGAAATAAAACATGACAACAATTTCTTGAGATAGCAAATCAGTTGATGGTTTCCAAAACATAGCAACAACCTAATGCAATCTGTACCGTGATATACTACAGTTTATCGCAAACCTTGTTTCGTCTTAAAGATAAATGTTAAGACCATACACTTTTACTCTTCATTGTACCTTCCAGTTTTATTCTTCCTTCTTGTACGCCCTTTAATCGCATAAGGCCTAACCATTTTCTATAGTTCAATAACAACAATAAAGTTTCATACTTTAAGTAAATGGACCAAAAATTTATAATCCAATTTAAATTAGGGCAGCCCCCAACTGTTGTGAATCTGGAGGCAAATCATAATTCGTAAAGGGTCAAAACTATCCGAACGTCATATAAAATGGTTCAACTCTCCGGCGATTAAGTGTTTGTCAACAAAAGGCGTTGGTTGAAAAAATTCTAACGAAACACAGTTATAAAGTAAATATCCTACCATATTATAGTTGTAATTAATAATGCTCATAGCTATTAACAACTTCTATTGACATATTAAGACATTTTCTAGTTGAGATTCTAAAGTACGCTAACTTTGTCTTTTTTAATGGAGTAATCAGATATAATCCTTACCTCATCAAAAGCCTCGAATCTGTCAATATTGTTGGTCTGGTGAATGGTAAAAACAATTGTTCGTCCTGTCTCAATAGTATTCTTCACAACATGCCTGACATTGGCAACTGGTTTTTGTCATAAGGTCTCTTACCATCTAAGCTTTGGTCATAGACTCATGTAGAGTTATATACTTTTGCTTAGCCTCATCGATACTCATATTTAGACAAATAGGGTGACACCTATACTATTATATGGAATAAGGCAGAGGTAAAGAAATATAAACAAATAAACAATTATTAGTGTTTGCAAGTTTGAGAGTGTATCGTATATCAGTAGTATTACACGAACAAAACCATTCGACTACGTATTTCTCTGCCGAAGCTTTTAGTTCTAGCTGTGAAGGTTCCATGATGACGCTAAAGTTTGTTTGTATGCGCCTCTTCCATAGAGTTTACATACATTAAAACCAAGTTGACCCGTTACTATACACGTATCATTTGAAGCCTATTTGACTCATAAACCTATGTCAAGAACCTTATAGGTATAGCATTGTCACTTCAAAATTTATTATTGTAGGTGTTAATCAGTTGTTGAAATCGGGTGATTTATAAATAAAATGTGAACCCTTACCATTTGTCTCTTCTTTCTAGAAAGCAGCTTTTGGTGATCTTCCTTCGAGGGTGATCCTGTGGTAAAGACAAAGTCGAATATAAGTATACCAAATGTGAGTATATGTTATCTCGGTTTCATGTCTGTCTTGGATAACAAATAAAGGTGTGATGAATACCTTGTAACAACATGATGATTAGCTAAATAATATTTGTCCGCGGCCCAATGTCTATTGATAAAGCTGTTCTTTATGCATTCACAAACAATCCCTATAAGGTAAATTTTCCGTAAGTAATTCCTTAAAATTCTATTTATAAGTAGTTTCAGTAAATAACACAAACAACCTTCAACAAATAAACTAACCACAAATCAAAGTCTTTGAAGACTTTCATCAAACATGTGGTAGGCACCATGTTGGCGTATGTACCCGGAAGGCACACAGCCTTCGGATTTCGCTCCGGCTTTCGGCAATCTTTCCTTCGGTTACATTAACCGTCCGGCTACTGGACGAATGTGATCCGAAGGCTCAGCCAGATTTTCAGGGATTTTGTCGGCCCACGTGCTCTGACAATTACCTAACAGGTATGGGAGGGCACTGTTTGCTCAGAAGTAAGGTAGTATAAATACCCTTATCTCATTTATGTCGAGCCAACTAACACACACACTGTATTCACCTACTTTCATTCATACCCTTCATTATACCCTTCATACTTACTCTCACGCCGGAGTCGGTCTCGGGAATACCCCGAGGCGAGTCTGACGTGTTCTTTATTTGTGCAGACGGAGAGATCTTGTGCTGCAGCTTACTCCGGAAGACTTTGCTGAGGTGAAGCCACGGCTGCAGGGTTTTACTTCAACAAATTGGCGCCATCCGTGGGACCCGTCATCCATTCTACTAACGAACTACGATGGCAGGTTCTCCTCCTCCTCCGTTGAACCAAACCCCTCCTTCCGGACCCGGAGGAAGCGGACTCAACGAAGATAACAACCAGAACAATGACTCACCTAATTTACAAGAGATGATCCTTAGTCAAGTAGCATCGCTAACACAGCTAATCAAGCAACATAACGCGTTAGGGGGAAGCGTCCTAAAACCCATTCGGTTAGATTTTGGAGATGAAGGCATTGGAGATAAAGGAAGGGAAAAGCCGGGGATCAATGTAGACGATGACCTATGCAAACCTTTTAAAGAGGTTGCCCGATCACTGTTCACTCGTCGCATAGTGGAGTTCACTGGGTCTAGTTACGCGATGCCGTTGCATATGAGAATCTACGATGGAACAACCGATCCCAATGATCATCTCACACGATTTGCTGGAGCGGCAAATGGAGGTGAATGGCCAATGCCAGTTTGGTGTCGAATGTTCCAACAAACTCTGGACAGGGCAGCAGGAGGATGGTTCGAACGACTAGAACCCGGTAGCATTGACAGTTGGGAGGAACTGAGGGAACAATTTTCTAACAGATTTTCTCTCCGACGGAAGGGAGCAAAGGATCCGACAGAAATTACAAAGATAGTGCGGAGGGCTCATGAATCTCTACCCGATTTCAAGGAGAGGTGGACAGATGAGGCCAGTTATATTAGCGGTGTTCCGGAGATAATGAAAATATCGGCCTTCATGGGTGCTCATAAATGTCCGAATTTAGCCAAAAAGTTTTCAGACAGGGTTCCAAAAACCGTGACCGAGATGTTTACTCGGGTAGATGATTTCATTCGGTCAGAGGAAGCATACAGGAGTACGGAGTTACCGATGGGCGAGATTCATGATCACAAAAAAAAGGGATACGGAACCCTAAGGAGCGAAAAGGTAGTCAAAGGAACCTTCGGGGACCGGATGCGTACAGATCGCAGAAATGATTACAAACCGAGGGACACTCGCAGAGACCCATATCACCCTTATGTTCCTCCGAAAAATACCCATAATCGCAACGATTTATACCCTTATGATAATCGAAGACATGAACCATTCAGACAACCGTATAATCGCCCCGGTCTAGGCTCTTTGGTCAAAACTCCGAGAGAAATACTGGCTACCGAACATCATCTGAATTTGACCCGGCCCCCTCCCACCGGCAGCCGGCCAAGGAAAGAGAACGAAGACAAATTCTGTGAGTACCACAAGGAGCGAGGTCATCTGACAAACGATTGCTACCAGATGAAGAAGCAATTAGAATTTGCCCTGGAATCGGGCAAGTTAGACCACCTTTTGAAGGATGTCCGAAAGCGTGAAGGTGGAAACGGAGGGGATCCTCTCCAAAGAAATGACAGGGGAAAAGGCAAAGTGATAAACATGATCAGAAGCTCGATAGGGGAAAGGAAGAGAAGATATGAGGAGCCGGAGGAAGAATGGATGAATGTTCCGATAATTTTTCCCCCTATCCGAACATACGACCTGTCAGAAGAGTCTTTGATAGTGGAAGGCAATATTGCAGGGTATTTGGTTTGGAGAATATACGTGGATGAGGGATCATCCGTGAATGTTATGTATGAGCATTACTTTTGCAACCTCAGCTCTTCTATCAGATCGGGTCTTCAGAAAATGACCACGTCTTTGATTGGTTTCTCCGGTGAGACCAGTAAGCCGTTGGGAAAAATTGAGCTGGAGTACGCTTCGGAGAGCAGGGTCTAACCCGGAAGACCAGGATGAACTTTTGTGTAGTACGATCACCCTCCCCCTGCAATGTAATTCTGGGGAGAACATGAATCAAGGAACTCAGGGCAATACCTTCAACAATCCACTCCATGGTCAAATTCCCTACACCCAACGGAGTAGCAACTTTGAAGTCACGGCCTCCCACCATTCTAGAATGCAGAAGGTTAGAAGAGCGTCAGACTGAATACAGACCGAGGGAGCAGAAACCCCTCGAAGTGGAAGTCCGAGAAGCGAATCATACGGAGGAAGTGTGGGTGAATCCCTCTTATCCGGATCAACCTATCACGATAGGTACGGGATTCTCGAAGGAGTGCCGAAGGTATATAATAGAGTTGCTGAGGAAAAACCAAGATGTGTTCGCCTGGCAACCGTCCGACATGACCGGAGTGCCAAGACGGATAATAAGACATAACCTGAATGTGAAGATGTCGGACACACCCGTAGCCCAAAAAAGACGAAGTCTATCCGCAGAAAAAAGTCAGGTAGTGCTTAAGGAAGTAGCAGAATGGCTGCAAGCCGGAATAGTCCGACCGGTAAAGTATCCCACATGGATCTCTAAACCGGTGTTGGTAAAGAAGTGTGACGGCAGTTGGAGAATGTGCATCGACTTTAAAAACTTGAACTCATCATGCCCCAAGGATTACTACCCGTTGCCAGAGATTGACTGGAAGATTCAATCGGTCGTGGGGTACAAATACAAATGTTTTCTCGATGCATATAAAGGCTACCATCAGGTTCAAATGGCAGAGGAAGACGAAGAGAAAACCGCATTCTACACAGAACAAGGAACCTATTGTTACACAAAAATGCCTTTCGGCCTTAAAAATGCCGGAGCAACTTACCAACGCTTGGTCGATTCGGCATTCCAATCACAAATCGGACGTAATTTGGAGGCTTACGTTGACGACATGGTGATTAAAAGTAAGGACGAAAAGGAGATGCTGTCAGACATAGCCGAAACCTTTCATAACTTAAGAAGAATTAATATGAAGCTAAATCCAAAGAAATGTTCTTTTGGAGTAGAGGAAGGAAAATTTCTAGGATACATGGTGACATCCGAGGGGATCCGGGCGAACCCTAAAAAGACGAAGGTAATAGCCGAAATGAAATCACCTTCGACTCTCAAGGAGATGCAGAGCCTGAGTGGAAAACTAGTGGCACTAAATAGATTTTTAGCACGATCGGCAGAAAGGTCACTCCCCTTCTTCGAAACGCTTAAGAATATCACCAAAGAAAACAAGGAACAATACCGTTGGACCAGTGAAGCCGAGGAGGCATTCCAATCTCTAAAAAAACTTATACTGGGGCTTCCATCTCTAGCAACCCCAATTCCAAAGGAGGTGCTATATGTGTACTTGGCAGCCGCTAAGGATGCAATAAGTGCCATTCTTCTAACGGAGAGGAAAGGAAGGCAACTCCCGGTACATTATGTTAGTCGTACATTACAAGAGGCCGAAAGAAACTACCCTACCATTGAGAAGTTGGCCTTGTCATTACTACATGCATCTCGAAGGCTGAGGAGGTATTTTGAGGCTCACCCCATCAGAGTTATAACAGATCAACCGATAAAACAGATCTTGAGCAGAGCTGAAGCATCAGGAAGGATGACCAAATACTCCGTGGAATTAGGAGCATATGACATAACATACATTCCCAGAAATGCCATGAAGGGCCAAGTTCTTGCGGATTTCATTTCCGACGTTCCGGTTGGACCCGAAGATACGAAAGCAGAGGTTAACGTTGTATCAGATACCGGGGAATGGGTATTATTTACAGACGGGGCATCTAGCAAGAAGGGTGCTGGGGCTGGTTTGGTTCTGATAGGCCCTTCTCAGGAGGAACATACTTATGCTCTCCGACTCAAATTTGAAAGCACTAATAACGAAGCCGAATACGAAGCACTCTTGGCCGGGCTACGTATAGCCCGTACGATGGGGGTAGAGCGGATAGACGTGAGAGTGGATTCGAAGCTGGTAGCTAGTCAGATCAACGGAGAATTCTCAGCCACCAAAGATAGCATGATTCGGTATTTAGCAAAAACAAGAGAGTACATAAAAGCCTTCAAGAAGTTTAAAATCCAAAATATACCTCGTACTCAAAACCAAAAGGCAGATGTTCTAAGCAAGCTAGCGTCCGTAGCCTTCAACCACTTAACCAAGGAAGTATTGGTGGAAGTATTGGAAAAACCCTCGACCGAAGAGAAAGGGGTGAAAGCTATTGTCGATGAGGAAGAAGAGAATTGGATGACACCAATCGTCCGGTGTTTGGAGGAAGGTATTTGGCCGGAGGATCAAACAGAGGCAAGGAGTCTCCGAATGAAAATTCCCCAATATGTTATGGAAAATGGGGTTCTATTCAAAAAGTCATACCTAAGCCCTATGCTACGGTGTGTGGGGCCCTTACAGGCCAACTATATCATCCAAGAGGTGCACGAAGGGTCTTGCGGAATGCATTCCGGACCAAGATCAGTAGTAGCAAAGCTCATGCGGCAAGGGTATTATTGGCCGACGATGCACAGAGATGCCCGAGAAGAGATTGACAAATGTGATTCATGCCAGATACACTCCCCGGTGCCTAAACTACCCAAGACCATTATGACCTCCATCATGGCTCCATGGCCCTTTTACCAATGGGGAATGGATGTGTTGGGACCATTACCGGAAGCACCAGGAAAGGTAAAATTTGTTATAGTCGTTGTGGATTATTTCACTAAGTGGATAGAGGCAAAGCCGTTGGCTAGAACCACGGGGAAGGAAGTTAAGAAGTTCGTATGGGACAACATTGTCTGTCGCTTCGGACTTCCGGGGATCATAGTCACGGATAATGGGACGAACTTCATAAATGACCCCTTCAAGAGTTGGTGTGAGAAATTAAAAATCAAACAGATAAACACAGCCGTCGCACATCCGCAGGCCAACGATTTGGTGGAAAGGGCAAATGGTAGCCTCATGCATGGGATAAAGACTAGGTTAGGCCGGGAAAGAGCCGGATGGGTGGACGAACTACCAAACGTCCTATGGGCGTTCCGAACATCGCTGAAAACTAGCAATGGAGAAACACCGTTCAGTTTAACGTACGGTAGTGAAGCTGTCATTTCCGGCAGAAATTGGGATGCCAACGCATCGGACAATGATGTTTGACCCGGAACTCAATGAAGAAGAGCAGCGTCTCAACCTAGATCTACTACAGGAACGAAGAGAAAT
Source organism: Artemisia argyi (assembly GCA_030686995.1). Taxonomy (NCBI): domain Eukaryota; kingdom Viridiplantae; phylum Streptophyta; class Magnoliopsida; order Asterales; family Asteraceae; genus Artemisia; species Artemisia argyi. The sequence goes on along the minus strand of CM060680.1, from coordinate 145,078,676 downwards.
GGCAGCAATAAGAGAGGCAAAATATAAGACAAAAGTAGAACAGTATTATAACCGGAGGGTCAGGCCGGTCACGTTCAAAGTTGGGGATTTCGTCTATCGGAAGAACGAAGCAAGCCGTGTCGAAAACCAGGGAAAGTTAGGCCCAAATTGGGAGGGACCGTACCGAATAATAGGGGCTTATGATAACGGCTCCTACAAACTCCAAACTATGGAAGAAAAAGAAGTTCCCCATACTTGGCACGCAATTAACCTTCGTCTTTGTTTCCGTTAGTATTATTATCACTTATGTATAATTATTGATGGCAAGTAAAGCTTCGTACTAAAAGAGGCGAATTTTCACCAATTTCCATTTCTCAAGTTATATGATAAACGGATCGTGCATAACACTCCGTCCTTGTACGGATCGTGACTAACACTCCGTCCAAAATAAACGGATCGTGCATAACACTCCGTCCTCGTACGGATCGTGACTAACACCCGTCCAAAATAAACGGATCGTGCATAACACTCCGTCCTCGTACGGATCGTGACTAACACTCCGACCAAATAAACGGATCGTGCATAACACTCCGTCCTCGTACGGATCGTGACTAACACTCCGTCCAAATAAACAGATCGTGCATAACACTCCGTCCTCGTACGGATCGTGACTAACACTTCGTCCAAATAAATGGATCGTGCATAACACTCCGTCCTCGTACGGATCGTGACTAACACTCCGTCCAAATAAACGGATCGTGCATAACACTCCGTCCTCGTACGGATCGTGACTAACCCGCGGCATATAAAAAATGATGGTTAATGCTCCGTTCAAATATGGTTTGGACATAACGCTTCGTCCAAAAGAAGAGGTTCACAGACAAAGTAAAAATAAGTACGTTATTACACCAACTTATAATAATTACTTCGGACGTTCGGAGAAAAATTTCCATACATAAGGACCGACGGTCATAATTACAAAAAAGATGTTCATAAAGTACGTTATTACACCAACTTATACTACAACCTAAGCTACATCTTTGCCAACCCCTGATCCGGGGAGAGTGGAGGGTTTATCCTGAGGTTTCAAAGTCCCCTCCTTCGGTTGATTAACTTGAGCTGCTGGAGGGTCAGGATAAAAGTTCATCAAATCCCCTAGCGGTAGTCGATGAGCTTCGGATATCTTCTTCACAAAAGGATACTCAGCCTTGAAAAGTTTGTGATACTCTTGTTTCCAAAGGGACGGGGCATCCATGTTCAGTTTCTTTACCTTCCCAAGTATCTGCTGAGCTTCCTCAGGCTTCCTTTCGGCTTTTACTCCGTCAATAAACCCACCGGAATAGGACAAACTGTACACTCGGCCTAGACTCTTCTTGTATTCAGCACTTTCAAAGAGTCTGCGAAAGGCCGCCGGAAGGAGCTCCTTGACGGTGTTGTGACGGACGACCTCGGAAGAAGCTAGTTCCGTGACGCGCTGCTTGTTCTTAGCGGTCAAACGGTCGACCTCAAAGGATTTGCCCTTCAGCTGTTGCTCAAGCTCTTTGATGCGAGTAGCTTGGGTGGCGGAGACTTTCATCCAGTCATTCCTATCTTTTTCCATTTCTTCCAACTGATCGGTCAAACCCTCCGTTCGGGTAGACGCCGCTGCTACCTCGTCTTCCAGCTCCCTGAACTCCTTCAAAAGTTGGTCAAATTGACCTCTTACCGAGTTACGTTCCTCCTCGGTATCATGCAGTTGATCAGCCAAGGATCCACAACCCTGGTGAACGGCTTCCAGCTCCCGGAAATCCCTGTTCAGCTGAGCATATCTAGCAAACAACTCTCCCAAGAGGGCCACCCCAGAGCCCACGTTCACATATGCCTGCCTAAGAAGCTGGTTATTGTTCAATCCGGCTAGGGCTTCTTTCTCGGCTGGGGTGGCGAGGTTGTTAATCATCTCGCGGCAGGCTCGGAAAGAGTTCATCCTAACATCGTCTCGCAGCGTCCATCCGGGGATAAAATATCCACCAGTCTTGTCAGTATGACCCTCTGAAAAACCCAATGACGAAGGTTGTGAATGATGTAAAAATAAAAGTAGACAAGCAAAAGAACTACAAAAAACACTCATACCTTCGAGAGTGTCCAGATTCTCAGTCGACAGACGCTCGGAAGCACGATGTTCAGATTGAGCCGTGTGAGCAGAGTGACCTGAGACCAATTCGCACATGCGTTAGACAAGTATACGATACATATATATAAAAAATGATGATGATGATGATGATGATGAGAAACAAAAGATTTTACCTTGCGAAGGAGGCCTTGACTCATGACCATGGGCTTCGTCATTTTGGGGTTCCTCCACTTGCTCATCTGGCTGAAGAGTCTCATTATTCTCGGCCATGTTCTCATCCGGATGTGCAACACCCTCAGGCTGTTTGGCAAGCTCTTCATGGCCGCTGGGTTCTGCTTGGTTAAGGGGATTGGCATCAACGGTATGATCGTCAAAAATAACGACCTCCTCATCGGCCAAGTTCCTTCTTTTTCTCTTCTTAGGGACTTCTCCCCCCTCAGCAGCTCCTCTTTTCTTAACCACGGGCCCCTTCTCCTGTTTCTTGCGCTCTTTCTCCTCTCGGGCAGCAACAACCTCCCTATCTTCCTTTTCTACGGCCTTCTGAACCCTTGACTTGTCCGGAATTGGGTCGCTCGGAGACAGTGGAGGAGTGGTCCTATTAAGCCTCTCATGGTTCTCCGGTAGTGGGTTACCTGAGCTCACAACTGTGCCCTCTAAAGACGGAAGTTCAAGATATTCCGACATGCTAAGAACTACAAAAGAAAGAAGAAAGTAAGGACGGAATATAGTAAAACAAAAAAGAGAGAAAAGCCAGTCAGCATACAATAAGGACATTAAATTACCATGCCCCTCAGCATCTCTTAGAACAACCTCATGACCCGGGTTTTTGAAAACGGAGGAAAGCCCGGTCATCCAAAGGAGACTAGTAAGAGGCTTACGAAGATAGATAAGTTTACTGGCAAGCTTGCGCGCATCGGCTTCCGAATAGTTTTCAGGAAAAGGGTCACTGATCTTGGAATCCTTATGCCTCCAAGGCATGGCATGGGGAATTGCCCTTCGGTCTAATAGGAAAAAATGATCTTTCCAATGCTTTAATCCGGACAAAATCTCCTCAAAACATTTCTTTGCCCTCTTACCCGTTCGGCTTTCGAAAGAAAACCAATTCCCTTGTTTGCACAATCGGTAAAATACCCGAAATAAGGGGACTGTGGGGTTAACGTTCAAACTGTAACACCGGAGCTCGAAGAGGGTCACCGTATTTAAACCTATCGGGATAAGCTGAGAGATATGAACCCTAAAGTAATCAATGACGGTGAGTAAAAACGTAGAAAAAGGAACCCTCACCCCTCCAATTTTTAGCTGATGTACATAAATACCTATCTTATCCTCCGGTAATCTATCCATCGTTAAACCGGAGGGGGGAAGAATGGGATTCAGATCTCTAGGGATACCGAACTCTATGATCAAGTCATCTAAGGTGTCCTGGGTAAGTTTAGACACTTGGACATGCATATCAAATTTTCCGAGAGGGGCGGCAGCTGAAGGACCGGGCCTTTCGGTAATGGGATGGCTTACCGGTCTGTTCATCTCCCCGGGTTCACTGATGGTCATAACTAAAAGGTGCCGAAGACTACACGAATAAGATAATTACAAAAAGTAGGGGACGCACCTTACTAGAACAATGAACCGGACGCTCGACGAAGAGTTATATATGTGTGTGTGAAGACGTTTCGGAGAAGTATACAGTGACTGGTAACAAATAGGGAGAGGAGCACAGATATATATAGGGGACGTCGTTGAAGAACGTGAAACGTCGTGTCACACAGTAACGCCCCCACGTGGAAGAAAGTAAGCCGTCCGATCTACATAGGTGGAAAGATAGCGGCATCCAGCTGTAAACAGGGAGAAACATTATTTTATTCGGCCCATGGGCCTGATTCTTCCAAAGCCCAACAAGAGCTCATAACGAAAGCCCTTAACGGAACCCGCAACACCGTTCGTTTGTCAGTATCTGCAACGTTACGGCAAAGACATGATTTTCTTTCAAGTATTGAACTATCAGTTTTAAACCGATACTCCAATACTGGGGGGGACATGTTGGCGTATGTACCCGGAAGGCACACAGCCTTCGGATTTCACTCCGGCTTTCGGCAATCTTTCCTTCGGTTACATTAACCGTCCGGCTACTGGACGAATGTGATCCGAAGGCTCAGCCAGATTTTCAGGGATTTTGTCGGCCCACGTGCTCTGACAATTACCTAACAGGTATGGGAGGGCACTGTTTGCTCAGAAGTAAGGTAGTATAAATACCCCTATCTCATTTATGTCGAGCCAACTAACACACACACACTGTATTCACCTACTTTCATTCATACCCTTCATTATACCCTCCATACTTACTCTCACGCCGGAGTCGGTCTCGGGAATACCCCGAGGCGAGTCTGACGTGTTCTTTATTTGTGCAGTCGGAGAGATCTTATGCTGCAGCTTACTCCGGAAGACTTTGCTGAGGTGAAGCCACGGCTGCAGGGTTTTACTTCAACACACCAATACATTAACACACTGGACATAAAAAATAAGCACGCCCTAATTCCAAAACTTCAGATAACACAAAACACACAATAATATCAGTTTAGTAACAAAAAAAAATACCTGTCGAGGCCATCTCCTTCTCAACTTTCGCTTTAAAGTCACAAGCAAAGGCCTTTGAACTCCTCATGTTTCCTGTTACAAAAGAACATAACAAAATGATGATAGACTGTTGAAATCCACAATTTAAAATATAATAGTCGAACTTTTAGATGAATTTCCGATCACTTACCGACCTCGTTACAAACCGACTTCACCACCAAGATCGACATCATTTACCATTACTGATTCTTCATTGTTAGCTCCTATCACACCGCATCCTGGAAACGGATTTTCAGCCTGAATCTGGTTTTGGATAAGAATGAGAGTGAGAAAGGCGGTGTTGTATGTCTCGTTGATTCTAGTAGAGACGTAGTCTACGATATAAAACAAAGAAGATCCTTTTTTGGGCCTTGGCTTTCCCTGGGCTAACTTTAAACCGGCCCAAGTAAACAACTATTTTACTTTCACCGGCAAATGTTTTTTTATTTTCAACCGACGTTGCAGTCAACTTGATGCAACCTTTTCCATTGTAGAAAACTAGAAATACGTAGTGACAACTCGGAAGTCGGAAGTCGGAAGTCATCAAGATACGACAGCAGTGTTTAAAGGTGTGTTTTTTTATACAAAATATCATCAAAACAAGTGATTTTAGCTTTTATTTGAATAGATTTTAGATTTTGCTGAACCACCACAAGTCCATTTAATTAAGCAGAAGTTTTTTCAAATAAATTGGTTCGCAAGTTGTCATCGAAACACTTGAATTTGTTTATGGCTACAAAAGACAAAAACTTTACACAAATAAATAATCTTGAGCAGTTAGCTATACAACGAATATGCAAAAAAGAATACGCAAAAACCATATCAATAAGATCAAAACTCAGATCGCTAAACTTGAATTACTAAAACTATCAAAAAGAATAATTGTTTCTTGATTATAAATCAATTAAAGAATGTATACAAAATTTTCCAATTTACATAGCCGAAGAAAAAACAATTTCTCTAGTATTAAAACTCATATTCTTCTGAAACCGGGTGTTTTTTGCAGATTCTTGAAACATCGATGAGACATTCGAACCATATCTGTTATCAACAACGTTGTTAGAAGGAGGATGATAGTACATACGAGCAGTTTGAGGACAATGAGAATGAAATCTAGCAACCATTCTCACTCCTAAATCTAATATCTCTACGTATTTCCCCATTATAATGGACTTGAATGGAGAAATGAGTTTGATGTGCGAAAAGTATGTAAATGTGTGTGATTTTTGGTTTGAAAGATGTGGAAAGTTATATAGGTGTGTGACTTGGACCCTTTCCCTCCTATTTCGCCTGCCTTTTTGACTAAACCATTTTTGGTTTGACTTGATGCTACTCCACTTTTAAGAATGCTAGGCGTAAGTGTGTAACATGGTAAACTTGTTAGGACACTGGCACTTATGCTTCTAAAATTGTCCATACCTTCTAAATCCATCAATAATATCATTTCACCTCATTTCACCTAATTCATACTTTTTTCATACCTCCCAACCCCTTTTTAGTGGCAACTATTCCTTTTTCAAACCTCCCAACTTTTTTTTTAATAAATTAAATTAAACAATTTAATTAAAACATAAATATTTCATTAATAATTAAAATAACATTACATAATACTTGGAAAAAAAATACATAATTAAATATAAAAATCCGTAGGCCATCCATATGTCTCCGCGTACCCACGTTTTTTGGCAATAATGAAATCTCGCATAACCAGATTGGTTAAGTGTTCGTGCGGCTCGTTGTAGAATTTCAGTGCCCGAATCATAGCCTTTTCTTTAGCATTTGCGATTTGTGTCTCCAGCAACTGTTGGGACAATTGATCCTTTGCACGTTTTTCTGCCATCGCCTCATCCAACGCTAGTGCTTTCTTTGACGTATACTTCCCAATAAACTCAACAGCACTATTCTTTGTCGACGCCTCACTAGCGGTCTTTTTCCCTTTTCTTTTTGAAACAGGAGTTGTGTCGTCATTTAGATCCGGAATAACAGGATCAGCATTGTCATTGCTTCCGGACCCATAGAAGCTAGATTCCGACGACTTTCTTCATTTGTCGGAATGAGATGTTGAAGATACTTTTTCAAAACATGGTTGCTCCAACCATTTTGATTCATCCTTAACAACCCTCCACGCTTCAATATGATTAAACGAAGTGCCCTTATTCCTCTTATTATAATCAGACATGGCATTTTCCAAGACGTTGACATCGTCACGCCCACTCTCACGAATGCGATTCTACAATAACACAAGTATATAAATTAACACAAGTATATAGTTTAAAAATTACTTGTTGGATGTAAAGCCCGTTAAAGACACCCATTGCGTGATTCAAATGTTTCCACTTTGTGTTCAACGAATGATGAGTTCGATTACTATCTTTAATTGTGGCCTTGAAATGCTCCAAAATTCTTTCCCAAAACTTATCTCTACCTTGTTCATTCCCGACTTTTTTACATGTCGAGATATGAATCCATGTTTTAGCCAAAGCAACCTCTTCGATCGACGTCCAAGTCCTTTTATCCGCTTTAGTTTTCCCTTTACCCACTTGAACATCTTCATCTAAAAAAAATAACATATAAAAAATATAACGTATAAAAAATAACAAATAAAAAATAACGTATAAAAAATAACAAATAAAAAAATAACGTATATAAAAAAAAACGTGTATAAAAAAAATATATATACCAATTTGAGTTTGTTGTTGCGTTTCGGGAACAAACTCAACATCATCATCATCATCGTCTTCACCATATAAAGGAAGTTCGCGTTCCACACTTGGTTCACGACGCGAAGGACCTTCACGGTAGTCACCAAACGGGTTGAAGTCACTCGTCATTGATATGTTATATTGGCTTGAATTCATTGCTGGTGGAGCTTGGGGATAGTTAAAAGATTGAGGGTATTGTTGATGCATCGGTGGTGGAGGTTGGGGATAATATCCCGATTGAGGGTATTGTGGATACATCGGTGGTGGAGCTTGCGGACGAACACGAGGACGGTACCCACTTCCACGACCTTTTTGTGTTGAACCACCTTTTGATTTGCCACTATCCATGCTTCACAATGTATATGTGTAAAAAAAGTTTGTGTTTATGTTTGTGTTTGGAAATGAAATGTAATGTGGAAGTATGAAAATGAAATGTAAATGTGTAATATATATAGGAATTTTTTTTTTTTTTTGGCCCACACGCTCCTCCAACATTCCACACAATTAATGCAACGGTCACATTTTTGCTTTGAAACAAGGATACCTCCGAGGCAATATTTGCCGTTCACCCCTTGCCGTTGGGCTTGCCGGCTAGGTGGCGGCGGTGTTCACCGCCGGCATCCCCTTGCCGATGGTGATACCGCTTGCCACTGCCACCCTTCTTAGTGTGTCACTTTAGCTTCACCTTAACATCTTCTCAGTAACATATCAGTAACTAAAATATCGTCTTTAGCCATCAAAAAAAAAAAAAAAAAAAAAAAAAAAAAAAAAAAAAAAAAAAAAACCCCAGCAATTATTGGTGTATGTAAGTTTCACAAAACCCCATTAAAAATACCCACTTACTTACAAAAAAAAATGCGAATTACACCCGTTGATAGAACAATAGAGGAACCAATAACACACCAATGTCACCAAGGGTGGTGCACAGATAACATGGCATTCATCCCCATTTTTACCAATAACATGTTATTCTACCTCCTCACTGTACTCTCTTAGTTGAATGAATAAATGTTAGAAATGTTTTGTGTTTTATTTAAAGTCTTGATTGCACGTCTCCTTTTATCCTTCCTCCTTTCCTTCGTTATCCATTGGGTTATATCCACGCCACCCTTATCTTCATCATCACTAATGAATTCATCACTACCCATCCAAGCCTCTTGATCAAACATGGCATTGACGGAGTTGATTGTATTTTCATGGGGGTTAAAGGGAGACGGTTGAGACGAGGACCCGCAATTTTCTTCGAGGAACTCAAAGGGCAACTTCATATCTCCAAGTGTTTCATAATTGAACGGGGTCAAGATGTGCTTCTTAAGTAGCATTTACTTACCTTTTTATGTGAATGATCGTAACAGCTCTTAAAATCGTATTCAATCTAATTTGATATGTCACTGAAAGAAAGCAGTTTTCTCAGTTTCGTACTTTCAACTATTCCAAAAGAAAGGGGCAATTCAAATGCTTCATAGATAACCCCCTATGTCTCTTCCCGTCCAACTCACTGGGAGATCGAAGAGCGGTTTGCGCTTCGCTCCCCAACCCCCTTCATGTTCCGTTTCCAAAGTCGGCCGTCTTTACCCAAATGTGAACTTCAGAAAGAAGAAGCACCCTCACAATCTGATATATGTTTAGGGTCATTTGCATCAACAAAACCGATGATTTGGATTTTGTATTTTGGAAAAACCAAAGGTTACGGTTGAGTTGGATTTAGGCATAAAAACCAAACAAAAAAAACAATACCAAGAAATACATATAGTCTTAAAACATTCTTGTTTAGATTGCTTTTTGAAGGTGTCATTTAGGGCACATAAACAATTTCTTCCTCGATTTTTGGTGGTCATTATTTTTTTATTGCTATTATTGTGTCAATTTTTGACACATAAACAATTATCTTCTAGCATTTTTTTCATAGCTAATAATTTCTTATTGTCATTATTAAGTATTTCTTTATCTCATTGAAACATGAAAATATTAATGTGTGATGCGCTAGAAATTCGATCCTGTAAAGATCAAATCTTGACAAATCAAATAGAAGCCGAAAATAAATCAAAAATCAAAAACGGAATTTAGATAAAACCAAAACTGAATAGTTTTAATTTTAGCCCAAAACCGAGCCAAACCAATTCACGTCACCAACAATTTTAATAGCATGTTAACCTAATAAAAAACGGCATAAAGCATTATAGTTAAGGGAATTGATTGGCACACTCAAAAAATTGATTGGGACACTCAATCTACAAACAATTAAAGAAGTTTAGATTTACAGTACAACTATTTAATGCACTGTTTGGAGTGTCTCAATCAAATATGGGAGTGTGCAAATCACCTCCTGTAGTTAACGTGTACACTATTTGATTGTCTTAAACAACTGTACAAACAATGAAAATTATAAAAATAAACGCAATCACAAAGGAGGAAAGAAAGAACGGGTCATGAACGTGATAAATGAAGGTCCATTTCAAGTTCATGTATCATTGCCAACTTTTGACTAGGTTCGTTGATTAGTCTTAAATTATAATATAATTAAATAATAATATTTTCATAAAAAAAAACAGGTGCCTTCTAACTTCAACAATTACCTTTTCCATTGGTAGTGTATAACAAGTGATTTTAGCTTTTATTTGAATAGAGTTTGGATTTGCTAACCAGCTTATTACCAATTAAGCAGAAGGTTTATTTTTATTTTTTTTATTTTCCAAAAAAACTTGTTCCGAACAGCTCAATCAGAATAAGTTGATAAAGATAAAATTGTTTATCAGCTAGAAAAGACAAAAACTTTGATCAAATAAATAATCTTAAGCGGTTAGATATTCAATGAATACGTAAAAAAATAATACTGTACACAAAAAGCCTATCAATAAGATCAAAACTCAGATTCCCACACTTGAATTACTAAAACTATCAAAAAGAATAATTGTTTCTTGATTATAAATCAATTAAAGAATGTATACAAAATTTCTCCAATTTACATAACCGAAGAAAAAACAATTTCTCTAGTATTGAAACTCATATTCTTCTGAAACCGGGTGTTTTTCGCAGATTCTTGAAACATCGATGAGACATTCGAACCATACCCGTTATCAACAACGTTATTAGAAGGAGGATGATAGTATAAACGAGCAGTTTGCGGACAATGAGAATGAAATCTTGCAACCATTCTCACTCCTAAATCTAATATTTCTACGTATTTCCCCATTTTAATGGACTAAAACTTGAATGGAGAAATAATATTTTGATGTGTGAAAAATGTGTAAATCAGTACATGTGTGTGATTTTTGGTTTCAAAGATGTGGGAGTTTATATAGGTGTGTTACTTGGACCATTTCCCTCCTATTTCGCCTGCCTTTTGACTAAACTTTTATTTGTTTATGTTTCTAGTTGGCTTCCTTTTCTTAACTTTATTTGCAAGTTGGCCATTTATTTTTTTGTTTTATATTTATTGTCCCATTTAAACATGTCATAAAAGAAAGAACATTTGGTTGGATTGTAAAAGGATTGGTTTTGGCAATCTAGCCGGGTAGGTATGGAGCAAAACAAGTATTTTATACTACTCGTATATGTTTAAACATGTTGTGTTTGTTGGTCTTTTATTCTCGAAATCATTTTGTTATAAATTGAATTCCTCAATAATATCGTTAGTAAGGGGTACGATGGGCAAATTATAGATCGAAATGTTATAATATATTTTGTTAACTAAATACATGCTATATTGTTGAATTATTTCTTATTATGATATTCATGTTGCTTTAAAACATGCTATATTGTTTCAAGTTTTAATTTGCATTCTTATTATTTTACATATTCAAATATTTCTAGTTATCTATAATCGTATGAAAGTTAGATATTTAATATTATCAAGACGAATACGTGAATTTGATTATTGCAAAGATTTAAAGATTTAGTTAGAGAAATTGATTATGATGCGAGTTTGCGTCGATAAATAGCTAGGAAAAAAAATAACTTTTATTTAAGATAAAAAGTATCTTTTCTTTAGTGTCGTAAGTTTCGAAAAGAGGACGATTTTTTTAACAGAGATTTCATTATCACACCTCACAAAAGGAGGAAAATAGAACATAACAAGTTACATCGAACATAACAAGTTAAACTATAACAAGACATACACCAAAATAGTTGTGACACAGTATATCAACACCATACAAAGGTGGGGGGAATCACCAAAGTGAGCTTTTTGTAGGCACAACCATTTAAAGGTGTAGCTTGACAAAAGTACACAAGGTACATAAAACATACAAACAAGAAAAAAACAAGCATCCTAACAGGAGTTAGACCAAAACCTAACAGATCTAAAGACAGATCCCAATGCAGCAACAAGCCGTCGATGACCGACCACAACAGCCCTGAGCAGAAGAGACCAACTGGTAACGGATCTGAGCAGAGAACCACGGCGGCAGCAGCAACAACAGCAGCATCTACATAAAAGGATATGGCAGATCTGCAGTAAAGCTTTATTGCGAAAAAGGAAAGAACAAAAGAAAGATCCGGACGGCCGGCCAAAACCGGCCGCCGGAAAGGAAGGTTTGGTCGGATTTGTTTGGTTTTGTAGAGAGAGGTAGGAGGAAGTATTATTAGAGAGAGAGAGAGTTACTGATGTCTTTTTTTAAAAAGAGGACGAATTCAGTTTCATAGAATAACTCGACCAAAGATCTTACAGATTCAAATTATAACGACATACTAATTAGTGCTACGACCTCCTCTGACATTGCGACGACATTTTTTTTGGGTAAAGGGTTTTACACCCCCCCCCCCCCCCCCCCCCCCCCAAAAAAAAAAATATATATATATATTAATACGGAACAATAAAGTTGATAAGAGTTCACCAAGACCACACAAGAAGTGAAGATCTAACTTTCTAACAGACCAATTTTAATAGTGAACAATGCTATTTATGTGAATATTTTTGTGTAAAAATTGATAAACGAACATGAACAAGAAAATCACTTTTAATAAACGAACATGAATAACTCACTTTTAATAAACGAACATGAACAAGAGTATCCGCACGTTTAAGCGAACAAACATGAACAAAGCTCAATCCATGTTCATCCGATTCATTTACAACCCCTTATTAAAATATGTTTAAAGTTTACAGCATAATCACATATATTTGTTGTGTAAAAACAATGCTCACATAAAACGAAAAAGTTTTCTTCGATCATCTATCAAAGAGACTCTTTAAAAGGATATATATGCAATTATGATTTTAGGTTGTTTCATTTAACAATTAAACAAGTAACTCTATATGAGATATTTTAGTGAGAAAGAATGCGATACAATAGAATTATAATGTTCCCGTATCCAATAATGAAAACCCGAAAGGTATCCAATAATGAAAACCCAATAGAGACTAAATACATGGGTATAATATAATGCTAATGATAAATACTACTAACAACCCCCGCAGTTGGAGCGTGAGAAGGCCGAACGTTCAGACTCGAGCGAAAATTATGAAATAGAGCGTAGGGTAAGAGTTTGGTGAAGATATCCGCAAACTGGTAGTGGGAAGGGACACGTAGGACACAAACATGGCCTGCTGCGACTTGATCGCAAATAAAATGTATGTCAATCTCGATGTGCTTCATGTTTTGATGTTGTACATGATTGAAAGAGAGATACACAACACTAACATTATCTAAACGTGAAGCAAGGGAAACGATTTTATGAAAATAAGCATCCACGGTTAGGTCTCCAATATCCAAGCTTCGGTTTTCGAGCACTTGTTGTCAGAGAAATTTTTTTTCCAAAGTGTCCCAAATGTCCTTGGTAGTGGTAGGTTTGGTTTTAAGGACGCGTTCGAGGAGGGATTTGAAGATGGTAGTAAGGATCCAAGATTGAATGATGTTTTCCACGGTTAGCCATTCATCAGTAGGAGGCGGGGGTGTACTGGTCGACAAGGGTGTTTGGATAAACTCGAGGGCTTCTCAACTTCGAAGATGAATCTTAATAAATAGCGCACTCCAATTTTGAAGTTGTGGATGGTGAAAACCTTTGCAGACTTAGATGGCGTGGGAGTATCATTAACCATGTTGAAGGGGTGAAGTTGATGTATGACACGACATGTATTATGGCGGTGGAGTGGGGGCGTATTTTTGTTTTAGGGTTTTTCAAATATAGAAGGTACAATTTCTGGCAAAAATGATAACTAAAATTAGTCGTATAATTCTTAGAAGAATGATGATGTATCTAATAACCATGTCTACTTATGTAACACCCCCATCCGAGAATGGGTCAAATGTCACATTTATGGCATCAAACAGAACATACGCAAGCGAAATACTTTAATAATACAATGATGACAAAGGTATACTAAGGAAAAGAAATACTAAATCAGAAAGGTAAAAACTTCCAACTAAAATACAAACTAAGTATAAAAGGAAAACTCCAAATCCAACTCTAATCCATGGGAAGCTATCCACAAGGTAATCTACTAAGAGCTTCTAAGCACTATTCACTCAAATCCTAACTTCCCTCTTAAAAACCTGCCGCAAAAAAAGAAATGCGGCTGAATTTAAAAAGCTCAGTGAACAGATATAAACAAACGAATATCTAAACATGAATAAGTATACGAAATGGGATTATAGAATCTACCGGATAAAATGTCAAAAGTCATAATAGGTAACAAAACAAGTAGATAAGTGAAACGGAATCACGGTAACCTTCTAAACGCGATGTCATATGAAATGTGGTATATATGAAAATGGAATCAAAGCATAAACAAAGGAAATGCCCAAGTGTTTGAACATGCTACATGAACAGACTAGATAATCAAAATATCATAATAAGTTGTACATAGGAGTGATCATCTCCTGATGTACCAAATGTGGAATTGGGTGTATTGCACACACACAAGACCATTCACCTAATCATAACATAACTAAGTACCTAGGATGCATCCATACGCTCCCTGTAAAATAGATATACATATACAAAGTTCCAGACTAAGCATATATAAAATATAATAATGGTGACAGCCATTGTGCTATATAGCATAATGTGGGAACGTCATGGACAAAGTCGCACCTCCACAAATAATGTCAATACCATTGGTGCATCAATGGAAAGGGCATGAAACCCCCATGACTAGTTAAACAAATATGGGCAACATAAATAGGCTAAATATGTACAATATAATGTTGATGGACAATTACTAATTGTCCAACTAGATAATAGCTATATGAAATGAATATATCAAGAAAAGAATAATAGAATGAATAACAAAACAAATATAGATCAAAGCATCAATTAACAAATATCAGGAAAACAAGTCATGAGAAACCCTTACTAAGAAAGGGTGGAATATTTGTACCATAACGCAAATGAAAGCAACGAATGAATGAACACAAGGAAATACGAGTCACTCCTTCTTCACCGAATCTACATGGATTATATTCATATATTACTTATACGTTCATTTAGTGTCATAACGGATTTTAATTACTTATAGTTATTCATTAATGTGATTAGGGTTTCATATGTGAAATTAGGTTAACATATGTTCAATAGTATCTGAATTAATGTTTCAAATGAAATTAGGGCCAATACAAATTTAATGGGGTTAAGTTAAACCAAAACCCTAACTTATAACATATTTCAGATTTTATCATATTCTGGTGCCTCTATTTATGAATTTAAAACAATACTTATATACTTACTGAGGTGCTCAGATATTTATCATAGATACTTATACATGTTAGGTACTTACTGTAATTTTTTCATATTTTATTTCAAAGCACAATTATTCAAACAAAAATAGTTTTCTCAAACCTGTCCAGAAACTGCACTGTAGGTAAACCCCAAAAAGTTTGTATTTATTAAATATATCTAGATTTTTTTAGAAAAATCCACAAAGGGGGGGGGGGGGGGGGGGGGTCGAATTCATTATGGTTTAAAAAATAAAAATCATAAATACCTAATGATTTTCATATATCCAAAATACAGGTTTGACACTTAATCTTTTAAAAATCAAAAGGTTGCTTCCCCGACTTCAAATGACCACGAAATTTGATATTCAGATAGTACACTAAATACATGCTATATTGTTGGATTATTTCTTATTATGATATTCATGTTGCTTTAAAACATGCTATATTGTTTCAAGTTTTAATTTGCATTCTTATTATTTTAACATATTCAAATATTTCTAGTTATTTATAATCGTATAAAAGTTAAATATTTAATATTATCAAGACGAATACGTGAATTTGATTATTGCAAAATTGCAGGAAAGATATAAAACGAAGATTTAAAGATTTAGTAAGAGAAATTGATAATGATGTGAGTTTGCATCAATAAAAAGATAGGAAAAATAACTTTTATTTAAGATAAAAAGCATCTTTTTGTAGAAACTAAACACACAATGCAAAGTATTATTGATTGATGATAAACTAGGAGATTATAAAGAGTATTTATAAGACAAATAATATGGTAAACCCTAATAGCTAACCGGGTCGTGTGTTATTTATGGGCTATATGCTAACATTTCCCCTTAAACTCACAATGCTGCAGCGAGAAACATTAAGAGTTTGTCAGTCAAAAAACAAAATCGTGGTCCAAAGTGTGGCTTGGTAAATACATCTGTAATTTGTAAATCAGAAGGAACAAACGGTAGAGAGGTAGTCCCAGCCTCTAGATGATGATGTATGAAATGACAATCTATCTAAATATGCTTAGTGCGTTCATGAAACACCGAGTTACGCGCAATCTGAATAGCACTATGATTATCACAATGTAACAGAGTAGAACGGTTTATACGGACACCCATATCTGCAAGCAACCAATGTAACCAAACAATCTCACTAGTAGTCACTGCCATGGCATGGTACTCGGCTTCAGTAGAAGACTTAGAAAGAACATCTTGTTTCTTACTCTTCCACGAAATAAGGGAATCACCCAGAAATATACAAAACCCCGTAGTCGACTTAGTAGTTGACTTGCGTGAAACAACATCACTAGCCCCAATCAGAATCACAATAAGCACACATGTCCTAGCTAGACGCGGAAGGAAACAAAAGTGTCTAAAACCGAGTACCTTGAAGATACCTGAGAATATGCAAAACAACAGCCCAATGAACCGATGTTGGCGCATCAACAAACTGACTGACAATATAAACTGCATAAGAACTATCTGGACGTGTAACTATAAGGTAAACCAAACTGCCCACAATAGTCATAAATAAAACAGCGAACTTGATGCATTCTAACTTCAACAAGTACCTTTTCTATTTTAGAAATACAGAACTCGGAAGTAGGGGTGGAAACGAGCCGAGTTGCTCGTGAAGAGCTCGGGATCGGATCGGTAAAAAGCTCGAACGAGCCGAGCCTAAACAAGCTCGAGCCCGAGCTCGAGCCTAAGTTTGGGCTCATTTAATAATCGAGCTCGAGCTCTATACAAAAAGCTCGAGTAGGCTCGCGAGCCTAAACGAGCCCTAGAAATATATACATATATATTGTCTATACGTATAAACGAGCTTAAAAGTAGCAAACGAGCTTGAGCCTTATGTAATTAACGAGCGGAGCTCCATTTTAATTTTTCTCTTTAAAACATCATACAAATTAGTCGAGTCCGAGTTCGAGCTCGAGCTTGTAAAAATTTTCACGAGCCGAGCTCGAGCTCAAAATATTAGGCTCGAAACGAGCTCGAGCTCGAGCTTTATATATATAAATGAGCCGAGCTCGAGCTCTGGCAAGCTCGGGCTCTGCTCGGCTCGTTTTCACCCCTACTTGGAAGTCATCAATATAGGGTAGTGAATAAGTTAAGTTTTTTTTTTTTTTTTTTTTTTTTTTTTTTTTTTTTTTTTCTTCTCTCTCTCTCTCTACTACAATTAAACAAAACCTCAAGTGGGGACTTTCGTATTTTGAAGAAAAAAAATGTTTCCTTATTAGATAATAAGTGAATTATCATTTTTAAATTTATAAATTCGTTTTGTTGATATACTACACAAGTAGAAGATAAATACAAAAAATATAAATAAAAACCAACTAACAATAGATTAAACTTTTTAAATAATTATCTTTAATAATAAAATGCTATAATTAAAAATTATAAATCAAACAAAACAAAATAAATATTAAATTATTTGTTTTTTTAATAAATAAAAATATATCGTTCAAATTTTTTAAAAAAAAACACGCACGTGCGCGGACTTTATAACTGGTAATTATAATACAAAATATCACCAAAACAAGTGATTTTAGCTTTTATTTGAATAGAGTTACGGTTTGCTAACCACTTTATTACTAGTACCATTTAAGCAGAAGTTTTTTTTTTGCCCCCTCAAAACAATTGGTTCCAAACAGCTTAAACAGAATAAGTTGATAAGCATAAAATTGCTTATTAGTAGAAAAGACAAAAAACCCTGGTCAAATAAATAATCTTAAGCGGTCAATATGCAAAAAATACTAGTAATACACAAAAGCGTATCAATAAGATCAAAACTCAGATTCCTACACTTGAACTACTAATACTATAAAAAATAATTGTCTCTTGATTATAAATCAATTAAAGAATGTATACAAAATTTCTCCAATTTACATAGCCGAAGAAAAAACAATTTCTCTAGTATTAAAACTCATATTCTTCTGAAACCGGATGTTTTTCGTCGATTCTTGAAACATCGATGAAACATTCGAACCATATCCATTATCAACAACGTTGTTAGAAGGAGGATGATAGTACATACGAGCGGTTTGAGGACAATGAGAATGAAATCTAGCAACCATTCTTACTCCTAAATCCAATATCTCTACGTATTTCCCCATCAAAATGGACTAAAACTTGAATGGAGAAATGATTTTGATGTGTGAAAAATATGTAAATGTGAGTGATTTTTTGGTTTGAAAGATGTGAGAGTTTATATAGGTGTGTGACTTGGACCATTTCCCTCCTATTTCGCCTGCCTTTTGACTAAACTTTTATTTGTTTATGTTTCTAGTTGGCTTCCTTTTCTTAACTTTTTTATTTGCAAGTTGGCCATTTGTTTTTTATTTCTTGTATTTATTGTCACATTAATTTAAACATGACATAAACGAAAGAACATTTGGTTGTTAAGATTGTAAAGGATTGTATTTGGTAATCTAGCCGGGTAGGTATGGAGCAAAACAAGTATTTTATACTACTCGATATGTTTAAACATGTTGTGTTTGTTGGTCTTTTATTCTCGAAATCATTTTGTTATAAATTGAATTCCTCAATATTATCGTTAGTAAGGGTTACGAGGGGCAAACTATAGATCGAAATGTTATAATATACTTTGCTAACTTAAAACATGCTATATTGTTGGATTCTTTCTTATTAAGATATTCAAGTTGCTTTAAAACATGCTACTCTTGTTTCAAGTTTTAATTTGCATTCTTAGTATTTTAACATATTCAAATATTTCTAGTAATTTATAATCGTATAAAAGTTAGATATTCAATATTATCAAGACGAATAAGTGAATTTGATTATTGCAAAATTGCAGAAAAGATATAAAACAAAGATTTAAATATTTAGTTAGAGAAATTGATAATGATGTGAGTTTGTATCGATAAAAAGATAGGAAAAGTAACTTTTATTTAAGATAAAAAGTATCTTTTCTTTAGTGTCGTACACGAGGACCCTGAAATTAAATTTTCCGGTGAATCATGTATTTTAGTTTATTATGTTCTTTTTGAAATCAAATTTACGGCTATCAAGAATTTCGTTTAGCCCGTGCTCGTTCGGGCTCGAGCCCGTTTGGCCCGCACCCATTCGGGCTCAAGCCCATTTGGCCCGTTACCCGTTCGGGCTTGAATATTTGTATAATATGCTTTATTATTTGTATTAGTGGCATTTAATGAAGGAATTGTGTTTAATTTGGTTGTACAGTATGCTTGATAATTTGTATTTCTTATGTAAGGGGTGTTTTAATAACTGTATTAACTGTATTTATTGACCAGATAATTAATTGACTACATTAAATAACATTATTTTTTTTTAATATGTGCATTAAAGTGGTGTACAATATGCTTTTTGTCTTGTAAGTCTGAAAATTATGTGCATTAAAGTGGTGTACACTATGTTTCTTTTCTTATAAGTCTTAAAAAATTACAAGCATTGAAAGCTATACTTGTAACAACCAAGACTTTTTAAATACACTTAAATTTCTAGGCTTTTAATTATATGTGTATGCATCTTTCCTATTAAAGAAATGTTTTTGGTCTTAAACATTTTAAGACTTCTAAATATAGGTGTCCTAAATACATTATAAGATAGTATAGATAACTCGACCAAAGATCTTACAGATTCAAATTATAACAAAATACTAAGAGCATCCACTATTATAAACCTTTTATAAAGGTTTATATATTAATACATCAATTAATTTTACAACTTTTGATTTTATAAACATATATTTAGTATAAATCTTTGCAAGTTCATAAAATGTCTTTTATAACAAATGCATTAAATGTGTTGAATTCATAAAGAGGTTCAAGAATTAGGACCTTTCCATGCCACATAAACATGAAATAAGTGTGCATTATGGTTGAAATGAACATAAACCTTTTTATCTTTCTTAAACCTTTTCATAAACTCACCATATTAGATGCCCTAAGAGCACTCGCAATCGTAACTTATGTTAAACTTTAATACAGTGTCACGTCAACGCCACATCAGCTTTAACACTTTCACCTTAACTTACAAAAAAACACCCCCAATCATAACTCAGCTTTAACTCAACTTTAACTCAACTATTTTCAAATTCAACTCTAAATTAAAACAAATATTTCATTTAATAACTAAAACAACATTTATAAAACAACATTTTTTCCTTTTCTTTTATTGAGTTTTTATTGTTTTGTAAAATTTGAAATGTAATTGTTTTATAAAAATTTAAGTTGTGAATATGTATTGTTTTTTGTAATTGTTTATGAAGATGTAATGTTTTTTTTAAATGCAACTATATTAAACATGGGATTGAAATTACATCAAACAACGTACAATTATATTACAACTATGATTACAACATTAAACTACGAAACGGAAATTAAAACCCCTAAACTACGTATGATAATGATAATAAAACTACGAATCAAGAAAATGATTCAGTCTGTGTCATAGCCCTCGTCACTCGAATCTTCCTCACTCGATGGCACACGGTTTAATCCCATAGCCAATCGCCATTCTGCTCGACGGTTTCTTCGATCCTGTTTAGCTTTTGCCTGTGCCTCACGAGCTCTTGCCTGACGTTGTTCCTCCGCTTGAACCTCTAACAACATTTGCATATCTTGCTCGAAAAGTTCTTCATCAGTCAACCCAAAGGTATTGGGTTGGTTTTGTGGTGGATTGTTTGCCGGTGGATTGTTTTGTGGTGGAATGTTTGCCGGTGGATTGTTTACCGGTGGAAACAGAACTTCCGGTGGAGTGTTTTGTGGTGGATTGTCATATGGAAATACGGGAAACAGATTTTGTGATGGATTGTTTTGTGGTGGATTGTCGTATGAGAATACGGAAAACAAATCTTCTGGTGGTGTGTTGTAAACCGATTCATTATCTGGTGATGTATTGTGTGACATTGTTTCGTATGAATTGTTTGTTAATTTTGTATGATTTGTGTGTGAATTGTGTGCCTATGTGAATGGCTATTTATAAGATCGTTTTTGAATTTGAAATTTAAATGTATCCCGCTCTGTTTTTTGAATTTGAATTTTAAAGGTTTATCCACCCCGTTTTTTTTTGAATTTGAATTTTAAAGATTTATCCACACGTTTTTTGTTGTTTTTGTTTTTTTGTTTTTTTTTTTTTTTTTTTTTTTTTTTTTTTTTTTTTTTTTTTTAATTTGAATTTTAAAAGTTTATCCACATGATTTTTTGAATTTGAATTTTAAAGATTTAACCGCCCGTTTTTTGAATTTGAAATATACACATATCCCGCTTAGTTTTTGAAATTTGAATTTCTAAACATCCATATATAAAGCATACCATAACATACTATTTTGCATACACTTCACTTTCTAAACAATTTTACAATGGCTAATCGTTGGTCTGTTGAAGAAGAAAACTTGCTAGCCGACATGTGGCTAATCGTTCACGAATACCATGGCGAATCCTCTTTTTGGAATGAGGTTACAGAAAGGTTCAACAACCAATCTGACGGTGATTTTCGTAGCAAAAACCAGATAACGGCTAAGTGGGCAAGACTTAGCACCGAATGCCAAAAACTCAATGATATATACTTGAATTTGCAGCGTACAAGGCAGGACAATGATCGTCTTCAGAATGCTATGAACATCTTTAAAGAACGCTTTGGTGGGAGAGGCTTCAAACATATTCACGTGTGGCTAATTTTGAAAAACAGCCCCATATGGAACATATACAATGCTTAACGGTGTTTTATGTTTTGTATTTGTATTTGTATTTCCGTATCGTGTGTATTTGAATAACGGCTAGTTTGAATCTGAATAAAATGCTTAACGGCTAGTTTCCCTTTACAATATCTTTTAACGGCTAGTTTCCCCTATAAATACCACTTAAACAAGACTTCGTATTCTCACACACACACACACACACACACACACACACACACACACACACACACACACTATGGCTAACCAACCAGCTGAGGTGCAAAACGCTATCCTTACCCGATTACGCAATGAACAAGAAAAAGAACTTAATTTGATTAACAGCTTGCTAGGTGAGATAACTCGTATTATTCGACAGATGCATACGCGTGCTCCAGAGGTCGAAAGGTTGCGTGAGCTGCCTCAAGACTACCAATTATCAGGGTCGGTCTAGAAACTCTATTAAGAAATGATGAAATGGATTTGCAACTTCAGGTCGCTTTTAAAATGGTTAGGGAACAAGTGTTGCAAGTGTGGAAGGAGAAGTCAGATCTTATCGACAATTACAAATCTATCTAAAAACTTTATTATTTGGATCGTTTTTCTTACTTTGTATGTTTTTCTTGTGTTGTATTGAATATTGAATTATGAATTTAAATCTGGTTATCCCGCTCAACTATACCGTTTAAGAACTGGGGGGGGGGGGGGGGGTTTGTAATATGCATTTTCTTTTAATCAAAATATTAAAAACTTTAGAGGGGCGAAAAGTGTTATTTATTTATTTATTATTATTTTTTTTTTTAATTTTTAAACACAAAACATTCTTAACGCTGAGTTAAGGGGTTAACTCCTTGTGTTAACGTGGCCTTAACGCCAATGCATGCAAGGGCTAACGCCCATTAACGCACGTTAAACTTCCTTAACGGGTTTGGCGTTATGATTGGGAGTGCTTTAATTAGTGCTACGACCTCCTTTGACAACATTACGAGGACTTTTTTTGGTTAACGGACCACCAAATTAAATACGGAACAATAAAGTTGCAAAAAGTTCACCAAGACCACAAAAGAAGTGAAGATCTACACTACTACAAAAAATCTCAAAGGAACTGGTCAAAATAGCACATGAAGAGTGGTTTTGAGACCACTCTCTGAAGGGGGGTATCTCTATGATCGAAATATATAGAAACTGGTTGCACAACCAGTCTCTGTTAGAAGCATCGAAACCGGTTTTCTCCTAAGAATCGGTCTCCATATTGGAGTAAACACATATGTTTTTATTGGACATTAGCACCGGTTCTCCCACAACCTGTTTTTATAGAACTATCCAACCTGTCTTTATATAGAGTAAAAGATATGTTTTTATATCAAAACCTGTCTTCTTGTATATCTTTTTTATTAAAAAAAATAATAATAAATTGGAAATTTTCCAATTTTTTGAAATTCCATAATTTACAATTTGACTCACCATAATAAAAAAATATAAATGCAACAAATATATATATAAATTAATTTAAATACACCAAAAATGTCAAAATCAACAAAGTAAATTAAGATATACTTCAATTCAGCAAAACATAAATCATAAACAAAATCCAAATTGAACTACTAGAATTCAACATATTATAAAGAAAAACATTAGAATTCAATATAACTAGCTACATGATTAATCACGCCACAATGTAAACCATGAACCAATGATGGCGTTCAACTCTTTGTACTTTAACGGACGCTCGTCACTCCAAGGTACCTATACATAAATTAATGAAATAAAAACATCAGCAATCTAAAAAAACAAATGAGATGGTTTTCAGTGTAAGAAACAAATTGCAAAGTTATTTAACAAGCACTTACTATGTTCGGGGAATTGTCGTTTTCATACTTTAGCACAAAGTCATGCATCCATTTCATCACATAAAATCCACACTCCCAATCAAATGGCTAGCGATTTACAGTAGCGAATTCCCACCTCAGACTACCAACGACACTAAAAAGGAAATAACCAACAATGTGTAAGTTAAAATTTATAGAAACAAATGTTAATTCTAAAACAATTTAAGATAATTCTTATTACTCCACAAGTCCAAACTACTAAACTTGTCGTGGATACGACACATGATGGTCACGATCAGATATGCGCAAGTAGATGCCTAGTCAACAATTACATGTTATCATCATAGACCACATCTAAACAATAGTCCAGGGAACTACTAACCTTGTCGTGGATACAACACATGATGATGGTCATGATCACTAAAAAATAGTCCAGGGTCTAGATACTATAGAGAAAGCACAAAAGATTGGTTCTACACTTGCAAGTTCTGATAGTCATAATTCATGATGGTATCAAGAAAAATGCATACCCAATCCAATGGTACTTCCAAACTAATTTTGATCATAAATAGGTTGACTCCTAACCTAGGATTAATAGATTGGTCAAGGAATAAGGTCATCGACTAAAACTTGGTGATCTACAGTAATACAAGTATATACAACAGTAAATCTTTCTAAAAAACTTTTTATTTGCTATCTTGAAGATACAATAAAATCTCAATTTAACCAATTCAACCGTTGTTGCCAACAAAAACTATAAGAGTTATAGGCTTACCCGCTCCTTTAGGTTTAGCAACTTCAGCAATCCTACCCAGTGCCTTTTTGTTCTTGGTGGTTTCTTCCGGTGCTCTGTCCTTCTTGTTAAGTTCATTTAAGGTCTTTCATACTTCTCCTTGATTGTGCAAGGTTGTTTTTGATGTTGAGGCAGCACACGCTTGGTTGGAACTCTTGATATAGGGGCTTTAGATAATCCCTATAAATTCCATTTGATTTACGTGAGCAAAGCTTAATTATGACACAAAGAGAGAGATCCAAAAAATATAATACCTTAAAACGAGGAATGGCATTGATTGGCCATTGGATAAAGCCATCCGGAAGATCTTGGATTCAACAGATTCACCATCCGGAAGATCTTGGATTCTATCGATTCCTCTACACCTTCTTGGTATGCAAGGGTCCTAAAATTCATGTATACAATAGCCATTAAAGATGTTTGAAGACTACACCATGGAAAAGTATCATAAGTTCACAACTAGCCAACTAAGAATCTCATACATACACACTGAACCTATAACTAATTTACTACAGGGAAAAATGACTTTAGCAGCTTTCTACTTTGTCATTTTTACCATTATAAGTACTATACTTTGTTTTGATATACAATAGTCACTATTCTTTTATGTGTTTATCACTTCAAACATTGGACTTAATTTAATTTTCCAGAATTGATAATCCTTTACCCACAACTTGAAATGAGTGACGTGACTCACTGGATATGGGACTTCAACATTTATAGATTTAGCAAGCATGACAATTATTAAATGTTTGTTAAAAATACTATAGTACTTAGATTAGGAAAGAAATCAAAAGTATAGAACTAATAGGGTCTTTTATAGGTTATACTATGGAATTAAAGAAAGCCAATTCAAACACCACAGTTACAAATTCTTTTCATTTGGGCATAAGCCAAAAAAATCTTATTTCTGATTTCAGGTTCATGATTAAAAAAACGTGACCGGTGAAATACAAATCAATAATTCCTCAAATTTGCAATTAACAAAGGATGGAATTGGAAAGGAATCAGAAAGTGTAACAGAATCATGAGTAATTTATGAAAAAAGATAAGTTACCAACAAGCAGGGAAATGCAAAAATTAGCAACCCGGTGTCCAGATGCCTAGAGATTACCTGATGAGTAATCGGCCTGAAACCAGTGTTGTAAGGTCCATTTGGCCTGTAGTTAATGTGAACCAAAAAAAGAATAATAAAAGAATGTTGTTATTACATGTAAAGTTAATGAACTAACAAGAGTAAAATTCTAAAATATTAAGCGAGAAGCAAGGCTGCAAGGGGCTAAGAGAACTTGTCACTTAATTAGCATCAGCATGGGCAAACTATAAAATTTGTAGGTTCGTCCTAAATAAATATTAGTGGTGGGAAACTAAGTGGGTTGGGTAGCAGGTCAAAACTGTTTTGTTCAAAATAGTTGAAAATTTTATAAATATATTGTCATTTGGTATATTTTTGTGCTTGTAATCATATTAGTGTCATCAAAACTTACTTGCGGACACTCATAGAAGTGTTGGCCAATAACGTTACTCTTGATCCAAAAGTATCTTTGCCCTATTTTGTAGGTCAAATATGCCATCAGTTGAAGAACCACAACGTGTATCTACAAGACAATTCCTTAAGCTCTACAAAATGACCATTATCTCGTCTTTCCTACGTATCAGTAGAATTAGACTGCTTCCTACTCTTACCATACATTGTCTCAAACTCTTCTGACTTGGTTGCTACCTTTTGAAGCACATTATCAGGAAGACCTAAAGTGCATTTTGACGTGTTATGTTTTTCACTTAGATCATTATAGATAGTATAGAACAAAATTAAAAGAACAAATATAGCACAAAGAAACAAAAGTGCCACAGGACACTATAGTTTGCGACAAATTCACAAGGAGAAAGGAATTTACCTGATAGACTTTCAACGTTGACACCATAGCTTTTTGGGCAGGCGCCAATTGTCAATTTGTAAAGAAACATTACCTCCTATAGACCTCTGACTCTATCTCCAACTCGGCATGCCATGTGACACAGGGAAACCTACAGCAACAACAAAAGAATAAAAATAAAAATAAAAATAAAAATAATAAAAATAAAAATAAAATGTTTAAGTTCAACGTTTCCATTGGTTCACTAGTATCAGATAGCCAAAAACAAATGGTAAGATTTCATAGATGTCAGTATCACCAAAATACTTTCATTTTATATGCTTAAAAATGGCAAAGTTCCAAATGGATAAGAAAGACACCTATAGAGCATACATTGGGAATTTATTGATAGTCCAGCGCTATGTGGTGATTGTGAGTGGAAAATAATCCCCGACACTGGACCTTGTTGACAAATATTCAAGAACTGACGCACTACAACCAAACAGATGGAGTATGATAAATGATAACTGGTGATAATAAAAAGAATATATAAATGGGTATAAAAACTGCCCAAACATCATTTTGTAATATAAAACATACGCTATTGCTTGTCCATCTGACGTGGCTGTCCCTCGTCCAAGTTCATCTAATGCCACAAGTGAGCTATGTTGACTGTATTAATCATAAAAAAAATATCATTATAAAAACTAATGACTATAGATGATTTAAAAAGATAAGTTGGCAATGGAAGATTATTTAAATAAATTTATGTGTAAAATATGTGTGACAGCAAAATCATAACGCGTCTGTTATATCGATAACTTTTTAGTGAAATGAAAAAGTTTAAATTTATTTTAAGTCTCTTTGGCTCATCAGCTTAATATTACACTACTTTTTCAAGTTATGATATGAAGAGAAGAAACTATGCCACATAGATTCTCTATACACAAACTGTAGTTGGAAAAAAGGGCAGGTGCGGAATAGCTAACAAGCCAAATCAAGTTAGGGGTAAGATGGGTAAATATTAAACAGGTGCCGGGTTCGGTGAATCAGCGGGCATTTGTTTAATCGCATTTGCTAGTTTTATAAATAACTTATGTGTTCAATAGGATTATATTACTATACAATAATCTAAGTATATTTTAGTTGATCCCATTTCTTATAGCTTAACCCCTTTATCCAGTTAAACAACCCAAATCAAACTATTTATAGGTAGATTGGTCAAATTACCATCTCACATATAAATGATGCAAAACATACCAGCATAGATGTAGTTTACAAAAGCTCAGTCAAATGTGTACTATGGCCTGCCATAATATGGTCTTTTGTACCATCCGAACAAAGATACGATCAACCTGGGACATCTTAAAGCTTTCTGCTGGCACATCTGCTCCCACCCGAAATAGAGCTACTAGTCTACTATGGTAAGTATCACTAAAAAAAATGCCAAATTAGAGATGTTACATGACAACATGGACTCACCTAGGCCAAAATCACTGCTGAACAAACTTAATGAAGAAGAGTAGACTTCCCACCCATGTTCGGACAAGTAAGTAAAATAAATCTAGCATGATCAGAACCTCCGACAATGGATTAAGCTGACACCTCTCGTTAATGAAGTAGCGAGCGTACTTCCATGTCTAATTTATAACTAAACCGGTAGTCTTTGACTGGTTTGTAGGCCGGTTTCCTTCTCTTTATCAACCAAACTACTAATACAAACATCATTTGGGACAAAGGTTCCATCAGTGAGAGTAGCATACACGAAAAAACCCAAAATTCAGTAAATAAAGAGACCTATTTACAACCATTAACATACACAAAAACACCCAAAATAGCTATTAACATGCACAAAACACCTCAAATTTAGCAAGTAATGGGACATATTCGCAGCCATTAACATACATGAAAACCCCCACAATTCAACAAGTAATGAGACGACATATTCGAAGCAATTAACATACTTACAAACACCCAAAATTCAGCAAGTAATGAGAATCATTCACAACCATTGACATTGAAAATCAAGCATATAATTCAGCTTACACTTTACTGCTACGTTTTGCAAGTTCATAAACCATAATTGAAAAATCACTAAAACATGAAATTGACCCATGAACACATCAAATTGATGATCAAATCAAAAGTAAAATACAATAAAGTAACCTGATTTGTGAAGAACTGACTTCAGATGGGGATAGTGTTTTGCCATACCTATGTAGGTTGTATGGGTGATTGGAAAACAAAAATGAATTTTTAGGTCTGTAAAAATGTATAGAGAGACAATTTGATTTTTGGGGAAAAGTTTGGGGCGGGACTTGTGAAAATGTGGAGAGGGAAATATAACTTTGGGAGAAAATAATTTTAATGCATTTCCTTAAAAATCAAAAATATCATTAAAACATGAAATCTCTAAATCTTTTTGTTATATAAAAACGGTGTCTTTATCATAAATACGTAAAGACATGTTATTACCTAAACACTAGTGTCTTTGATTGTGTAAAAAGACCAGTTTTTATCCACAACCCAATTTTTATACGTTTTGTATTATGAGAACTGGTTTTTTTCAGATAACCAATCTCAGTTCCTTCCATTCCCGCTAGTTTTTTATCATAGGAATAGGGTTTTATATAACCGGTCTCTATTTAGGGGTGTTTATAGCCTTTTGTGTAGTAGTGCTAACAATCTAAGAGACTAATTTTAATAGTGAGCAATGCAATTTATGTGAATACTTTTGTGTAAAAATTTTGTGAGTATAACATTTCTATGAAACAATATATTATGCATAATTTAATAAAGTTTATGTTTGTTTTTCTACGTTCATTTATGTTCGTTTAGCGTTTTGATGAACGAATATGACCAACTCACTTTTTAAATAAACGAACATGAACAAGAAAATTCACACGTTTAAGCGTTCGTGTCCGTTTATTTGTTTGGCTAAAAATGAACGAACATGAACAAAGCTCTGTCCGTGTTCATCCGATTCATTTACAAAATATGCATTTTCTTTTAATCAAAATATTAAAAACTTTAGAGGGGCGAAAAGTGTTATTTTTTTTTTTTTTATTATTTTTTTTAATTTTTAAACACAAAACATTCTTAACGCTGAGTTAAGGGGTTAACTCCCTGTGTTAACGTGGCCTTAACGCCAATGCATGCAAGGGCTAACGCCCATTAACGCACGTTAAACTTCCTTAACGGGTTTGGCGTTATGATTGGGAGTGCTTTAATTAGTGCTACGACCTCCTTTGACAACATTACAAGGACTTTTTTTGGTTAACGGACCACCAAATTAAATACGGAACAATAAAGTTGCAAAAAGTTCACCAAGACCACAAAAGAAGTGAAGATCTAACAATCTAAGAGACTAATTTTAATAGTGAGCAATGCAATTTATGTGAATACTTTTGTGTAAAAATTTTGTGAGTATAACATTTCTATGAAACAATATATTATGCATAATTTAATAAAGTTTATGTTTGTTTTTCTACGTTCATTTATGTTCGTTTAGCGTTTTGATGAACGAATATGACCAACTCACTTTTTAAATAAACGAACATGAACAAGAAAATTCACAAGTTTAAGCGTTCGTGTCCGTTTATTTGTTTGGCTAAAAATGAACGAACATGAACAAAGCTCTGTCCGTGTTCATCCGATTCATTTACAACCCCCAGATTGAAATATGTTTAAAGTTTACTGCATATCACATATAATTTGTTGTGTAAAAACAATGCTCACATAAAAAGAAAAATTTTTCTTCGAAAGTATATGAAAGAGACTCTTTAATAATGATAATAAGATGTTCTTCGTGATGACATAATGAATATCTTTCATTTAACAATTCAACAAATAACTATATATGAAAATATTGTAGTGAGAAAGAATGCGATACAGTAGAATTATATTGTTCCCGTATCCAATAATGAAAACCTATGTATATCTTGTTACATGATATACATTAGCTAGACCTAGTAGCGACTAAATACATGGGTTTAACGCTAATGATAAATACTACTAACAACCCCCGCAATTGGAGCGGGAGAAGCGCAAACGTGCAAGCTCAAGCGAAAATTATGAAACAAAGTGTAGGGTAAGACTTTAGCGAAGATATCTGCAAACTGGTAGCGGGAAGGGACACGTAGGACATGAACATGGCCTGCTGCGACCTGATCGCAAATAAAATGTATATCAATCTCGATGTGCTTCATGCATTGATGTTGCACGGGATTGAAAGAGAGATACACGACACTAACATTATCTAAACGTGAAGCAAGGGAATCGATTTTACGAAAAAAAGCATCCACGGTTAGGTCTCCAATATCCAAACTTTGATTTTCGAGCACTTGTTGTCATTGAAATTTTTTTCCTAAGTGTCCTAAATGTCCTTGCCTCCTTGGTATTGGTAAGTTTGGTTTTAAGGACGCGTTCGATGAGGTATTCGGAGATGGTAGTAAGGATCCAAGATTGAAGGATGGAATCCAAGGTTAGCCATTCATCAGTTGGAGGTAGGGGTGTACAGTTGCCAGCTGGTCGACAGGGGTGTTTGGATAAACTCGAGGGCTTCACAACTTCGAAGATGAATCTTAAATAGGGCACTCTAATTCGAATAGTTGAGTTTGTCGGTATCAAGTGTGACTGCCATAAGGTTTTTGAAGTTGTGGATGGTGAAAACCTTTGCATACTTGGATGGAGTGGGAGTATCATTAACCATGTTGAAGGGGGTGAAGTTGAGGTAGGACACGACATGGATTATGGCGGTGGAGTGGGGGCGTATTTTTGTTTTAGGGTTTTTCTAGTATGGAAGGTACAATTCCTGGTAAAAAATGATAACTAAAGTTAGTTATATAATTCTTAGAAGAATGATAGACGTGTCTAATAACCATGTCTACTTATGTGCATAATGATTTGGTTAGTTCATTTGAAAATATGATTGGTTAGAATTTTGAAAGAGAAAATACATATTAAACTTGTCAAATGATTTATAGATTAAGCATTTTTATTTAGACTTATATTTTAGGTCTAAACAGTGGTTCTGGGTGGCAAATCTTTTGAAACTCATAAGAGAGCATGCATGAAAAACAACAATTAAAGCCAATATTGAAAACTAAATGTAATAAATAGTAAGGGGCAAAACTGAAATATGTTCAAACAATGCTATTGCTGGTTCTGGGTGGCAACTTTCCAAATAACGCGTCAAGATTCCAGTTGGACTCATTCATACACTCAAAATGACCTTTTCTTTGTCATAACAAAATTAAACATGAAAACTAAGTACTAGAACAGTTAATTATAGAGAATCAATACTTCTATGTATTACAAAATCAATGAATATGAATGTATAAAAAAATTCCTCCAATTTACATAGCCGAAGCAAAAAAAATCTCTCTAGTATTGAAACTCATATTCTTCTGAAACTGCGTACTTTTACTAGATTCTTGAAACACCGATGAGACATTCGAACCACATCCATTATCAACAACGTTGTTAGAAGGAGGATGATAGTACATACGAGCAGTTTGAGGACAATGAGAATGAAATCTAGCAACCATTCTCACTCCTAAATCCAATATTTCTACGTATTTCCCCATCAAAATGGTCTAAAACTTGTATGGAAAATGATTTTTTTAATGTGTGAAAAATGTGTAAATGCATGTGTGTGTGATATTTGGTTTAAAAGACGTGAGGGCTTTTATATAGGTGTGTGAACTGGACCCGTTCCAAGTTATGCTTTTCCTTTGACTAAACGTTTTCGTTTCTTTATGTTTCTAGTTGGGTTCTTTTTCTAACTTCACTTGCAAGTTGTCAAGTTGACACCTTTATTGTTTATTTTGTTTGCCTTTAGCTTAAATCTTGAATAAAATAAAGAACTTTCGGTTTTAAAGAAAGTATTAAATATGCGCGCAAGCAATATGTAAGAATGACTTGCAAAACTAGCTTACCCTCGTTAGCCAATCTATTATCGTAACAAACTAGTTTGTGATTCAAAAAGACTAGTAAAACGTCAAATATACACACTTATTCCTAAGTTTTATTTTCTAGAGAAAGAAAAATGCAAAATCCCAAATTATTTTAGGTGAGAAGAGATTAAGATAATACACTTTGTTAAGTATTCTTTTCTAAACTTCCCTTCTATGATAGGGTTGTCTAACGGATGTCCTCAGGGCAAGGTTTAACGTTAGTATAAAAGGAAACTTTGAGTTTATTGAATTAAAAATCAGATTTAGTTATAGTAATTTACGAGTTCAATTAATGTATCTTAAATGCAATTTGTACTTTAAAAGAAAAGTTTGTGTTTAATGGGGTTTAACCGGTGCCCTCACGGCACTTGTTAGACAAATCCTATGTGTTAACTTAGTATATAATAGACAATATAAGATGTTATTGTAAAATCATCGAATTTATTTACTTTGGAAACAACTCGTCTAACATTAACATAATATAAGACACTAATTTGAGTCACTTATAAGTTTAAAGAAGTAAACTATCAATATAATTTACAATAGGTTTAATTGAATCATAACGATATCTTAAATGTCCAATTCTATAGACATTGGATGGAGGAGGTTGTAGCATATCTCCTCTTCAACTCGGTAACACAAAAGCATATTACAGTAATTGTTGAAGGATTGTGCAAGCAAATTGGAAGACAGTAGACTATAAGGAGGAAAATGTAAGGAGGCCAGAGAGAAATTTGTCAACATCATTTATGGCTTTATGCTGGTCCTTGCTGTGGAAAAGTTCCAAATTACGCGTCACAATTCCAGTTGGAGTTAGTCATATCTTGAAAATGGCTCTTCATTTGTTTCAAAACATTATTGATGTTTTCTGTATCAAATGTTTGATTTCATATTTGATCAAAACAAGACTTTATTGATATAATTCAAATAAACGCTTCATTGAACGATTCAATAAATTATAATTCATTTTAGGTTGGCTATATTCATTTCTAAAAGTCAAAAGAAAAAAGGGCACATATAAAAGTCAATGCTATAAAAAGTCAGTGACAATGGAACGTGTGTTAAGTTGGTGGGTAACCTCCAATTTGTAATGTTAATTGCAAGTATCTTATCGGGATTCTACTAATCTTGCTTTGTCTGATTTTATCGTACTACGTATAAAATAATTACTCCGTATAATCTTTTACAGTATATAATAAAATAATTACATTATTTGGAGTGTTTTTGCAAATTCCTTATCATTGAAAAAAATTGGACAAATAACAGAGCCCGATTTTACTACGTAGGCGAAATCGAGCAACGTGATTGATCAATAAAAAGTCAAAATTAAATTGATTTTAATCAAACTTAATAAATTTGGTAGAGAAAATTGGTTAAGAAAAAAAATGCATAAACATATAGGTGTCAAATTCATAAAATCAAAAACTTAAAAAAAAGTAATTAATAAAACTTTAGTGATTAAATTTTAAATAATTTATATATGGTAAAATGTAAAATTACAAGTTTTCATGTTTTTTTAATAACTTTAGAAAAACCACAAATAACCCCTTACACTTTATACACCTTATACTTTATAATATTAATTTTGTTTAAAATTACATGAGTATTAGTATTAGTTTTTAGACTTTCATTTATTAAAATTATAAAATTTGATAAATATGCAAATTAGTTTTAATATACGTTAGATATTTTTAAAAACTAATGCTAGTTTTAAACTTTCATCAATTAGAATATTTTTTTAAATAAGGACTCATGTTATTATTTAATAGTTTATTTTATGTGTACATGGGTTTGAAATACGGTTAAATTATTAGTAACGGGAATATAAATATCAAATGGTAAGCACGATACTGTGATATGAAAATAAATATACGCGATTCTACTTATAACAATGACTCATGAAATTGTTATTTAAAATTTGTATATGGATATCCATAAAAATATTTTAAAAACTTTACGGAGCATATTTTAACTTCATCAACGCTCATTATGTGCTACTCAATTCACACATTTTGTACAACATGATATTAATAGTTAAAGTTAAACAACAAAATCAACCTCAACCTCAACGTGTCTGTCAATTAAAAACGTTATATAAAGCTAATTATTAAAAAAAAAAAAAAAAAAAAAAAAAAAAAAAAAAAAAAAAAGGTTAGATAATCATTGTTTAACATAGAAGGTGTTTTCCTTAAATTATATAAAAAAAATGCACGCATCACAATCCTTATTTAATAACAATCACCTCCTAAAAAAAACTACGTAGGTGATAACCTAACTTTATTCATTGACGTGATGTTTTATCAAAAAAAAAATAATAATAATAATAGTTGGCCGTTGTAAACGAATTAAAAGTATGTACATGAGAATTATTCATCGAGAATATATAGTTTTAATCAGGTTATTACATTACTATACTGCGATAATATTATTGAGTTGGTAATCACGGATGTGAGATACAACCATTATTCTATACTTATGAATTATGTGTAAACCTCTTTTTGTTTCTGAATAGAATCCGAAAAAGACCTTAACAGAACTTTGGCTTATGCCTTATCTAGCTGATAATATTTATAAACCTTTTTTATAGTTTAACTTTTTTGTTATACACACCAACTTTTAGTAACTTTTTTTTATGTTTTATTGAAAACTTCTACACTTAATATTTGTGTTTTTATTATAAACATACTAAGCTATAATAGAATTAGTTGTGAGTTCAGGGGTTTTTCATTAAGCTTATAAAAAAAGCTTATAGCTTTATCATACACTTATTGTGTTATGGTAATTGAATAAGTCAATAAGCACCTTTAATAAGTATAACCAAACACCCTTTTAGTTCTAATATGAAGTTTTCTTATTTGATGTTATAACTAACTTTGTTGTTATCCTCACTATAATGCAACATGTTAGTGGTTTTTGCAATTTTATTATCTTATCGCACACATTAAAGTGTAATGCAATTTGTTGTGTATGTTTTTTAGAGGATGCTTAAGTATAACACATGATTATCGTGGAAGGATTTTCTACGCCTGCTCAAGGTATGAATGTATAATTTAGTTGAGTTGCTGATTTAGATAATACATGAATGTATTTTAATGTACCAAAGATGTGTTTTAGTGCCTACATGGGAAATTTTATGGTAGAAATTCTTTTCGGTGCGTAATTTGTCTTTGAATGACTTAGCAGGTGTTTGCTGTCATTGATAACACTATGGGTGTCAACCAACGGTCTAAAATATGGGTGTCTTTTACCTTGATGATTTAGGCCAATTGTGAAGAAAGTTGCAATTAAGTGAAAGGTCGGTAAGGATTCAAACAATTCTAAAAGACTTGCGAATATACTCTTTGTCATTTTTTCCATGCATTTACAATTTACTTATACAAGTAATAATAATTTCCTTATATAGTTCGGGCTTAGAGAAAAATTATTCTTATACATTATATGTAAACGTAAAATTAAATTTGAGTTCTACCCATTACATCTTTTTTCATTTCTCTTTATGTAATAAAGAAGCTATAGTGTAAGCATCTATGTTAATTTGATAATTTTATGATCAAACATGAGAAGTAAATAACACAAACTTATGAAAATATAACTTTCTAAATAAAAAGGTACACTAGTAAAAATGATATGATGGTTATTCATAATTAAGGAAACGAATCAATCTTCAAAACTATCTAAATATGCCACATATTTTAACGAAAATATAAGTAAAAGAAATATCACAATTACAAAACACATCGTAAATTGATAGCACGGGTTTGCAAAACTAAAAGCATATATCACTAACATCTCATGCAAGACAAGTATCATCATGTGATTTTGCCTGAATAATAAAATATAATTTTTAATCCAAAAGCATTTTACTAAAATAATAGGTAGGTTATAACATATACACATGATTTTTTATTTTTAATCCACCAAGTAAAATCATTTGAAACATGTTAAGTGGTTCATTTCTTAATCGATAATAATATATAATTAAAACGGAATTTTAAAAACCCTGTACGTACACAAATATTATACAGTAACTAGTTTTAACAAAATAAGACGAAACAAATAACAAGAGATGATACACTAACAACTTAATTGACCATATACATTTATGCGCACTAACACTTCTAATAAAGTTAGGAAAATCTATATTTCAGTAATTAAAGATGACACTTAGGGCATCTATTACGGTGAAATTTTATAAATTTTTATACATTTAATATTTTTTGTCACCTCATCAATTTATAAAGTTTTTAAGTTGATAAACCTATTTCCTCTATGGTATAAATTTTTAAAGCTTTATACTTGTTTCACATAACATATACATTAAATATTCTAAGATTATAAAGAGGTCTAAGGCTTAGGAAGTTTTCATGCCATGTAATCATGAAATGAAAATCAACTATAGTTGAAGCAATACATGAACCTTTACAAGTTTCATAAACCTATTTTTAAATCTCATATAGTGGATGCTCTTATTTCTTTCTTTACTCACTTTTGTAGCATATTTTTAAAACTAAAACATCAAATCATCTTTTCCAATTTTACCCTTTTGCACATCTATTTCTCACATATTTATCGTTCTATCTAATGATCAACCACACCCCTAATGTCACATAATCGGCTATATCTCCTCGCACGCACCTTTATTCTTACGTGAAATTGCACCGCTTTCGTCGTTGTCTCATTCCAATCGTAAGTTGATGCGATTCGTCCATTTTTCTTCACTTAGGATTTCGACCGGAACAAAATCGAAGTTGATGCGATCCATCTACGAAGTGATAAAGAAACAAAATCCATTCTTATCCAACGGTTTCTATACTACGACATCCTTCTGATGCAGCCTAAGTGCACTAATTTTCAAGGCATTTAAATAAATGTAGGTTATTGGTGATTATGGACTTAAAAGTGAAGTTATGCTAAAATTAGTTAAAAGATGGAAGAAATGAAGATTTTACATTTTTTAGACGCAACCTCATACGCTGCCTGGCACCCGACGGCCTCCTATAAGGCAATGGCCTTCAGACTTGGTCTGGTATAAAGAGACGACCATTTCGGAAAGTTGGTTATTTTGCACAAAATTACAGACGTCGTCACAAACTTTCAAGACGACTAAACCTTATCAACATTCAACGTTGTATGGGTAACCCCTAACACCATCTGAACCCCTAAATCTATATACATGAGCCTATGGTTTAATCATTTGCATGCAAAATTTGGGAGTTTAGGTTTAGAGATGAATTTTCCAATCACTTTGGAAGAGTTTTTCATACTTTTATTACATTGTAATCAAATGAAGCATCATGTGATCATCCTATTAACACTTGTTTTTCAATACAATCTTTTGTTTGACTAATATGTCGTCTATTATCATGTTTACCTTGTTTATGTGTGTGATCATCACTAATATGCTCGGTTAAACTTGTGAGCAACTTCTTATAACACTCTTTTTCAGATTATGTTTATCTGCTGCGACTAAGTACTATTGAAGTCTTGGTTTTTAATCAAGATAATTATATATAGTTTAGTTTTAGTTTTAGCTTTACTTCTTAATATTTAAAGTCCAATTCAAGTTTTTGCGATATCTTCGCTCGAATTGCAGGTAAGTATTAGAGTCCCAAGTATGTATGTGGGTTATGAGCATTAAGGTTTTGTCATGTAGTGTAATCTATAAATAGTGATAGATGAAACATAAAACGCTACAGAGAAATTCAATCTTCAATATAAGTCTTGGTATAACTTTTGAAAGTTGTGGACTATCGATATCTTTCAGATTTCAATAAATATAATGGTAGAAGGATACTAATAGCTTATATCTTCAAGTTTATAAAAGATTGAAATGTTTTATCTCTTACTAATATGGGTCGGGTTGTTACATTGTGCGATTCAAAACAATCTTTAGAGGAGTGAAAATAACGTGACAATCTCGATAGATGAGTGACATAAACCACTAGTGATGATCTAACACACTATTCCAACTCTGTCAAATAAAACAGGCACGAGGACTCACAATTTAATTAGTTAAACCATAAATCACTGAGCATCGAAGTAAATCTCAATAAAAGTATGTACCCTCCATATACACTATCAAAAAGATGAAATCACGTAATTAAGACGTGTAATCTTCAACAAACTATATATATCATATTTCAAAGTATATCCATCCATGTGACATAAATGCTACGTGCATCATCAACTAAAATTAGTAATATGTCGAGCTTGCAGCTTTTGGATTCTTTCTAATGTTCGGATTAGAAATTGAACTTTTCATAACTCATTTATCAATCACTAACATATTGAAATGACATTAGAAGTGTTTTTTTGGTAATACTGGATAATCAGTAACCAATTTGTAGCATGTTAAATCATACATATATCATATCTCATCAAAATCAAACAATATAACTGTATAAAGTAGCAAAATAATTTCAATAAAAGAAAAAACATATTGATCACTTATATTAATTAGGCAATCAAAATAAACAAAAGTAAGCAAGTCACGAAAACATAATCTTATTTTATAAACATTTCATGTAAGATCATGTTTACATGTTATCAGAAGCGAAGCTAGTAGGCTGATTAGTGGTGCTTAGCACCCTCTAACGAGCCAAAATTTCTTTTATATTAATCGAACACAAGTTTTATTTTCATAATTTGTAATAGAGCAACATCCCCTAGCATCGAATCCTGGCTTCACGCCTTCACCCTTGAATGTTACATAGCTGAAGAGAAAACAATTTCTCTAGTATTGTAACTCATGTTAGCCTGAAACAGCCCGTTTTTACTGGGTCCTTTAAACACCGATGGCGATTGAGAACCACAACCATTATCGACGTTGTTAGAAGGAGGATGATAGTACAAACGAGCAGTTTGAGGACAATGAGAATGGAATCTAGCAACCACTCTCACGCCTAAATCCAATATCTCTACGTATTTTCCCATTAATTCAATTCTGGTGTTGCTAACTGAAACAACCGGAATTGAACCGAATAGAGGAGAAATGATTCCTAATTGAAAAAAAAAGTTGTAGCTGTGTTTGCTAGTTTGATTTGCTTTGAAAAGAAGAAATGGATCACACTATATATAAGCTAGCGGTGCCTTGCTTTAACTATACTCTTTCATGTATGCAATTCCATGTTACTTTTGACCATTTTTTTCAGTGATTTTTTTGTTTAAATGACATTTGTTAACTCACATTTATAGTTTGCCACCACTCATTCATGTTTCTCTTTGGTCTTTTATTATTTTTGTATATTTTGTATACCTATTATATAATAGAAGAAAAAGTTCTAGAGTTTGTTGCATGGTGTGTCAATGTGGGTTTTGAAACTCGTTATTTGCAGCTAAATAATCCAGCCAAATGTCCGATGTAATAAAATGATATAAAAGACAAAAATTTCCGCGTACTCCATTTTCTTTTAAAGAAACAAGCAGGTTAGGCGGCTGGCGCGTTGCGCCCGTTTTTTATTTTTATTTATTTTTTATTTTTTTGCGCTTGCGTGTTTCTATGTGTTTTTTTGGGGCAATCGTAACTTATTATTTGAGTTTGAAGGACCAATAACTTTTCCGGGCTTGTTTTGGAGTTTTTTTAGTAGTGCCTGAAGTTGTTTGCGAATACTGTCGTGCTTTTTTTTTTTTTTTTTTTTTTTTTTTTTTTTTTTTATATATATATATTTGATTTGTTTATATAATAAATGAAATAGTATAAGTTTCTTTAAAAGGCTTTGATTAAATAACTTGATGTTGTAATTTTATTTTATTTTCTGCCCTTTTTTTAGGAGATTATAATTTATTGTTTGTTGTTGGAGGACCAATAACGTTTTTGGCCTTAATAGAGGTAACTGGGCCTGAAGTAAACCACCTAAATCGTTGTTGGGCTAATGGGCTCCTGGGAAAGTCCATAAAGAAAGTATTAAAAAAAATATCTTCGCTCGAGATCTCACCCCATAATATATATATATATATATATATATATATATATATATATATATATATATATATAGAGAGAGAGAGAGAATTAATGCAACCGATGAATCAATGATCAAGAAATATAGTTTTTTTTTTTTTTTTTTTAATCACAAAACATGAATATATGGCTTATGGTAGCACCCTTCACACACTAACATCATGATGGGGTAACCTTGGCGTGCGAAGGCGTGGTTTTTTTGTTAGTTAGAAGGTCTCTTTCGGAAAAGAAGGAAAATGGGTTCTTTTATTACGTAGTATTATTTATTTTTTGAGTGTATGTAGGGTATACTGTGAAGTATGTTTGTATAAAATGAGTTAATTTTTTATATTTTGTTAGTTTGTTACAACTACGGTGTTAGGTTGTGGGTTAAGTGGTTTGATGAGCTGATGGGATGTTGAGGTGTAGGTAGTTCGAAGGGACCATTACACCCAACCTCGCAATAGTTAATTGCTTCTGAAATGGAGGATAAAATGCAAAGATGGTTAAATTTGGCAAAATATGTAGTGGAGCGTGGTTATCATCATTATATATGAAACTGGGATAAAATAATCCTCGTGTTGCAACGGAGTTGATTTAGAATATATCTTTTAAGTGGGAAAAGTTCTCATACACATTTGTTTGCAATTCGATAAGCACAAGAAAAAGGAATGTAGAGTCACCTAATTAATAAAAGAGTATAAATTCCCAATCGACTGATATGTTTCATTAGATGAAAATTATATTCACGTACAATCCACATAACCCAACATGGCTACACAATATATGCTAAGGCCATGATGGGCCTAGATACATAATTACACGAATGCGTACATATACTATACTCAAATAATACAGTACTCTAATACGCTCCCACATTATGACCAGGGATCTTTGAACGCTCAAACTAGATCAAAACTCTGCAAACAATAGATACAACAAACTTTTACTGAGGATGTCCGCATATTGGTGCCTAAAAGGGACATGAAGAACACAAACATGTCCAACAACCACTTTGTCGCGAAGAAAGTGGATGTCAATCTCTTTGTGCTTTGTGCATTGGTGCTGAACCGGGTTGGCAGACATGTAGACGAAACTAACTGACTCCTCCCAAACCAACCAGTCAACCGTGTGCAGCTGATAGGCCCACCTGGGAGAAAGTGCAAGTTAATATTGACCGTGGAAGTACAGAGAAATCCCCGGGTCGTTAAGTCCCAACGAGATTGAAATTGTATTTGTAAACGATTAGGAGAATGAGTGGTACTGAGGACAGTAACAAAAATGATTTGAGGGTTGATTATACTACTGATTGCTTGATATTTGGATAATATGAAAATATATAAATAATAACAGAGATACAAGTAAAAACACAAATAAGAAAAATCAGATAACAGACAGAAACAAGTGGTATTTTAACAAGTTACAAACTACAGGGGTAAAAATGAAACTTTTGCAAACTTAATATTAAAGAAAATGGAAAATGAAATTGAAATTATGAAAATGATTATTATAATATTTAACTATTATTTAATTAATTAAAACTATTTAAAATCTAATTTAAAACTTAATTTAAATTAACTAAAAATGACAAGTATTACAAATTAACCTAAAAACTTACACAAATAATTTCTAAACCTAAATAAGAACTTGAAGAAAGTATAAAAATTAAAAACAAATATTTTTGTCTTTTTATGAGTATTTTATTAATTAAAAACTATTTAATTTAATTAATCAAACTATTTTAAATGACTATTAATACTAAATTACCTTAGAAAATTATGACAAAATTTATAAAACTCTTTAATTACTACAGGAATACTACAAAATTATAAAAAATTGCTAAAAATTATATTTAGGCTAATTGACTAATTAATTAATTATTAATTAATTTTAAGCTACTTTAATTAATTTAAATAAGAAAATTAGAAAATGGACAGTGGAAATTATGAAACTATTTTCTAAAAGTCTTAACTACTTTATAAAACTTAGGAAAAATATAAAATTCTACTTTTGTTAATTAAAATTAAAGAAATCTATTTAATTACTAATATTACCTATTTAATTATTTAAACTAGTTTTAAATCTAATAAATAGTAAACTGCTTAGGAAAATTCTAAGAAAATTATTTTATCTACTTTAAGGTACTAAGTAATTTATAAAATTATAAAATTGGACAAGTGCTTATTAATAAGCTGATATGAAAATTAATTAGATAATTTCTATTAAATAGAAGCTATCACTATTTTTATGTTTGCTTTTTCTGGTTTTTCTTTTATAAAACTACTTAAATACTTAAATAATGAAACTTTAACAAAGACAACTACTTTAGAAATCAAGAATAAGCACTGAGAGTGCTTATTTGCTTATACAGTTGACTATGGTTGACTAGATTAAGAAATAAGCTAAATTGGGCTATGTGGGGTCCACACTGGTTAAGCTAGGTTTACCTAAGTTACTTGAACTATTTTAAACTAGATTTGGTGAGATAAGCTCCTAGGATAAGCTGGAAAGCTAAAATAAGCACTTGCTTATTTGGTTTCTGACTCAGAAGTGGGACAGACTTTTGATGCAAAACTAAGTGGGGTCCACTAATCTAAGGGTCAAACTAAGGGTTAATTATTGAACCTGGGTAGGAGGGGGGTTGGGAGAAACTAATTTGGAGGTCTGGGGCCCACTGTGGTGGTCACAAATCACCACCAAAGGTGGTGATGTGGGTGAGTCTGCTGATGCACAGGGGAACCCTTTGCCCTGCAGTTGAGTTTAGCCAGGTGTGGGGCCCAGTAGAAAAATGCTAAAAATACAAGCTAATTGGGAACTTAAAAACAAGCTGGTAGACTATTATTACAACAAATCTCAGACTCTAAATCACAACAAAAAATTCTATAAAAATCTGGCTATTTTTGCAAAATCTGAGATGAACACAATTTGACTTTTTAAGATTTTAAACTAAGTTGACTAAAATGAACTTCTAACTTGATTTTCTGAATGATTATGTTATAATAAGCTTATACTAAGACTAAAATAACTTAAATCACTAACTTATGAGTGGTCTTGTTGAGTTGTGGAATCAAATTCCACCACAGTTAACTGTGGTGGTGTTTTAAGTGTGATTTTGACTATTTAGTGTAATTGTGACCAAACTAGTGGTCAAACTGACCTTAAATGAACTTAATTAACTGATTAGAACCAACTTTAATCCTAATAAACAACAAGAGCTCAGCAAAACAGTTTAAACCAAACACACCTTATACTAGATTGATTTTTGATTTAAGAAGCTAAAAGCTTTAAGAGCTTATACTACTGATCCAAAATGACTTATTATGTTGTAATAGAGCTAAACAAGTGCTAAAAAACAGAAATTAACCACAGATACACAAGATTACTAGATAAGCTATGTTGACTGTTTGATTTTTGATTTTTTAGTAACTATTAATTCCAACAAACAAGGTACTAATCTAAGGTTATATTATCACTATATAAGACTGAATAAGCATTTAACAACTAAGAAAAACAAGCAATGAACAAAGTTACAATACAAAGATAGTTATGAGATTTTTGAAACTTACAAGATTGCTTTCCTGCTCAAACCATAAACCAAGGACAACCTATTTCCTCCCTGAGGATCTAAACCCAACTCCAAGCTTTTTTATGCTTCCAAATCTCTTCTGAAACCCAGAAATCAAAACCAAGTGCCACAGTTGACTTTCTTTGACCAAATTTGTATATGATGAATTTTTTTTTATCTTATACTGATTTGTAGATTACTAAAAGCTTTATTGAGCTTTTTAAGAGCTTATATGAGCTTCTTGAGTCTCTATAACATAACAATAACAAGTACACAGCTTATTGAGAATTTTGATATGAAATTGAAAATGGCATCAACTAAGATAACAACACAAACTTGAT
Organism: Artemisia argyi; assembly: GCA_030686995.1. Lineage (NCBI taxonomy): Eukaryota > Viridiplantae > Streptophyta > Magnoliopsida > Asterales > Asteraceae > Artemisia > Artemisia argyi. The sequence continues at coordinate 145,034,683 of CM060680.1, read as the reverse complement.
TTTTATTAACTAAAAAGATTACTAGTACACTGAGAATGCTTAAACTGAAACTTGAAAGCTTTAAATTACACTTGAACTCTTAAAACAACTAATACGACATACACTTTTTAAAATTAAGCTAGATACTTGACTCCTCTGCTTCTCTTTCCTTTTATAAGCTTCAATTAGGGTTAGGGACACCTTCTGAGCACATCTTGACCATTGAATTGTTCTGATTTGATCCTGACCTTCAAACCTGATTTTGGCGCCAAAAGTCTCCAAGTTAACTTGGAGCAAACGTTGTGCAATTAAAGATAATTGGGAGTATGTGGATGTGTCAGGAGACAATTGGGGAAGTTTGGAGTCCAAGTTGGGTTGATATGATGAAATAGAGGTAAGGAGATGGTTTGGAGGTAAAAGAGGTGTGGTATGCATTAAATGAAGTGTGGGTTTGCTGTGAGGTGGAAAGGAGGGTTTAGGGGAGTAGGGGGTGAGGTGGAGAGGTGAGGTGGTGGTGGAATACCACCTGGTTTTGGTGAAGCAGGGGTGGGGGAGAAGGAGCTACAATGGTGGTGGTTTGGGCGGTATTGGATGGTTTGACTGGGGTCAAACCCCGTTTTATATAAAAAGGGGGAGTGGACTGGGCTTATTTTTGGGCTTGGAAGGGTGTGGGCTGGGTAAGGGATTTTGGATTGGATTTGGTTTTGGTTTATTTAAATAAAAGGGTCCGGTTTGGTTTGTATTTAACACAAGGACCAAAAATGTAATTTTGACAAAGTTAAGGGGCTGTAACTGTGATCTTCCCAAAGTGTTTTCAAGGACTTAACTTGCCAAAAATGATAAACCAAGGACCAAATTTGTGATTTCTCCATTTAAAAATATCCAGGGACCTTTTCTGTAATTTCTTAAACTCTAGGGACCATTTATGTAAATTTGGATTTTTGAGGGACTGTGGTTGTAATTTCTCAAAATGTTATCATAAGGACCAATTTTGTCATTTAGGAATAGTTCAAGGTTTATTTTATTAATTTCCCATTTTTAAACCTTAAGGACTAATTTTGACAATTTTCAAACTTGAGGGACTTAAGTTGTCATTTTGTAATTTTTTAACTTTAAAGGACTTTTCTTGACAACTTATGAATCCCTAAGGACCTTTGATGATATTTTTCATGTTTTGATTTACCAGGGACTAGATTTGACAACTTTTGAAACTTGAGGGACTGAAATTGCCAATTATGCAAACTTTGTACGTTTTTCATCTGTTTTTGCATATTTTGCATTTGAAACATATAAAACACACTTCTAAGATATTTTAACTATTATGATGCATATTTGAGTGTTTTTGTATGTTTTGGCAGCTCAGATTGGTATAAAATGATGAGTATTTAGACACTCATCAATCCCCCACACTAAACTATTGCTAGTCCCTAGCACTCTATTTGAGAAAAAAATTAATGGATTTTTACTCTTTACCAAAAGCCATCACTTCTGGAGTAGCCAGGTGTAAGAACTGTGGCACACCTGATAACCGTGTGATTTTGAGCAAACCACCAGCTGTCAACGGATTTGATTTGTCTTTACCAAAAGCCGTTTGCTTCTGGACTAGCCAACTCTTGATGGAATAGTCAACATCTTGGTGAGCTGATTACCAATTATGGTTTTTCCACGGCATTTACCACAAGCCATAATCTTGCGGGCTAGCCAACTCATTAGCTTTTGAGGATAATGGGGAGTTGAGGAACCATACAATTTTTGGCAAATTGCAAGCCATCAACGGTTTTGAGATGTCTTTACCAAGAGCCGTTTGCTCCTGGACTAGCCAATCCTGTTGTGGGTTAGACATGGAGGATTGATACCATTATTTGCATTTCTAACTGTGAAAAAACTGGTAATTTTGATCAAATGGGGGTTCTTGATGGAACATGTGTTTTGCATTCGTGAGAACGCTCCCCCACACTTAGAACTGAATATTGCCCTCAATATTCAGAGTACTTGGTGTCCCACCAAGACTTAGAATGTAAGGAGGCAATACTATTAACCTTTTGATTTTACTCTATTTACATACAAACTCACTTTTTTCTTTTTATTTGCCTTATACCATTTTTTTTTTTGAAAAAATATTTTACATATGTACAACATGTGGTTCGTCTCCCCCACACTAGGGTGTTAGAAAGGGACGAGAAGACAGAAATATGGGTGACGACCCATATTGCTACTGTTTTTGATTACCGAGTTGCTAGCTTGACTCGACCTCGAATTTAGTTGTCCATGAGGTAGCTTGTTTTTGATTCCCGAGTCTCTAGCTTGACTCGACCCCGAATTAAAATTGTCCTTGGGGAAACTTGTTTTTGTTAACCGAGTCGCTAGCTTGACTCGACCCCGAATTTATTGGTCCATGGGGTAAGTTTGGAGATCCGGGACAACCATTGGTTGTATGTCCCCTCCAAAATAGTGTTTTAACCGATGACCATTTACTTTAAAATTGGGACCGTCGTGTGGAAAACTAGAAGGGGGGGGGGGTTGAATAGTTTTATGTCCTTTTAAATTTATTTCCAAAATATTTTGTAGGTTATAAAAACTTTCGATTCGATCTTAAGTGAGTTCAAGCAACAACCAATATAAGCAAGTCTAAACTAATATTGAAAGTATTGAAATATAATGAAGAAAAGATAGAGTTAGAAAGATCAAACCACAACACGTGAATTTATAGTGGTTCGGCTACAAGGACACCTTCCTTGCCCTACTCCACTCCCCGAGTACCACACTCGAGAGTTTTCTTCACTATGTCAACAAACTCCTTATGGTGGAGAAACCTTACACACCTTGGCTTACACAAGTTAACGACACTAAGCTAAATGTCGAGTTCTAATCGTAGCTAGAACCAATCTCACACCAAATATCACACCACGTGATCTTCACACCTTAATCACACCTTCACACCTTCTTCAAGACTTCACACCGTCTTCACACCTTGTCAATCTTCACACCTTCTTCTATGCACAACTAAGTCACAACTACTAAACTAGTTTACAACACACCAAGATTCTACAATCAACAAATATACACAACACCTTAACAAATAACAATCACTAGTACTATATGAAACTAGCTATACACAACACCACTACAATAAGATGGATGTAGAGAAATGTTCTTCTTCTTGCACTTGAATGGATGAAGCTTTGGATCACTTGGAAACAAAGACGTATGAAATATATGATCAAAGGATTTTAGATCTAGAGAAGAAGATTGGATCAGAAAGTTTATAGTGCAAAAAGGTGAGAAAAATATGTGGAATGATCCAATATTTATAGGGCCAGCGTGCCGGTCCCCTTAATTGTAGGCCGGTCCCCTTAATGATTAAGGGGGCCGCCTAGTAAAATTAAGGGGGCCGCCCTCCTGAACGTTCCAGAAGTTTTTCTGGATAAAATTTGCCATTTTTGGTTGGAAATTTGAAATCATATTTTTGTGGTTTAATAAAGCTTTACCAAAAATGATTTACAAATATATATAAAATGTTAAAATCATTTTATATAATGTTATGTATTAATATAAAATTTCCTTTGATCATGTAATGCATAAGTTACTAAGTTTATGCATACCTTGAGTGATATAAGATGTAGAGGTAAATATTTGTCACCAAATACTTGTTTATGTCTTATTCTTGACTTAATTTGATTTAAGTTTTGTGATTATCAAAACATAGGTTTATTGAGAAATATTAATAACATTCACAAACATTATTTATATCAACACGTCGGGTTGCAATAACTCAACAGTTCCATATGGGTATACTTTGGTTATAGTAAATGGTCCAGACCAACGGGTTTTTAGTTTTCCCGAGAAATTTTTTAACCTTGAATTGAAAAGAAGAACTCTGTCACCAACGTTGAAAACGCGGTTCTTAATTTTAGAGTCATGTATCTTCTTAGTCTTTTCTTTATAGATTAAAGAATTTTCATAAGCTTGATCACGTAATTCATTTAGTTCATTTAGTTGAACTTTACGGTGATCACCCGCTGTCTGAAGGTCGAAATTTGCATGTTTTAAGGCCCAATAGGCCTTATGTTCTAATTCGATCGGAAGATGACATGCTTTCCCGTACACTAGCTTATATGGAGTACACCCGATGGGTGTTTTGTAAGCAGTGCGGAAAGCCCATAATGCATCGTCCAGCTTATCCGACCAAGAGGCACGGTTTTCACCGACCGTCCTCTCGAGAATTCTCTTAATACCCCGATTTGAGACCTCCACCTGCCCACTTGTTTGGGGGTGGTATGCTGTAGAAAGACGGTGAGTTACACCATATTTTAGCATTACTCTCGCAAATTGTTCATTGCAAAAGTGAGTACCACGATCACTGATAATGGCACGAGGAGTCCCGAATTTGGCAAAGAGAGATTTTAAAAATTTAACAACTACTCGGGCATCATTGGTGGGTAAGGCTTTTGCCTCAACCCATTTTGACAGATAGTCGACAGCCACGAGTATATACTTATTCCCTCGTGAAGACGGGAATGGCCCCATAAAATCAATGCCCCACATATCAAATATTTCACAGACTTGGATGGCGTTTTGCGGCATCTCATTCTGTTTGGAAATATTCCCGTGACGCTGGCAAGCCTCATAGTTTTTGATAAGTTCATGGGCGTCTTTATATATCGTGGGCCAAAAGAATCCTGAATCAAACACCTTTTTTGCGGTGTAGTTTGGGTTATGATGTCCCCCCGTGGGTCCATCATGACAAGCTTTAAGAATTTCCATGGCTTCTTGGCCATGGACACACCATCGGATGACTTGAACCGCACATATTTTGAACAAGTAGGGGTCGTCCCAGAAGTAATGTTTTACATCTTTAAAGAATTTTCTTTTCTGTTGGGACGACATCCCTTTCACAACGAAATTTCCCGCACGGTAATTTGCAAAGTCGGCAAACCATGGGGTGGTGGCTTTATCCCGGTTAGAGATTAGATTTAGAGTCTCCAGAGGAAAAGTTTCATTTATTTCTTTTCTCTCGAGAATATCCTGATGAGGATTTTCTAACCGGGACAAGTGATCAGCTGCAAGGTTCTCTGCTCCTTTTTTATCTCTTATGAGAATATCGAATTCCTGGAGGAGCAGGACCCAACGGAGTAGTCTTGTCTTTGCATCCTGTTTAATGAACAGGTATTTCAGAGCCGAATGATCCGTATATACCACGCTTTTGTTTAAGATTAAGTAAGACCGGAATTTTTCAAAGGCATATACCACAGCTAATAATTCTTTTTTTGTGGTGGTATAGTGTGTTTGGGCCTCATTCATGGTCTTACTTGCGTAGTGTATTGGCTGGAAATGTTTGGTTTTGCGTTGCCCCAGAACTGCACCAATAGCATAATTGCTAGCATCGCACATAAGTTCAAAGGGTAAGTCCCAGTCGGGGGCAACAAGGATTGGTGTCTCAGTAAGCCTTTTCTTTAAAATTTCAAAAGCTTCGATGCACTCGGGGGAAAAGATAAAAGGAGCATCCTTTTCAAGAAGATGAGTCATGGGCCGGGCTATTTTGGAGAAATCTTGTATGAATCTCCGATAGAACCCGGCATGGCCTAGAAAACTCCTTATTCCTTTAACAGCGGTGGGATGAGGCAGTTTAGCAATAACATCAATTTTGGCCTTATCGACCTCAATCCCACTTTTTGAAATTTTATGGCCGAGGACAATGCCCTCCTTAACCATAAAATGGCTCTTCTCCCAGTATAGACAAAGATTAGTGTTTTCACAACGTTGAAGCATTTTTTCTAAATGGGAGAGGCATGAGTCGAAAGAATTCCCGATGACTGAGAAGTCATCCATGAATACCTCCATGGTTTTTCCGATCATGTCATGGAAAATAGCCATCATGCACCTCTGGAAAGTGCCCGGAGCATTGCATAACCCAAAAGGCATGCGACGATAGGCAAATGTCCCGTAAGGGCATGTGAAGGTAGTCTTATCTTGATCCTGTGGATCAATGGGAATTTGGAAGTAACCCGAGAAGCCGTCGAGGAAACAATAGTACTCGTTTCCCGCTAGTCTTTCGAGCATTTGATCCATAAAGGGCAGAGGAAAATGGTCTTTGCGGGTAGCTTCGTTAAGCTTTCTGTAATCAATACATACTCGCCACCCTGTAACCAAACGAGTTGGTATTAACTCGTTGTCCTCATTTGTGATAACCGTAATGCCACCCTTTTTTGGAACACAATGTATTGGGCTAACCCAAGGACTATCTGATATATGGTAAATCAATCCCGCATCAAGAAGTTTGATAACTTCAGCTTTTATAACTTCGTGGATTTTTGGATTTACCCTTCTTTGATGCTGCACGGTAGGTTTAAAGTCCTCTTCCATTAGGATTTTGTGTGTACAAAAATCCGGGTTAATACCCTTTATGTCTGAGAGCTTCCAAGCAATTGCTTGCTTGTGGGACTTTAAAACCTTGAGCAGTGCGGTTTTCTCCTCATCCTTTAAGTCTTTTGCAATAATGACCGGTAACTTATCGTTACCTTCCAAGAATGCATATTCTAGATGAGGAGGCAGGTCCTTAAGTTCAACCTCGGGAAAGTCATCATTTTTCTCAACATATTTGACTTCCACCTTATGAAGTTGTGGAGGTAGAACAGGAATGGGAGAAGGATCTTTGTTCAATAACTTCTCAAGGAGAAGTATATCCCCCTCCGGGTCAATCTCTTGGTAATCAATTCCTTCGGGAACTGAATCACTTTTGAGAAAGGCCTCTAATTCCTCAAGGATGAAATCACTTCCACCAAATAGAGTGAGGAAAGGAGAAGAATTAGCGATTATGGGATCAGAAGAAGTAGTGGGATTGCCACTCGAAAAATTATCAGTGAATCCAAGGATTTCCTGAGCATACTCCTCGGATGCAATGTCAATGATATCAATTCGGTTGACCGATTCAGCATCATAATTCGAGGAGTATCTCGAGGTTTGATCAAGGTTGAACGTAATCGCTTCATTACCAACTCGTAACGTGATTTCCTCATCGAAAACATCGATTAATGCACGTCCCGTTCTTAAGAATCCCCTCCCAAGAATGAGAGGAACTCTTGGATCTGCATCGAAATCAACAACGACAAAGTCTGCCGGAAAATGGAACTTTCCCACTCTTACAAATACGTCCTCGGCAATACCGAGGGGACGTGAAATTGAACGGTCAGCAAGCTCGAGAGTCATGCATGTGGGACTAAGTGCCTGAAGAGAGAGCTTTTTCCAAACTGAGTGGGGCATTAGGTTGATGCTTGCACCAAGATCGGCCAAGGCAAAACATTCAACCATACCCGGGAAAATACATGGTATCAGGAATCTCCCGGGGTCTCCTAGCTTTTCGGGAAGCTGTTTTAACAGAACCGCAGAGAAGTTCTCATTAAGTGGAGTTCGTGCCATCTCAAACAGTTTTTCTTTATTGCTCAACAGATTTTTGATTGTCGATACGAATTTGGGCATTAAAAGAAGAGCATCCGCGAAACTAATATCGAAGTGTAGTTCTTGGAAAATCTGAAAGAATTTTTCCATCTGATGATTAGCTTTGTCACGGAGCTTTTGGTCTTGCAATCGTGAGGGATATGGAATTGTTGGTTTTGGGTTGGCTTTTGTACTTTCAACAGGACCTTCGGTAGTTTCAAACACGACTCTTTTAGGGGGAGTTGGGACCGGGATAACTGGAGGAGGGATGTCATTGGTACCCCCGTTATTTTTAGGAAGTACCGTATCCGTAGTATCCTCAGTTTCACATTCCTCTACAGGGATAGGAGAAGAGGTAGAGGGAGCTGTAGGTCTCTGGTAAGAAACTCCACTTCTTGTGGTGATCGCCTTTACATCGCCCCTCGGATTAGCGATCGTGTTGCTAGGTAAAGTTGTACCTGAGCCCGAGGGTCGATCATTTAAAGACTTCTGGAAATTAGACATTTGACTAACCAGCATTCTGTTCAGTTCTTCTTGGGATTTCATAAACTGTTTTAATAACTCATCATGTGATGGTCCAGTTGGAACAGTGGCTTGATTTTGGTTTGGAAAATTTTGAGCTCGATTGTTCTGGAAATTCCCATGTTGCTGATTGTTATTACCCTGGAAGTGGTTTTGTTGTTGAAAATTACCCCGTGGGTAATTGTTCTGACCTTGATTACGGTTATAATTCCCTTGGTTCTGATTTTGGTGAACCTGGTTTTGACCAGAGTTGAAATTACCTTGGTTATTATAACCTTGGTTCATTCGGTTCTGGTTCTGATTCTGGTTAAAATTCTGGTTCCTGTTTTGAGGCTGATTAAACCCTGGTGGTCCGATATAGTTATTAGATCGATAGCTCAAAAGGTTTCGATCCCCTTGCGGTTGGTAAGAATTACCTCCCGTGTTATAGGAACCTTGAGCTGCAGACACGTTTTCACGAGAAAAGCCACCGGAAGCTGGGCAATCTGTGTACGTATGTGGACCACCGCAAGTTTCACAACTTGGGTTAACAGTTTTGACCTGATTAGGATTATTCTGATGGATACGCAAAACTGCTGTAGACAAATCATCCAGCCTTTTAGCTAGGATTGATATTTCATTGCTTGCCGGAGTGTCTGACTTAAATGAGTCGTTCCTCTTAGCAGAGGAGTCCCAAAAATTATGATGGGCAGTCATGTTTTCGATTAAGTCATAACACTCTTCAGGGGTTCTTTTCATAAAGGTGCCCCCAGCAGCAGAATTGATGGTGTCACGATGACGGAGTGTCAAACCATTATAAAAGGTGTCAATAATGGTGACAAGAAGCATGTTATGATTGGGACACTTATCAATGGCAAGTTTGTAGCGTTCCCATGCCTCAAATAAGGACTCTTCGGGAAGCTGTCTGAAGTTGCTGATATCATTCCTCAGCTTTGTGACCATAGATGGTGGAAAGTATTTGGCTAGAAATTTAGTGATCATCTCATCAAAAGTGTGGATCGAATTCTTTGGAAGTCGATCGAACCATGAAGTCGCATGATGAGTGAGAGAATAGGGGAACAAGTATAAACGCAGGCTGTCTTCGGCGACGCCATGTTGTTTCATGCTTTGGGTGACAGTTAAAAATTTGTCGAGATGCCTGTTGGCATCGTCACCCGGCAATCCGTGGAACTGGCACGTATTCTGGATCTGTTGTATCATGTGGTGTTTTAATCCAAAATCCGTGGCTCCAATAGTGAGTGGTGCAATTGGTCCACCCCTCCCGTGCATGGTAGGTTGACACAGTTCCTCCATAGTTCGGGTGTCAGGAACTGGCTCCTCCTTAGGAGGGATTGGGGGCTCGTCGTTCATTTTTATTGTGTGTTCTTTTTCAACAAAACGTAACTCGGGTACGTTTTTCTTCTTTTTATTCTTTGCTTGTGAACGAGTGCGCATGCACAAAAATTAGTTTTCAACACAAGATAGAGGCAAAACTACAGTGAACTTAAACCCAATAATCACAAGTAAACAACTCCTTTAAAAAAGGTACACTATTCACAAGGATACAATGGTAAGTTTTTAATCTTAGGTTTGGGAACTTATTATGTTTACACCCCCAGTTGGTAGGTGTTCTGCCTTGGTTTGCGGTGGTAAACTTTTATGTAATTATATTCACAGTAAAATATTTTTGGCTTTTCGTGTATGGGTGAAAAAACTTGGAAAATATTTTTGGAACTGATTCGTTAACCGAAATCGTTCCTTTAAGATTACTCGCAGATCGGCGGGAGGAAATAAATGGATTCCTCTTCAGTTCGCAATTTAATGTCAGAACTTACCTTAAACCAACTGTATAGGTTGTAATCTTAAAGATAACGAAATAATTTAACTTCACAGTTTGTTTTGTTGTTTATGATTTGTTTGGTGTTGTTAACACTTCAGGAGAAATGTTTAATGAACGTTTTCAGATATGATTTTGATTTTCTTAAAAATTTACAAAGTGGTGATATTTGTACAGGAGGGTTTTTGAAAACCACTAAACTTTTACCGTTTTGAAATACGCAACAACCTCCCCGGCAGCGGCGCCAAATTTTGACTCCTCCCAAACCAACCAGTCAACCGTGTGCAGCTGATAGGCCCACCTAGGAGAAAGTGCAAGTTAATATTGACCGTGGAAGTACAGAGAAATCCCCGGGTCGTTAAGTCCCAACGAGATTGAAATTGTATTTGTAAACGATTAGGAGAATGAGTGGTACTGAGGACAGTAACAGAAATGATTTGAGGGTTGATTATACTACTGATTGCTTGATATTTGGATAATATGAAAATATATAAACAATAACAGAGATACAAGTAAAAACACAAATAAGAAAATCAGATAACAGACAGAAACAAGTGGTATTTTAACAAGTTACAAACTACAGGGGTAAAAATGAAACTTTTGCAAACTTAATATTAAAAAAAATGGAAAATGAAATTGAAATTATGAAAATGATTATTATAATATTTAACTATTATTTAATTAATTAAAACTATTTAAAATCTAATTTAAAACTTAATTTAAATTAACTAAAAATGACAAGTATTACAAATTAACCTAAAAACTTACACAAATAATTTCTAAACCTAAATAAGAACTTGAAGAAAGTATAAAAATTAAAAACAAATATTTTTGTCTTTTTATGAGTATTTTATTAATTAAAAACTATTTAATTTAATTAATCAAACTATTTTAAATGACTATTAATACTAAATTACCTTAGAAAATTATGACAAAATTTATAAAACTCTTTAATTACTACAGGAATACTACAAAATTATAAAAAATTGCTAAAAATTATATTTAGGCTAATTGACTAATTAATTAATTATTAATTAATTTTAAGCTACTTTAATTAATTTAAATAAGAAAATTAGAAAATGGACAGTGGAAATTATGAAACTATTTTATAAAAGTCTTAACTACTTTATAAAACTTAGGAAAAATATAAAATTCTACTTTTGTTAATTAAAATTAAAGAAATCTATTTAATTACTAATATTACCTATTTAATTATTTAAACTAGTTTTAAATCTAATAAATAGTAAACTGCTTAGGAAAATTCTAAGAAAATTATTTTAACTACTTTAAGGTACTAAGTAATTTATAAAATTATAAAATTGGACAAGTGCTTATTAATAAGCTGATATGAAAATTAATTAGATAATTTCTATTAAATAGAAGCTATCACTATTTTTATGTTTGCTTTTTCTGGTTTTTCTTTTATAAAACTACTTAAATACTTAAATAATGAAACTTTAACAAAGACAACTACTTTAGAAATCAAGAATAAGCACTGAGAGTGCTTATTTGCTTATACAGTTGACTATGGTTGACTAGATTAAGAAATAAGCTAAATTGGGCTATGTGGGGTCCACACTGGTTAAGCTAGGTTTACCTAAGTTACTTGAACTATTTTAAACTAGATTTGGTGAGATAAGCTCCTAGGATAAGCTGGAAAGCTAAAATAAGCACTTGCTTATTTGGTTTCTGACTCAGAAGTGGGATAGACTTTTGATGCAAAACTAAGTGGGGTCCACTAATCTAAGGGTCAAACTAAGGGTTAATTATTGAACCTGGGTAGGAGGGGGGTTGGGAGAAACTAATTTGGAGGTCTGGGGCCCACTGTGGTGGTCACAAATCACCACCAAAGGTGGTGATGTGGGTGAGTCTGCTGATGCACAGGGGAACCCTTTGCCTTGCAGTTGAGTTTAGCCAGGTGTGGGGCCCAGCAGAAAAATGCTAAAAATACAAGCTAATTGGGAACTTAAAAACAAGCTGGTAGACTATTATTACAACAAATCTCAGACTCTAAATCACAACACAAAATTCTATAAAAATCTGGCTATTTTTGCAAAATCTGAGATGAACACAATTTGACTTTTTAAGATTTTAAACTAAATTGACTAAAATGAACTTCTAACTTGATTTTCTGAATGATTATGTTATAATAAGCTTATACTAAGACTAAAATAACTTAAATCACTAACTTATGAGTGGTCTTGTTGAGTTGTGGAATCAAATTCCACCACAGTTAACTGTGGTGGTGTTTTAAGTGTGATTTTGACTATTTAGTGTAATTGTGACCAAACTAGTGGTCAAACTGACCTTAAATGAACTTAATTAACTGATTAGAACCAACTTTAATCCTAATAAACAACAAGAGCTCAGCAAAACAGTTTAAACCAAACACACCTTATACTAGATTGATTTTTGATTTAAGAAGCTAAAAGCTTTAAGAGCTTATACTACTGATCCAAAATGACTTATTATGTTGTAATAGAGCTAAACAAGTGCTAAAAAACAGAAATTAACCACAGATACACAAGATTACTAGATAAGCTATGTTGACTGTTTGATTTTTGATTTTTTAGTAACTATTAATTCCAACAAACAAGGTACTAATCTAAGGTTATATTATCACTATATAAGACTGAATAAGCATTTAACAACTAAGAAAAACAAGCAATGAACAAAGTTACAATACAAAGATAGTTATGAGATTTTTGAAACTTACAAGATTGCTTTCCTGCTCAAACCATGAACCAAGGACAACCTATTTCCTCCCTGAGGATCTAAACCCAACTCCAAGCTTTTTTATGCTTCCAAATCTCTTCTGAAACCCAGAAATCAAAACCAAGTGCCACAGTTGACTTTCTTTGACCAAATTTGTATATGATGAATTTTTTTTATCTTATACTGATTTGTAGATTACTAAAAGCTTTATTGAGCTTTTTAGGAGCTTATATGAGCTTCTTGAGTCTCTATAACATAACAATAACAAGTACACAGCTTATTGAGAATTTTGATATGAAATTGAAAATGGCATCAACTAAGATAACAACACAAACTTGATTTTTATTAACTAAAAAGATTACTAGTACACTGAGAATGCTTAAACTGAAACTTGAAAGCTTTAAATTACACTTGAACTCTTAAAACAACTAATACGACATACACTTTTTAAAATTAAGCTAGATACTTGACTCCTCTGCTTCTCTTTCCTTTTATAAGCTTCAATTAGGGTTAGGGACACCTTCTGAGCACATCTTGACCATTGAATTGTTCTGATTTGATCCTGACCTTCAAACCTGATTTTGGCGCCAAAAGTCTCCAAGTTAACTTGGAGCAAACGTTGTGCAATTAAAGATAATTGGGAGTATGTGGATGTGTCAGGAGACAATTGGGGAAGTTTGGAGGCCAAGTTGGGTTGATATGATGAAAACAGAGGTAAGGAGATGGTTTGGAGGTAAAAGAGGTGTGGTATGCATTAAATGAAGTGTGGGTTTGCTGTGAGGTGGAAAGGAGGGTTTAGGGGAGTAGGGGGTGAGGTGGTGGTGGAATACCACCTGGTTTTGGTGAAGCAGGGGTGGGGGAGAAGGAGCTACAGTGGTGGTGGTTTGGGCGGTATTGGATGGTTTAACTAGGGTCAAACCCTGTTTTATATAAAAAGGGGGAGTGGACTGGGCTTATTTTTGGGCTTGGAAGGGTGTAGGCTGGGTAAGGGATTTTGGATTGGATTTGGTTTTGGTTTATTTAAATAAAAGGGTCCGGTTTGGTTTGTATTTCACACAAGGACCAAAAATGTAATTTTGACAAAGTTAAGGGGCTGTAATTGTGATCTTCCCAAAGTGTTTTCAAGGACTTAACTTGCCAAAAATGATAAACCAAGGACCAAATTTGTGATTTCTCCATTTAAAAATATCCAGGGACCTTTTCTGTAATTTCTCAAACTCCAGGGACCATTTATGTAAATTTGGATTTTTGAGGGACTGTGGTTGTAATTTCTCAAAATGTTATCATAAGGACCAATTTTGTCATTTAGGAATAGTTCAAGGTTTATTTTATTAATTTCCCATTTTTAAACCTTAAGGACTAATTTTGACAATTTTCAAACTTGAGGGACTTAAGTTGTCATTTTGTAATTTTTTAACTTTAAAGGACTTTTCTTGACAACTTATGAATCCCTAAGGACCTTTGATGATATTTTTCATGTTTTGATTTACTAGGGACTAGATTTGACAACTTTTGAAACTTGAGGGACTGAAATTGCCAATTATGCAAACTTTGTACGTTTTTCATCTATTTTTGCATATTTTGCATTTGAAACATATAAAACACACTTCTAAGATATTTTAAGAATTATGATGCATATTTGAGTGTTTTTGTATGTTTTGGCAGCTCAGATTGGTATAAAATGATGAGTATTTAGACACTCATCACTAACATTATCACAATATACTAATGTAGCAATGAATAAGGACATACGTAGCTCCCGAAGTAGGTTACGAATCCAAGCAGTCTCAACAACAACATGGACAACCCATCTATATTCTACATCAACACTAGATCGGGACAATGTTCCATGGCGTTTAAAAGACCAGGTAAGCAAGTTTGTTAATACAAATATCGTCTAAAAACGTTATTTATATTTTACGATCTTTGCTAATATTTTGTTGTATACAAAGTATAAACTTTATTTTCTAACAAAGTATAACTATAGTATAAGTCTCATATATAGAAACTTTATTTCTAAGTAAACATCACATTTGCTGCACGATTCATTGTTCATCTAACAATGTTGATAGCATATTAAGTGTCAAAACATATTTAGTAAGTTTTACTAAATATTGTGTCCTATTGAGTTATATGTCTTCAAACATCTTTAGTAACTCAATCACTTAATCCATATTGCTACAAGAATACTTTTACAAGTTTACTTTCTTATTAGTAAAAGTCTAAAATTAGAAATATACATCTACATCATGCATTGCATCATACATGTCTTGTCATAGCACTTTGTAAATCTTTCTTATAAGATCTCATGTATATTTGGAAAGATTCTTACTCAACATAGTTGACTTAAAAGATCTTGATTAGACTTGTCATAGATATGGAAAGATTTCTTGAAGGAATTCTGTCAGCACTGGCGAAACCCTGGAAATACAAGGGCGGAACCCTTGAATTGGTTCCGCCTGATCCGTGGCCTAGCTGTTTAGTTCTCCTATAAATAGCAAGCCACATCCAAGAAATCTTTCATCACTTTTAGCTATATTACACACATATACTCTCATCTTTATCATCTAACTCAATTGTAACTCACTTGTGTGATTCTCTTGCGTAGCAAAGAAGTCATCAAGTTCATCTGAAAAGACTACAAGCTTCAACACAACGTTGCAAGTCTTGATAGCTTGACATTGTGTAAACTCTTATAGTTTATACATCATTTGTTTGTATATTGTCTATAGTGATCGGTTAGTATTTTAGTCGTCAAAATACATAGAGTAGTGGTAGTGGTTGTACCCTTGGGAAGGAACTCGACATCTAACTTAGTGTCGGAAATATTGTATAGGCGACGGTAGGAGTGGTAGTACCTTTGTAAAAGAACCCGGTATTTAGCTTTGTACCGGATAAAGTGTAAGCGGCGATTGTAAGGTTTTCTCCACCGAGAAGGGAGCTTGTTGACTAGTGGAGAATACTCTCAAGTAGGATACTTGGGGCGTGGAGTAGGGCAAGGAAAAATAGTCCTTGTAGCCGAACCACCATAAACACTTGTGTTGTGGTTTGATCGTTTTTTTCTTTACTCTTTTTCGATACTTGTTGTTTATTAGTTTTGATTGTTGGTTACATGTAAAGATAACAAAGTAAATCAAGTTAAAAAGTGGTAAACTATTCAACCCCCCTTCTAGTTTTTCACAATTGGCATCAAGAGCTACGTTACTCAAGCTTTTAAAATATATTGTGTTTTAAAACTTGAAACAATCCATGGATTTTGAAAATCTCAAAGAAGGGCAATCTACACAAAGACTACCGCTGTTTGAAAAAGAAATTTTTCTTGAACAGAAAAATAAATTTGAGAACTATGTAAGATCAATAGATCAAGATCTTTGACATATCATTTCAATTGGTGATTTTTAACCAACAAAAACAAGTTTTGAAAAAATCAAGATGACTATTTCAAAATTGAAAAAAACACTAAAGCTAAGATAGTGATCTATAAAGCTTTACCAAGAATCGAATATGAAAGAGTGTATTTTTGTCAAACGGCTAATGATATATGGAAAAATCTTTTGAACTTTCATCAAGAAAAATTTCATGTCAAGGATGATCAATTTGATCTTACAGATGAGTTAGTAGTCTTAGAAAAACTAATGGATAGACAATTAATTGAAGTAAATACAAGTGCTACGAGTTTAAATGTTTTTAATGAAGGTATTAGCGACGAAGAAAATATGTGTCAAGCTCGAAGAAGACTCGTTTACGAATCATGGAGCGATACGGACTAAGATGATTATTACTATCCGGTTTGTGAGTGTCAATTAGATAAAACTACAAGTAAGGTACAACTTGAAACCGAACATTTTTGCTTTGACACATTCATTTTAGAATTCGCTAAACTTGAAAATGAGTCTAAACATTTTTGTAACATGAACCTAAAATCAATCTTTAACAACGAATCCTCAAGTCCTTTTGAGAACAATTTTGAAAAAGAAATAATGTTTGAAGATAAAATGTCTAGACTAAAGAGTAATGTTGAGATTGATCTAGAATGTAAAATATGTCTAGACTACAAACATGAAATTAAAGACAAAATAAAAAGAGAAAAATGTTAGTTAAATTTGAAGAAAGCTCAAAATCTCTTGAAAATCTATTAAATAGTAAAAAGTCATTTAGAGATAAAACCGGGTTAGGATTTAACTTAAATACACCATCAACTAGCAAATCAAAACAAATAATGTTTGTGAAGGCTAGGAGAGAAATTTAGAAGCAACTTATTCTTCATAGTAAGTGATAAAAAGTCAATGAATATAAATGTTTTTATACTTTTTGACATCATTTTGATACCGTTAAATATGTTTAACTAACCATCTCGGATTCCTGAGTATTTGAGTATCCAAGCTTTTCTACAAGATAGGGAGATATGCAATATATGTCATTCTTGGTAGCTTATCTATGAAACTCAAAAGGTACGATCTCTTTTAACTCACTATAAATATTGTTTCTTCGTTAGAATTTATCTTTCGTAGTATTAGTCGCCCATATAATAAGTAGTTTGTCCTTCTAGTTGGTTTTAACGGATATTGAGACACTATGGTCAATGGATTTACACATGTCGACAGACGGGAGACATAAGGTGTTTCATGTCATTAAACTCTTCGGGATAGACACTTGAGGGAGACTTACTTAATAGTTGTCTACAGGTGAGCTATCTAAGAATCTCCTAAGTGATTAGATGACCAATACTTTTGTGATGCTTTCAAAGTTGTTAAATAAGGTGTCTACATCTAGGTGTCTAGAACTTTTACATATTGATTTATTTGGTCTATCAGCTATACAAAGTTATGAAGGTAACTTCTACACTTTGGTTATAGCTGATGATTATTCGTGATATACTTAAACTAAACTTTTGAAAAATAAATGAAGCTTTTGACAAATTTGAAAGTCTTAGTAAGAAAACTCATAATCAATTAGGATCTTACATTGTATCAATTAGAACGGATCACGGTCGTGAATTTGACAATGAAATACAACTTGGAAATTGTTGAGATCAAAATGGTATAACTCATAACTTTTGGGAATCATGCAATCTAACGATGTTGTAGAATGTAAAAACCGGACTTTTCAAGAAATGAGTAAAATAATACTTAATGAACAAAATATTCCACAAAAGTTTTGATGCAACACCGTTGACAAGTCAACTCACATTTTTAAATCATGTCTTGATTGGATCATTTTTAAACAAAACTTCATACGAACTGTATAAAGGTAATAAGCCTACATTAGGATATTTTAGAGTATTTGGGAGTTAATGATTTATACTTAACATCAAGGATTATTTTACCAAATTTGACCCAAAGTCTTATGAAGGTGTGATTCTTGGATACTCACAAAGTAGCAAAGCTTATATCATCTTGAACAAAAAAACCTTAAGAGTCGAGGAATCGTTGAACATAACATTTTACGAAGTCCACCTCCTTCTAATGCATCACCTTTGGTAGATGATGAGTTAGTCGAAAGTCAAACCATGGTTAAGACAAGAATGATTGGATAATGACAAAGAAAATAAACTATTAAAAATTGTCATCTATTAGATAGTGTCATAAGAATCATTAGCGAAGGAACATTAAAATGTAGTTAACATCCTTTGTATTGTGTCAACCCTTGAGTCAAACAAAGTCTAAAATTGTGGATCTTAATTAGGATCTAAACAAATTTGATTAAAATGATAGTTGGACATTAGCTCCTGATGAACTCAAATAAGTGCATTTTATTGTCATCATTTATCCTATTTATTTGACTTGTTTTATTATATTATTTATGAGAATCGATACTTAATTATTTACTTTAATAATTCTCAGGTAAAAACAAGCAATTGGTGAAACTTAACGATTTTGGACGAAATATGGAGCAAAACCAGCAAGATGTCAAAAGTCTACTGAAACCCAGAAGATGCGCCGTATCTCTCTCAACAGATACGCCGCAATATTATACTTAGATGAATTCAAAGACCATTGCCTGACTTTGAAGAATGCGCCGCATGCAATTCTAGCATGCGCCGCATATGAAACTTTGGTCAACGAAGAAGATCAAGCTTGTTCTACTCCAGATACGCCGCATCATATTTCTGACATACGGCGTATCACTATCAAGACTTCACCAGATATAATCCAAGACGCTAAAGGACACGCGCCGCATACAAGAATCAAGTTACGCCGCATCTAAAGGCGGTGTACGAATATTCCAGAATATATTAATCTTGGACCCCACGCGAAGTTAAGTCAATGCGCCGCATCGAACCCTCAGACAGAAAGTATAAATACCGAAAGACTGTTAGGAATTTTGTTTGCAACATAACCCTAAGGAGACGAATTTAGTCGAAGAAGCTTCACAAGACACACTCCAAACAAAGATATTAGAGCTGTAAGAAGGTCCTGCATGTATTTAATTCATTAAGTAGTTTTGTTTTAGTGTAATAGTACGCTTTAATTCACCAGGATTGATGGGCTTGTGATATGTGACTACGGAACATCGTACACTCCTTTAATATTGCTTTCCCATTAACTAAAGTTTATATGTTGATATCTTTGGTGACTTATATTAGTGCTTTGATAACCTCTGTGTCTACCTGAGCCCGTGGACTGACATATCTGCCCCTCGCCTATTTAATCTAACATCTTTGGATAAGTAGGATAGACATAAGTGATCATTAAGGGTTTACTCGCCGATATATTGTGATCCAACGAGAGAGAATAGATTACGATACACTTCATATAAAACTAGCAATAAAACAAGTGACAAGCTACTTAATTATCAGGACATGTCTTCTTGTAATCTCTATTATCTATCTGTGTACGTGTTGCTATTTAATGATTCGCTCTCATTAGTTTAATTTACTGTTTAATAAAACAAAAACTGTGCTAGTCTCTCAGACTAAACCCCCCTTGCGTTAGATTAGATTGTAAAACTAACTTAGGATATTAAAATACTGATAGACAAATTAAGCTTGACGTTCCACTCTTAGTGATCGACAATCTACTTACCACTATATGCATATTGATCGGATACACTGTCCGTTAGTGTGTGTGTTATAGGATAAGTCGGCTAAATATAAATGTAAAACTTGAAATAGGGAATTACCCCTATACTGCATACGACACAACACACGCTTCAAGTTTTTGGTGCCGCTACCGAAGAGTGAATTGTTAAAACTTGTTTATCTATAAGTATTTTAATTAGGTTTTCTAACTTTTTGATTTTTTAGGTTTTTTAGATTTTATTTTTACTAACCATTTGTTTTTGTTTTGTTTGTTTGCGTTCATTGTATATTTTGCATATTTTCTGTTTTTGTGTGTTTTTTTGTTTGTTTGTTTTGTGTGTTTTTGTTTGTTTTCTTTGATTTCTGCATAAACTGCTGTCGTTGTATTCTGCTGATACAAACGATACGGCGCATCTGTTTTCCAGATGCGGCGTATGGCATTTTAATTTTTATATACAACGCATTTAATTATTCGAGTATGGCGCATCTATCTTTTAGATACGACGTATTTTGTTTTTAATCAGAAAATTTTTAAACCCTAACTGACATATGACGCATCTGTTTCACAGATACGGCGTATTTAAACTTTTTATTAAAAACAGTTTTCGAATTAATTAAAAAGAAAGCGACGCATCGATTTTTGTTGATACGGCGCATTTATCTGAATAAAAAATCTTTTATTTTGAAACGTAACGAAGATACGACGCATTGGCTTATGCTAATACGGCGCATCTTATTTTTACAAATATAATTGATTTATTGATTATTAAAACATATGGCGCATTTAATTTATTAATTGCAGTGTATTGATTTTCTAAATAAAAGTCTGATTTACTTTTAACGATTAAGATACGGCGCATCCTATTATTAGGATACGGCGCATCTTCTGCAGATATCAGCAACTTTTATTTTTTCGTATTCCGTTTTCGTTGTTAATTTTCTGATATTCTACTTTGTTGAACATACCCTACTGATACTTTTGTGGTGATTTCAGGAAGTGCATGACCAGAAGTTCGACTAAGAACTTGATTTGTTAGGAATACGTTTATTCATCTGAAGACTCGGTCACTCCGAGTATAGTTTAGCATGTTGTAGCTCGTAGTAGTTATCATATTAGTTAGAACGTAGTTTAGTATTAGTTAGTACTTGTGGAGTCGGGTCGGGTCTTTACCCACTGTAAGCTCGATCCACAGCCCGTTTTATGGGGCGTTTAGTAGTTTGTATAACTACCCCTCTCCACTAGTGGAGAGAGTTGGACCTTTCATTCTATCAATCTAATATCTCTCTAGTTTATCTCTCACGAAAAAGGCTCCCAACTTCTCATCTATTCTTTCTTTCTTTCTCTCTAATTCGATCCATAACCACAAGAAACCAGAAATGTTATGATTATGAATATCCTACAATTGGCATCAAGAGCCAAGGTTTCATCTTAGGGCCTTGTAGAATCGGATTTGGTGTGGTTTTGTGTAGTTTTTGTGAGTTTGAAGTTATTTTCTTGAAAAACATATTGGTTTGATCTTTCTAGTGTTATTTGACATGTTAGAGATGTACTTTTATGATCCTTGGTGTTAGTATAACATTGTGTTTCAGTTGGTTATACTATATCATACGTTTATTTGAAGTTTGGATTGGTTTTGAGTAGTTTTTCTTGTTTGCGGTTAGCTCCACTGCCTCATTTCATAGCTGCGATTTGCTCCTGGATTTTGTGGTTAGTTTTTCTGCGATTACTATTTTGGGAAAACAGACAAAACGCAAGGAAAGTGACAGTTTTGGACTTTTGTGAACTGCGACTTGCTCTTGCGGTTTGGTGATTTGCGGTTAAGTGTTTGTGGTTTCCTTCTGTGGTTTGCATTCTCTGCGATTACCTCACTTGCGGTTACCTCACCTGCGGTTACCTCACCTGCGTTTTACTCACCTTGCGGTTGGCTCCTCATTGCAGTTTACTCCTTGCGGTTACCTGGCCTAATCCTGCGATTACTTATTGATTGTGATTACCTGAAGTTTGCTGTTTGCTTTTAGCGGTTTGCTCTTGCGGTTTGCTCTAGCGGTTAGTGTTAGCGGTTTGCTCCTGCGATTAACTCTAGCGATTAGCTCCAGCTAGTGATTACCTCTGTTTAGCGATTTGCTAAAGTTGTAGTTTGACCAATGTTGACTTTTGACGACCAAACTTCAAACGACCATAACTTTTGAACCGTAATTCCGTTTTGGACGAAATACCTGTCAAAACGACCGTGAGACCGAGGAGAACGACACGCTGGGCGAAGTTTCGAGGCCTAAAAACGCTCCAGAGTGAAGTTATTGAGGTTTTAAGTTTTTAGACCAAATTTTCACCAAATTTTCGAGGCCCAACTTGCATCAACCAAACCAAATCACAACTAAACAACATATCTATGTCCACCATGGCAAGTACTCCTTCAGACGACATTCGAGCTGCAGGATCCGATACTTATCCTCCTATACCGTCGATTACTGAAAGTTGTACAGAATGCTTTCGATTACTTCACTCCCACATCAAAAGTCTCTTTGAACAATCAGGTTACTCTGGAGGATATAGACGTGCATTCGTGACACTCTTTGGACATGACATTGAGTCATTCACTGTCACAATGACCCTGTACTTGAATCAGCTGCAACAACAAATGGACAGAGCAGATTTCTCTGAAAGCTGCTGCACTGCAGCATACGGTGTGATTCTCAAACAACTCCAAGCATTCATTGACTCAAGATTCACAATGGAGTATGATTATGACTCTCAAATGACGAGTAAACGATTTGCCAATCATACTGGATTCGAAGTGGATGCTTTCAGAGACACTTTACTCCAGCTCACTGGGAATGTCAAGGAGTTTATTGAGGCACGTGCACATCTCCAGCAATCAAGTGACACTGTCATTGTAGAAAGGACTACTAATGAATCTTCAGCAGGGTTCTCTACACAAGATGTGGATACGTCTCACCAACAAGTAAAAAGGCAACACTCATCTCCAGAGCAATGCAATGACACCATTGCTGATAAGAGAATTACTAATGACTCGTCTGAAAGGCTTTCTACACCTGTCTTGGATACTACTCATCAACAAGATAAGGTACAACTCTCATCTCTAGAGAGTCAGGTTAAGGAGTACAGTGAGGAAGGAGTACAACAGAAACTTAAGTTTGAAGACAAGGTAAAGGCATGTCGGGTGCAATCAAGTGATGGTATTGTGGATTCGGGTAAAACGTCAGATGTTGGGTCAATGGTCACCGAAGGCAGAGGATTAGAGACTGCTAAGCTTGACACCACCAACAATTCAATGACTCCTGTTAGACATGACGTGGAAGCACATATCAGACCGGCAAATGAACAGGTGTCATGTGCTAAGGTACTCGAACTGTATGACATGGTTGATGAACAAAAGATTCCTAACAAAGTTCAACCGATAAACGATGTCGATTCAGATGTTGTGGACATGGGAAATAGCAATGTTGACCCATGTGAACAACATGTGAAACACAACGAAGTGTCTGTTGAACCTTGTTGTGCATCTTCTGTTCTAAATGATGATTATTTGTTGTATGAGAACACTACCTTTATCCCTGATGACTCTTTGACCACTAGACTTAACATCCTTAAGGATCAAGTGGCAATGTACGAACAACGTGCTAGATTTGAACTCACTGAACATGAGCAGAACATGGAATGGCAAATGCGTGCTTACATATCTGAAAATAATCTTAAGCGAGAAACATTGAAAAAGGAGTTACAATCTTTGCAAAAACAACTGGATCAAATTGTTAAACAAAAACAAGAGATTCAAAAGAGCTTAACCACACTCAAACACGATTTCAAAGATAAAGAAACAAAACTTCTAAATGATTTCTCAAATCTCAAAGTGTTGAAAAATAAATTGGAAGATAAGTTGTACACGCAAGGCCAAACCATTCAATCTGCTCAAATGATGCATAATCATAGGAAATTAAGTGACAAATTTAGTGAAAAGGATGTGTCTAAACCAAAAGCAAATTTCCTTAGAAATGGTATAGGTGCGCAACCTGCGCTATATGATGCAAACACTATGCTTGAGCCTAACCATGCCCCTCCTGATGTGAGATCCTATGACGAGATTGATGAGGTGGAGGATAGAACTAGGGAAAAACTTGCTGAGCGATTAAAGGATCCCCTGTGCATAGCAAAAAATATTGTGTTTCACTATGATTATACTAATGACAATCATTCAGCCATTTTTGTTCCTCAAAAGAAAATCCTCCCTGACAAAGTTTTTTGGAATATTGACATAGAGAAAATGAAAGTTGAAAGAATTGTGGGTAACACACGTACTATCTTTAGGATTGCTGACCCAACTATTTATCCTCTGAATACACCCAGGCACCTTGTACCATTTACTCTTCCCACACAGTGTAATACTCTAATTGGGTTATGTGTTCTAGGTCAATTGTTTAAGGACTTTGAGAAAACATGTAAACAAAGAATTACACCAACGGGGATTACAGAAGGGGAAAGGGGTTTTGAGCAAACTAAACAGTGTTACCTAACTAAAGTCATGCCATTCTTCGATCTTCTCAAAGAACATTTGGAGGGCCTTAAAAATACCATTAATGATGACGTGACTCAAATGAAAAAGGTTTTTAAAGATGTGGAAAGTGAGGGCAAACAATTGGCTATTGATCTCAAATACAGTGAAATTGACAGGAAAAACGTTCTCATTATGAATGAAAACTTGATTGCTCATTGCATTGCACAAGATGTATTCTACACTGTCACCGACTCTGCATTATATGCTCGTCAATTTCATGAGATGTCGGTTACATTGAATGTTTTCCAAAATCGTGTTGTTGAGCTTGAGGGGGAGAATTTCAAATTACATCAAAAAATTCAAAACGACGACCATGATAACATGGACAGGCATTTCTCAAAACTAGAAGTTGATAATCTTAACTTACAGTTAAAGTATCAACATCTAGAAGAAAGAACCAAAATTTCAAATGCCAAGACATCTTCGGATGCTCCTGAATTTGATACATGTTTTGAATTAGCCAAACGGGATGAAAAAATTCAAGCTCACACGAACACGATTCGAAAGTTGAGGGCACAAATTGCCCAATTGAAGTCAAACAACAGTGATGTGATTGGCACCCAAAAACCACTGTCTGTAGATTCTCAGAATTTTCAATTTCAATATACCATCAATAAATTGCAACATGAAAATGATTGGTTTTGTGCTAAAAATTCGAAAGTTAAACAACATTACAAAGAGTTATATGATTCAATTAAGATCACACGCGATATAAACAATGAAAAGATAACTTCTTTGCTTAAAGAGATTGAGAATCTAAAAACTCAGGTGAAAGGGAAAATGCCAATCATCACTTGTTATAATGTTGTTCAAAAGGTTTCTGCTTGTAAGAAGTACGTAATTGATGCTGTGAATATTCCTCTTCTCCTTAGGAATAATAAGTTAGTTCATAGAGACTATCTTAAACATCTTAAGGAGTGCCTTGACTTGCTTCGTGAAACCATTGAAGAGGATAGGATAGCAAAAACCACTTGATGATGCTATTGTAGGTTCCTGCTTTCTCACCAATAGATCTCAGGAACTCTTAGAATATGCTATTGGTACATGTCCTAAAATTGATAGCAAGCGAGATAGGTCTACTGCATCATCATCTATGACTAAGAACAAGCATGTTACCGTTGAGGTACCCTTGGAAACTTCAGATCCCAACACATCAAAACATGTTCAGCAACCGGAAGTGAAAAAGACTAAAATTCCCATTAGTTCGTCTACAGAAGTAAATAGTGACACTAAAGATAGAGAGTCTAAACCAAGGAGAAATAGAAGGAATTACAGGACTTCACCTGCTAAAAGTGTTCCTAAAAAGAAAGTAGACGACCACATGAGGAACATTAAGTCCAATTTGAGCAAAATGAGTCATAATTCAAAACCTAATTCACTTTGCAAAACATGAAATGAATGTTTAATCTCGAGTAATCATGATAAATGTGTTGAGAAATTTCTGAAGTCATTTAACAAAACCCCAGTTATGAAAGTTTGGAGAGCTAAACATATTAAGCAAGTTGGGAAAGCAACAGGAAAATTGTTTGCTAATGTTGGTTATCAATGGAAGCCCACTGGAAGGAAATTCACTTTAGGAGAACAATGCCCTTTAACTAGGATAACTAATTCTAAAGTATTGCCTATTAAGGAATGGAAGCCAACTGGTAGAACATTCCCTTTGGAGACCCAATGTCCTTTAACTAGGCCCATTGCATCTACTAGTGAAATTTCCATCATTGAAACGAATGCACCTAAGGTCTTAGTGGCTCCAGAACTTGTTTGCACTAACCAACTGGAACCCAATTCAAATTGGGGATCCGACACTCCAAATCTTCTGCTCTCGTTTGTTTTCAAATGCAGGCCGTACATTCCGTCCTTTGGTATTTGGACTCAGGATGCTCAAAACATATGATTGGGGATCGCTCAGGGCTCGAGAATTTCGTGAATAAAGTTATCAGGACAGTTAGATTCGGGAACTACCATTTTGGGGTAATTATGGGTTATGGAGATTATGTTTCGGGTGACAGCTAATTTCGTGGGTATACTACATGGAAGGAATTGGGCATAATCTGTTCTCTGTTGGTCAATATTTTGATTCCGATCTTGAGGTTGGCTTCAGAAAATACACATGCTTCGTCTGAGAATTGGATGGTATTGATCTTCTTAATAAGAGTCATGGCACAAATCTATACACCTTTTCTATCGAAGACATGATGTGGTCTTCTCCTATTTGCCTTCTCTCAAAGGCCTCAAAGAACGAATCGTGGTTATGGCAACAAAGTTTTAATCACTTGAACTTTGGTACCATCAATGATCTTGCTCACAATGATCTTGTATGAGGTCTACCCAGAGTCAAGTTCGAAAAAGAACATCTTCATTCGGCTTGTCAACTGGGTAAACGAAAGAAGCATACTCACAAATCTAAAATTGTCAACACCAACATGGAAGTTCTTTACACCCTTCACATGGACCTAGTCAGACCAATGAGTGTGAAGAGTATAAATGGGAAGTAATATGTACTCGTTGTTGTCGACGAACACTCTCGGTTTACATGGGTAAAGTTTTTGAGAACCAAGGACGAGACTCCAGAAGTTATCATGAAACTCATCAAACAACTGCTAGTATGAGTCAACAAAACCATCAAAATCATCCGGACAAACAATGGAACGGTGTTTATCAACAAACAACTCGTTCAATTTCTCCAAGGCACCGATATTCCTATGGGCGGAAGCAATTGCTACAGCTTGTTACACCCAAAACCGATACTTGATACATACTCTTCACAACAAAACTCCATATGAGCTGATACATGGCAAGAAACCGGATCTCTCCTTTCTATTTGTGATTGGTGCTTTATGCTACCCTACAAAATGACAGTCAAGATCTGGGAATGTTAAAAGATAATGTTGCTATTGGATTCTTTGTTGGTTATGCTCCAGATAGTAAGGGATTCCAAATCTACAACAAAAGAACCCGATAAATCCTGGAAACCATTCACGTCACATTCGTTGAGCTGACTGAGCATACGGCTCCTGTACACATCAGTGCAGGACCCGCGTCTAAACTTTTGTCTCCTGAACCAATCAGTTCAGGTCTTGTACATCATCCCACTCCTGCAGTACCTTGTGTACCTACTACAAATGAGATTTTGAAGATCTTGCTTGACCCAATGATTGATTAATACTTTGAGTCACCTACTGATGATACACTGACACCACCAGCTGCCGCTAATCCAGTTCTGTACAACTCAAATGGTCCATCAGTGTCTACTTGAATTGATCAAGATGCTCAATCTGCAAGTTATTCACCATCATCGTCAAATCTTCAATCTCCTTCAGTACATCAAGGCACTGCAGTCGACAATTCTTTTGAAGTAAATTCATTTACTCCTCCTGATAAGGTTTCGTTTGATAACATACTTGCTCCTGAATCTTCATCTGAGGCATCTTCTTCAGGAGATCTTAACATGGCTACATCAGTTCCCTACCCTCAACCACATGAGCATCTATGATAATGGACCAATTATCATATGATTGAGAAAGTTATTGGGAATCCTTCTCAACAAGTGTCCACACGAAGGCAACTTGCCACATATGCCTTGTGGTGCTCTTATAATTCCATACTAACCAAAGACGAACCCAAAGATTTCAAAACTGATGTCTCTAAAGACTGTTGGTTTAATGCGATGCAAGAAGAAGTTCTTAAGTTCGATCGACTTGAAGTATGGGAATTGGTACTACCTCCAGACTGTGCAATGATTATTGCTCTTAAATGGATCTTCAAAGTGTAACTTGATGAGCATAATGTCGTTCTGAAAACAAGGCAAGGCTTGTTGCTAAGGAATATCGTCTGAAGGAAGGCATTGTTTTGAGGAATCTTTCACTCCGGTTGTTCGTATTGAAGCTATTAGAATATTTCTCGCCAATGCTGCAAGTCAGAACATGACAGTTTATCAAATGGATGTGAAAATTTCACTTCTAATGACGAGCTGAATAAAGTTGGTTATGTCAGTCAACCTGAAGGATTTATGGATCTTGATGTCCTACCCATGTCTATTGTCTGAAAAGGGCTCTCTTTGGTCTAAAGCAGGCGCCTAGGGCATGGTACGATACACTATCAAAGTTTCTCCTAGCAAACAGATGTTCCAAAGGTGTAGTGGAACAAGTTGAGAAAGGGGTAGTGGAACTATTCTCCTTGAGGATTGAGTACCACCTGGCAGATTTCTTCACTTAAGCACTTCTGAGAGAATGGTGTCAATTTATTCTCCCGCGATTTGGGATGAAGAGTCTTATGCCAGTATCACTCTAAAGTCTTCAGGAAGAGAATGACTAGTAATGGATTTGCTTCACGTATCCTTGTATATATCTTATACCAAAAGGAAAATAGAAAAACATAAAAACTTCAAAAACCATAAAAAAAAAAATGAAAAATCATAAAATCCAAAAAAAAAAAAAAAAAAAAAAAAAAAAATTCAAAAAGTCTCTTCTTGCGACGTGTCTCCTGTGTAATCAATATTATGTACGTCTTTAGAAATGTCATTCAATAATGACACGGAGTCATACATATGCTTGAGCAAGAGTTGTTTTATTAATAATGCTTTTTTAAACATGTCGCTCCCCAAAAATTTCTATCATATATGGTTTGCTATTACTTCAGATAGCAACCCGGTCTTATCTTTGGGGAAAGTTCGTCGCCAAAAAGACGACTGTTCCTAACAAAAGCGTGAATTACTTTATATTCGTGCCTTTCCGATTTGATGTACGCTTCAGAGCATCATTTCTTGAAAAAGAAGAGAAGTCTTCTTTACCTAACAAATACTTTTCTTTCAAAGATTCTTTGGGAAAGTATTTGCTCCAAACTTGGTTGTCACAACTCACCATTTCACGTCATTTACCATTTCAGGTCATTTTCCCAAACTTCGACTTTTTACTATTCATAAATCACTATTCATCAAAACACTATTCATCGTTTTACTATTCATCGTTTTCGAGGTCAATTTGATATTCTGAGAAACTTTTTGGAAATTTACTATTCACCGAACACTATTCATTTCTGGAAAAGTTTTCACCATTCACTTGCATTACTCATTTCATCGTAAATTTAGTTTACGGGTATTCAAATTCGCGTAACCGGATTGGTTTAGGTGCGAATTCATTTCATTAGTGTTAAGTACACTGCATACGGACTGGGGATAGTCTGCATATCATCATAATAGCATTTTCATGTTATACCACTCTCAGGATTTTCAAATTTCTATATTCAGTACATTTAACGTTTTTACGTATAAATATTTATAGTAAACGTTAACACCCGGTTTATACACGACGAATATATCTAAATATTCCCACAATGGTCCCGACATATTTTTATATCCATTTTAACATCATAAAAGTTATAACATTCAGTTACCCAGTATTTTGGAAATTTATTTTATTTATAACGTACGCGTATGAATATAACGACGGTTTTCGTGAAAACTAAACATTAATCACCCGATCACTCAGTAAATGTACCCAACATATTTTTAATATGTTTTTAACATTATTATAACTTTATTTCATCCCGGTAAACTTCGTGAACATTTATTTCTAATAAAACCGGTACCCGATCGTAACTAAAAACACAAACTAGTGCAAAATTCATACAAGTTTTCTAATTAAATACCAAGTACCCTAACCCCCCCCCCCCCCCCCCCCCCCCTTCACCCTTGAAAAACCGGCCAAGACCACCCCTTTTTAACCTCTTGCATTAACTTAACTATATTTAACTAATAAACACATAATAACCTAACTTTACTAAATTTCCAAAATCATTATCCACATTTTGAGCTAAGAACAAAAATCATCTTTCTCTTCCATTTCCTCTCCAAACCCACGACCCATAATTGATCTCCATGATCAAGTGATCATTTTCCATAAAGTAAAACACTAAACTTGTTCATTTTACATGCCTAATCAAGAATCAAGCAACAAAAACACAAGAACATCAAGCATAATCATCCTATAATCATCTCATTTTATCAAGTAAGTTTTCATCTTTATTTTTTCATGGATCATCCTATTTTTACATGTATTACATAAGTATCATGCTAAAAACCATGTACAAGTAGCTATACCACACTTTATTTTGGCTAAAAAGAAACATACAAACCCTAACTTTTTAGTTATGAATCCCCTTGCTCTAATAACTTGGTTAGGAGTCCATGGCACCCTAAGAAGGTGTATGGTAAGATTAGATTAGTCATGTGGTGATTACAAGAGGTTTGGTGATGGTAGAAATTAGTTTTTAACCTTGGAAACTTGATTTGGAACCTATTTTAGACATGCTGTTCCGTTTTGTAAAAATCTGGAAAATCAGTAAACACCAAGGGAACTTTGGCAAAATTTTTAGAAAATACTTTCAAAAACGAATCCGTAGGCGAAAGAACGGATTAAAAAGAGTCTATAACGAAGGAGTTATGATTTTTGCAAGATTGTAGACGAAAAGTATTTTTCTGAAAATGTATGCTGTTGGACGTTTTTCATTGGACAAAAAGAGACTTTAGACGTAACCCGGAGGAGCCGAGCTTTCCAAAATATATTACTACATACTAAGACGTAACCGTGGATATAAAGAACAAGTAAAACGGACAAGTAACGACAAAGATATACTCGTTTGAATATCGGCTAAAACCATTTTATAAATGACAGCTTTTATTAAATTTGGCGCAAAAACTACGAAGTACATTTTTGAGCTAGAAGTAATATCAAGTACCGAGCTTTATAACTAACGTAGTATTAGTTATTATGAGTATGTTTTCATCATTTCAAGGATTACAACCCGAGTATTTCAACGCTAACATGGAAACTTACGTTATATATATATAAGTATATATATATTATAACTAGCTATTTATATTTTCTAATAGCAATATTTTCCAAATTCTTGGAATATATATTTTTGATAATACAAGTGTTTTTCCAAAGAGTAGAGTGGTATAGGAACATGTGCATGGACATTCATAACATCATTTCATGATCTAAAGTAGATCGTTCATCATTCATATTAGGTTGCGGCTAGTGTGCGCGCCTTGTTTTTCAGCTCATTACATGTTCATGGTACCATCATATTGGGTTGCGACAGCTAATTGTTCATTGGTGTTCATTTCATTTCATATCAGTATCATCAGTTGAGGTGAGTTTTCATAGCCCCGTTTTCAATTACTTATTTGATTTCAAATCCCACGGGGGAGAATACATTGCATCAATTACTTTCGTACATGCCCAAGTATTACAAATTCCTTACATTGCTTAAGTTGCCTTACTACCACGACACGACAAGTCCCCTTTATTTCATGGACCGTTAATTTCAAGTACTAAGCGAGAGTGAGTGAATAGATCTATTGAGGGTGACGCCTCCATTCGTGTTTGGGTTGCTCCAACGGGACGAATGCATTTCATGTCTTATCAAGTGAGTGTCTGGTAAACACTCTGTTGGGGCATTACAAAGTCTAGCTTCGGGGCCATGAGCTTAAGAGACAATGTAGCATTTTTGACATTTTTGTCGACTTACTTTATACTTGTGGCTTATGTACATACGATTTAACTTACAAACCTATGATTATTCACCAACATTCGTGTTGACCGTTTTCGCAATGTATTTTCAGGTAACTAAGAGCATAAACTTCATGGCATGCATGGAGTCATTTTAGTGAGGACCTAGGATGACGCGTCTCACTTTGACACTTTCATGCACTTATGTATCATCATCGTTTGACATGTCTAAACTTATTTCTGTAAACCTTTCATGACTTTTGGGGACCTATGTAATATATTCTGAATGTTTTAATAAGTCAAACGATGTGTTTTCAAAACGACACTTTAGGTCGTTCAATATTTCCTTGTTATGGTGCTATGACAGTTACACCCCCAGGCATTCCATTCCGCTGCAAGTCAGGTAAATTGGGGGTGTGACAGATTGGTACCAGAGCTAAGGTTATAGAGAACTAGGATGTATCATTGACCCTAGACTATAACCACATCATCATAGCATCTCATCATTTCATCATAAGTGCATAATCATGATACATGTTGTTTCATGCATACCCTGTGCGAGTTATTTATACTCATATCCGTATATGTATATCATTTTATTGACCTGGTTCACAAGTGACATGTCTTCAGATACTCACCCTGACATCCTTTTATCGGATTCCAACATTGAAGATGCCTTGTCATCTTCCACTACCATTATACCATCAGTTGCACTTACACCACCATTAGTACTATTGATTTGCCATAGGAACAGAGTCTTCCTATCATTCAGCCCGTACATAGAATGCCTTTTGGTAGTGTATTCAGAATTAATCTTAATGGACTTATTAGGATGCTTATTGCAAGGAAGATAGTGTGTTCTCTTTCCATCACTAGTAGGGCACTTACTACTCAGGTACTATCACCACCATCAGTTACTTATTACACTATTGGCCTTCCCACAGTGTGTACTTTAGTTTTACCTTTTGGATGTCGCGAGGTAGCACGAAAGAGGGTAGTATTTCATTCACTAGTACCATCATTGTCATTTCCTTTTCCATTCCCACTTGCCATGAACTAGATGACACCTAGTAGATAATACCAATAACACGGACTCAACAGAAACATCCGCAGATTCTTCAGGAATGGTTCAGAACCTACATTATCTAAGATTTGATAGATGCGCAACTTCAGACACCACTTCAGGACTATCTCGACCTTATGAGGCCACAAACCTGATTTCACACAGAGGGACACCAGGAAGTCCCTAGACCAGATTTATATCCTCACTAGCTTTTACTATTATCCTAGCCACAGAAGGTGTGGAACAACAATCTAGGTTGCAATGCTGCTCAACAATCACCCAAAGGACAAGAAATTAATAGAGCCTTTGCTGCAGAACCGCACACAAAGAGAAGGTATATTGGAAAGTTACCTTACTACAACCTGTGTAATCAATATCACCAAGGTCATTGCAGTAAAACGTGTGGAGTGTGTAAGAACCAGGGTCATCGGACTGAAAATTGTAGGAAACTCACAAATCAGAAAATCCCAGGGAGTTGCTTCAAATGTGGAAACTTAGGGCATTTCAAGAATGACTGCCCGGAACTAAGGAACAAGGAAAAATCAGGAACTGGGAATCAAGACTGAATCGCTCGAGGAATAGCGTGAGTTGTTGAAAGAGGACCGTCGGAATATTAGAAACATCAAGGATAACAACAATGCTTCAGCAGGAGGAGCTTTGTTTCAATATATAAACCGTAGTTCGAGCCTTTAGGGTTGTATCTTTCCTTTTGTACTTACCGTTGGTACGATGACATGACCTAGGGGCATTAAGCACTTTCCTATCCAATGTAGTATCTATCCTTTGTTACCTAGGTGATAATCATAACCATCATTTACTCCATTTTCTATCCCGATTGCTCAGACTTCAATCGTTTCGCAACATTTTAGCATTGTCTCATCAGGAATTAGGTTGATTTTGTTTTTGACGAATTAGTAGACTATTACCATTCGACAAGATTCACCCACGTATCCAATACACCATTCAAGCTATTTTACTATCATATGGGGAAACTGTTTTACAGAGAAATTGCTGAAGTAAGCTATTTTATCACCATCCTATAAATTGATTTTCTGTCATTACACCAAGTATTTACTATTATTACGCGAGGCAATTTTTTTTGTTATTCGAAAGAAAACATCAGGATACCATTTTAATAACAATGCGTTGAACACCATCTAAAACTTTTGATAAAAGTTATGATATTTTGACAAAATCCAACATCGCATCATTAGTCCTCAATTATACATAGCCTGATCACCTATGTAAAATTCAGGAAGGATTATGCCATGAAGGAAATAATTACCTTTTCAAAGGATTGTTAATAACAATCTTCATCCAAAAGTTTTGTAAACAAAGGAACTCTTTCATAAACATCCCTTTTGCCGAACTATCCCTGGATACTTACCCCACCAGTCACTCATTCAGCCATTAAGTTGGATTTTCCCACTGACTTCCCTAAGAGAGACTTTCCATATCAATTACATGCAGGATTCCTCAATACAATAAAAGCAACGAAAGGATTACAGAAATACTAACCAGGACTAGAAGCATATAGTGAGAGAATTCATAACTCAACAACAAATTCTAAGATACTGCGAGACCATCCGAATCACCATCTTTAACCTAGTTGTCCAATGTTATTATTCAAGGGTACTAGTTAGACATGAGCACTGCTTACCATCCACAGACCGATGGTCAGAGTGAGAGAACTATTCAAACACTGGAGGACATGCTGCGAGCGTGTGTGATTGACTTTGGGAATGGTTGGGCTAACCATTTGCCATTAATCGAGTTCTCTTATAACAACAGTTACCATTCAAGTATTAAAGCAGCACCATTTGAGGCATTGTATGGTCGTAAGTGTCGTTCACCAGTTTGTTGGGCAGAAGTTGGAGAGGTACAATGCACAGGTCCAGAGATGGTTAGGGAAACAACAGAAAAGATAATACAGATTCGAGATAGGCTTGAAACAGCTAGAAGCCGACAGAAGAGCTACGCAGATGTTAGACGTAAACCATTGGAATTCCAGGTTGGAGACAAGGTCATGTTAAAAGTCTCGCCTTGGAAGGGCGTGATACGATTTGGAAAGCGTGGGAAGTTGAATCCGAGATACATTGGTCCATTTAAGATACTGGAAAGGATTGGTCCAGTAGCTTACAAGCTTGAACTACCATCAGAACTCAGCAACGTACATAATACATTTCATGTCTCAAACCTCGAGAAATGCCTTTCAGATGAGTCTTCAGTTATACCATTAGAAGAGATTCAGCTAGATGACAAGCTTAACTTTGTGGAGGAACCAGTTGAAATCATGGACCGAGAGGTCAAACAATTAAAGCAGAGTAGAATTCCGATCGTTAAGGTTCGCTGGAATTCTCGAAGAGGAACCGAGTTTACTTAGGAACGAGAGGACCAAATGCAACGCAAGTATCCACACCTTTTCACCGAACCTATTACCGAGACCAACACTAGCTGAATTCAGGGACTGAATTCCTATTTGGGTGGGCGGATGTCACAACTCACCATTTCACGTCATTTACCATTTCAGGTCATTTTCCCAAACTTCGACTTTTTACTATTCATAAATCACTATTCATCAAAACACTATTCATCGTTTTACTATTCATCGTTTTCGAGGTCAATTTGATATTCTGAGAAACTTTTTGGAAATTTACTATTCACCGAACACTATTCATTTCCGGAAAAGTTTTCACCATTCACTTGCATTACTCATTTCATCGTAAATTTAGTTTACGGGTATTCAAATTCGCGTAACCGGATTGGTTTAGGTGCGAATTCATTTCATTAGTGTTAAGTACACTGCATACGGACTGGGGATAGTCTGCATATCATCATAACAGCATTTTCATGTTATACCACTCTCAGGATTTTCAAATTTCTATATTCAGTACATTTAACGTTTTTACGTATAAATATTTATAGTAAACGTTAACACCCGGTTTATACACGACGAATATATCTAAATATTCCCACAATGGTCCCGACATATTTTTATATCCATTTTAACATCATAAAAGTTATAACATTCAGTTACCCAGTATTTTGGAAATTTATTTTATTTATAACGTACGCGTATGAATATAACGACGGTTTTCGTGAAAACTAAACATTAATCACCCGATCACTCAGTAAATGTACCCAACATATTTTTAATATGTTTTTAACATTATTATAACTTTATTTCATCCCGGTAAACTTCGTGAACATTTATTTCTAATAAAACCGGTACCCGATCGTACCTAAAAACACAAACTAGTGCAAAATTCATACAAGTTTTCTAATTAAATACCAAGTACCCTAA
Source organism: Artemisia argyi (assembly GCA_030686995.1). Classification (NCBI taxonomy): domain Eukaryota; kingdom Viridiplantae; phylum Streptophyta; class Magnoliopsida; order Asterales; family Asteraceae; genus Artemisia; species Artemisia argyi. The sequence continues at coordinate 144,998,741 of CM060680.1, read as the reverse complement.
CCCCCCCCCTTCACCCTTGAAAAACCGGCCAAGACCACCCCTTTTTAACCTCTTGCATTAACTTAACTATATTTAACTAATAAACACATAATAACCTAACTTTACTAAATTTCCAAAATCATTATCCACATTTTGAGCTAAGAACAAAAATCATCTTTCTCTTCCATTTCCTCTCCAAACCCACGACCCATAATTGATCTCCATGATCAAGTGATCATTTTCCATAAAGTAAAACACTAAACTTGTTCATTTTACATGCCTAATCAAGAATCAAGCAACAAAAACACAAGAACATCAAGCATAATCATCCTATAATCATCTCATTTTATCAAGTAAGTTTTCATCTTTATTTTTTCATGGATCATCCTATTTTTACATGTATTACATAAGTATCATGCTAAAAACCATGTACAAGTAGCTATACCACACTTTATTTTGGCTAAAAAGAAACATACAAACCCTAACTTTTTAGTTATGAATCCCCTTGCTCTAATAACTTGGTTAGGAGTCCATGGCACCCTAAGAAGGTGTATGGTAAGATTAGATTAGTCATGTGGTGATTACAAGAGGTTTGGTGATGGTAGAAATTAGTTTTTAACCTTGGAAACTTGATTTGGAACCTATTTTAGACATGCTGTTCCGTTTTGTAAAAATCTGGAAAATCAGTAAACACCAAGGGAACTTTGGCAAAATTTTTAGAAAATACTTTCAAAAACGAATCCGTAGGCGAAAGAACGGATTAAAAAGAGTCTATAACGAAGGAGTTATGATTTTTGCAAGATTGTAGACGAAAAGTATTTTTCTGAAAATGTATGCTGTTGGACGTTTTTCATTGGACAAAAAGAGACTTTAGACGTAACCCGGAGGAGCCGAGCTTTCCAAAATATATTACTACATACTAAGACGTAACCGTGGATATAAAGAACAAGTAAAACGGACAAGTAACGACAAAGATATACTCGTTTGAATATCGGCTAAAACCATTTTATAAATGACAGCTTTTATTAAATTTGGCGCAAAAACTACGAAGTACATTTTTGAGCTAGAAGTAATATCAAGTACCGAGCTTTATAACTAACGTAGTATTAGTTATTATGAGTATGTTTTCATCATTTCAAGGATTACAACCCGAGTATTTCAACGCTAACATGGAAACTTACGTTATATATATATAAGTATATATATATTATAACTAGCTATTTATATTTTCTAATAGCAATATTTTCCAAATTCTTGGAATATATATTTTTGATAATACAAGTGTTTTTCCAAAGAGTAGAGTGGTATAGGAACATGTGCATGGACATTCATAACATCATTTCATGATCTAAAGTAGATCGTTCATCATTCATATTAGGTTGCGGCTAGTGTGCGCGCCTTGTTTTTCAGCTCATTACATGTTCATGGTACCATCATATTGGGTTGCGACAGCTAATTGTTCATTGGTGTTCATTTCATTTCATATCAGTATCATCAGTTGAGGTGAGTTTTCATAGCCCCGTTTTCAATTACTTATTTGATTTCAAATCCCACGGGGGAGAATACATTGCATCAATTACTTTCGTACATGCCCAAGTATTACAAATTCCTTACATTGCTTAAGTTGCCTTACTACCACGACACGACAAGTCCCCTTTATTTCATGGACCGTTAATTTCAAGTACTAAGCGAGAGTGAGTGAATAGATCTATTGAGGGTGACGCCTCCATTCGTGTTTGGGTTGCTCCAACGGGACGAATGCATTTCATGTCTTATCAAGTGAGTGTCTGGTAAACACTCTGTTGGGGCATTACAAAGTCTAGCTTCGGGGCCATGAGCTTAAGAGACAATGTAGCATTTTTGACATTTTTGTCGACTTACTTTATACTTGTGGCTTATGTACATACGATTTAACTTACAAACCTATGATTATTCACCAACATTCGTGTTGACCGTTTTCGCAATGTATTTTCAGGTAACTAAGAGCATAAACTTCATGGCATGCATGGAGTCATTTTAGTGAGGACCTAGGATGACGCGTCTCACTTTGACACTTTCATGCACTTATGTATCATCATCGTTTGACATGTCTAAACTTATTTCTGTAAACCTTTCATGACTTTTGGGGACCTATGTAATATATTCTGAATGTTTTAATAAGTCAAACGATGTGTTTTCAAAATGACACTTTAGGTCGTTCAATATTTCCTTGTTATGGTGCTATGACAGTTACACCCCCAGGCATTCCATTCCGCTGCAAGTCAGGTAAATTGGGGGTGTGACATTGGTGGTACCATGGTTTTTGAAGATCAAACACAATTGTAATGTTGTTTAAAATTTGCCACTCAATCGATGCTAAAAAGAATTAATCTTTTGTGCAAAATACTTTACTGAAAATGCGTCATCGATTGAGGGGGAGAATGATTTCAAGAACTACATATCATCAAAACAAGATCTTTGCGCATATTAACAGTGAGCTAAGTGTGAGTGTTATGTGTTAGTATATGATTTTTTTTTCATGAGTTTCTCGTTAAAACTCTAAATCATTTATAAACTCATCATTTCTAACACATAACATGCTCCCTCAAGGATTGAGGGGGAGCAAATGAATCGTCTCAAAATCAATCATTCTTAAATCTGACACATCTTTCTCCCAAAATCTTTAAACATTATATAAATCACTTGGGATCACAAATCTCAAGTGGCTTGAAATTTTTGATCGGGGGGAGAAAATGTAATTTAAATATGAAAATCTGATGAAAATGTGATGTGTTGATTATAATGTATGCTCTCCTATATGTGCTAAACTCTTTTGTATATCAATGCACGTATTGAGGGGGAGAAAATGAGTTGTGAAAAAGGATCCTTGCATCTTATGAGATCGAGTCTCAGACTTAACCAATGAATTGACGAAACAAAAACTGTCATCAATCGAAAGGACTAGTCCTGGCCGGGTAATAATTTCAAGCTGATCTAATCAGTGATGTAAACGTGTCTCGAAGAGGACTTGTCTGAGTAGAGTGTACCGTTTTGAGAAACCTTTGTGGACTTGACCAGGCCGGGTAATAATTTCAAGCTAGTCTAACTAGTGATGTAAGCTTGTTTCGAATGCCTGTTCATGTTTACCAAAGGTGGATCAATTCTAAAGTGCAACTCCTCCCGACATGTGCAAAATTTAATATCAAAACATCGGTGCACATGATAAGGGGGAGCATTTGAAAATGCCAAAACTCTCAACGTGTTAACAAAATGGGTTTCTTAATCATAAACATGTTGAGAGAATTTTCAATGAAGTGGTTTATGGCTCCATAGGATAGTCATGAAGTTATAAGGTGACTAAGGTTAGGAAAACCGTCCTATGATCCGCCAGAGCCGGAGGGATCTACCCATGGACAATACCAAATAGATAGTATTAGAAAGTCCGTAGGTATGATCATGAAAAAAGGAGAAATGTGAGAATGGAGAAAGAAGGGGTTGAAGAATTAAAAAGAAATGAAATGAAAAAGGGTGAAAAGAAATAGCCTTCCAATTATTCAATCTTAGGGCCGAAACCGGGTTCAATTTCATAATCTACTGATGGTTGCTAAGACTACATCGGTATTGAAGACAAGACGTCATGGACCCAGTGACGCAATGCACTAAACCTTCTAGCCACTCAAGTTCTCTTAAAAGAACTTGTTTCATTCTCACGGGGAACCGGTGTAATCTATCAACTTATCTCTTAGAGATGGTTGATATTGAAGCAGGAGACCTCTCCCTAATCTCCGCATAGGAAAACCAAATGCACTTATTGAGTCTAGAGCCTCGAGATGCATAAAAAGATCTCATAGGAGCACGTGATATTTCTACCCTGGTTGTTCAACATTAAGGACACCAGTGGTAAACTTATGAGTCCTACGCAGATCTTAGCAATCTGCCAGAACATTTATGAGGGATGTTGCTTATGTAACTCCCAGTGAATGAATGGAAATTCCTGCCAGGGTCAACATTAAGCAGCCCTGAAAGAAGGTCACTTAGGTAATTCCTTGTGGATTACGCTTAGTGGTCGTAGTGGTTACAAACGGTCAACAGTCGTGGAGTGATCTCCAGCGACTCACCCAATCGTTGATCTACTTAGGTAGTTCATGTAAACCCTCTCAGGGTTTTCCGATTGGGAACGGTCTTGGTAAGGGTTAAAAGGAGTCTTCACACTATGCTGTTGACAATCTCTAATTCCAAACCTATAAGTACCGGTAGATTTGTTGCTAACTGTTTGCTTACAGGAATTTCTGACGGTTGCAGTTGATTGCTGAAAAGATGCAGATCCATCAAACACATGCTCACACTTCGACATCAAAATCTAAGAAATCATGATCATTGTTTGGGCCTCATATATGCTTCCACAACTCTGATGCGGAAGATCATGATCTTGAAAAGTGTGAGCATGCAAACACAAAGATGCTCATATCACATGGAGACGTTGCTGCTCAAAGATGACCCTCAGACACTCTTTTGGATGATAAAGTTGAAGCTATTCCCAAAGATCGTCCATCACATTGAAGGTGTCATCTAGAGTCTACCACTTAATGTACAAAGAACTCTACAATGAAGAATCAAAAGGCTACGAGCTACAAAGATGTCGTCAAAGACTTAAATGCTATGATTCAATATTTATTTTCCGGGGTGACCTCCCTTAGGGGGAGATTGTTAGGAATACGTTTATTCATCTGAAGACTCGGTCACCCCGAGTATAGTTTAGCATGTTGTAGCTCGTAGTAGTTATCATATTAGTTAGAACGTAGTTTAGTATTAGTTAGTACTTGTGGAGTCGGGTCGGGTCTTTACCCACTGTCAGCTCGATCCATAACCCGTTTTATGGGGCGTTTAGTAGTTTGTATAAATACCCCTCTCCACTAGTGGAGAGGGTTGGACCTTTCGTTCTATCAATCTAATATCTCTCTAGTTTCTCTCTCAAGAAAAAAGCTCCCAACTTCTCATCTACTCTTTCTTTCTTTCTCTCTAATTCGATCCATAACCACAAGAAACTATACATGTTATGATTATGAATATCCTACATGATTAAACCATTTGAAGATCCTGAACGAGCTTTCCATTTACTTAGGAAGCTTTTCGATACAAAAAGCTCCGATCTTTCATGTTCATCTGAGCTTGATTATTTTTCTGAACAGGAAGAAAAAGGAATAACAGAAACAATGGTGGAACCGACGATGAAGGGATACATGGACGGAAACAGGAAAGATTATGGCACCATTACTGCAAGGCCAATGCTCGACGCAAAAAGCAAGCTCTTTGCGAAAGGTCGATTTCTCAAAGTACTGCAATTCAACACCTTCGACGGGTCAAATCATGAGAATGCTGATGAACATGTTGAAAGAATCCTTGATATTGCTAAATATTACCGAACAAAGTATACAACCTTTAATCAGTTTATGCTTCGAGTTTTTCCTATTACACTTACAGGATCCGCGAAGTGCTGGTTGAACAAGGAGCCTCCCAATTCTATCAATAGCTGGATGGATCTTCAAACGAAATTCTTGGAAAACTTTAGTACGGATTTCTCCCGATGGATGAATTCTAAGTTTCGTTACCCATGAAATATGTCCCAATCACTGAAAAATGAACTTTGGATTTATTGGAGAGATGAGAACAAGAATGAAGATTCCGATGATGAGCACCAGAATTATTTGGGATTGAAACAGACTTGTTCAATTATGAAATACCTTTATGCGAGGAATTCAATGAATTTAATTATTTATTGGTAATAGATGCTGATGTGCTAACTGGAGATTTACTAGGGTTCAAAACGTAAGAGAAATTCAAAAATAAGTGGTATTGTGAGTGGAATGATCAAATACCATGGGTTACCGATAAACCTTGGGAGTTCGGACACATTGATCACACTTGTAAGCCTATACGTATAAAGGGCAGGTTTAGTGAATGGCCAAGTTGTGACTGGAAGAACGACGGAACCTGTAATGGGGGAAGATAATTAGAATGAAAAGAGTTGGTAACAATGTTTACTTCAAAGACTACAATTGGTACGATCAAGTTGAAGGCTGCCCACGCAAGGTTGAAGCTTTGCAAGAGAAAGGACGAATCGAATACTTGAAAGAAGTCAAAGGAGCATCGAATACCACTTTCTGGGAGTGGGTGCACAGAGAATTAGATGATTACACGAAGCTTGATAGGAGATTGCAATGGGAATTAAAAAGAAAATGGGACGAAATCCAAGATTATTATCAGTCCGTCAATGGTAAAGATTATTGTTATCCCCACATCAAAGCTCAAGAAAATCTCGATGAATCCCTAAAGGAAGATGAGATCGATGACTATTTGAATAAGGATGATTACTCTAAATTTGTTGATAACGAAGAAGAAGAATTCACTAATAGGAAGTGTCAACTACTTGGGATCGCCTACCGCAATCCACCTACTATGATCCTTGAAAATTTTGAAGTGATAAAATACTCTTTGGGACCATATGAAGAGTACGTGGCAATCAAGGCCATGAAGTGCGAACAATTAACTCGATCCGAAGAAAACGTTGCACAACTTTATTGGAACATCTTTCGCATGAAAGACGAAGGATGGGACGTCACAAGAACAAAATAGGAGCTGAACATGAGTATAACTTGAAGACTCTGGAATAAAGAAAAGTGCTCACCAGGAGACAACCCGAATTTATCATTTACTGTTTTTCTGTGTCGAGTCTGTCAGATCTACAGTAGATGCGGCGCATCTCATCCTATAGATGCGGCGTATCAACTGAACAGATCATATCTTTTATTTTTTGCATTTTTTTATTTTCAGACTTTAAAACATTCTTTCAGTTAATTTAATGCGGCACATACCTGGTTAAGGATGCGACGCATCTGATTCTCTTATTCGTACTTATTCCAGGCTCCATACGGTGCATCCAATCTAATGGATGCGGCGTATCGACTGACCTGATGATTTCCAAATTTTTAATTTTAATTTTTAGGTTTTGTTTTCGCTAACTAATGAATTACGTGAAAGTAGTTACTTTCTTAATACATGTGTGGTATTTGAACAAAGGTATATATACGTTTCTGTTGGTCCCTTTTACTAAGTTAATAGTTAACTAAAGAGTTAACCTAACCAAGTTTCATGGCCTTTTAGCTCAGATATAAAAGATTAACAACAAAGATAAACGTAAAGAAAAAGACGCAATATTTTTCAACGTTTAATTATTATTAGAAGTTAATTAAAAGAATTATACCCAAGTGTTTGCGGAATAACACTTGGGATTGAAATGACAAGTATGGTATGGACTCCTCACTAAACTCAAACTAAGTTGAGTGACAACTAAAAGGTCACACTAAGCTATCTCAGGGACTGCGTTGTTCTTTGGAGGAGTAAAAGTAGTTTGTGAATGCTTAGCATTAAATGCACAAACTTTTCGACTTTTACTCCTCACTTATGGTACCGATTTATACACAAGTAAATTATAACGTTACTGATAAATTCAAAAAGATGACCTAACTGGTAAAGACAAAAGACTTACATATTTTGTCTTTGTTACAATAGACTATATTGGGTAAAAGACAATGTGCGTTTCTGATACACAGTAATGACACCATCCTGACGTTATGCCATTCAGGGAAAGTTTGACTTCAGGTTGATAAGGACACCTGTTGATGCGTTCAAACTTTCCCGCCTTGTCCCGCCCATACTTCAGTCTTCAGTACTTTAATAGTTGTTGAGGAGTCTTGGGGTTCAGTGAGTTATTGTCATCCTCACTGAACCCATCACCTTCTTCTTGGCTTAGATGACACTCACTGAGTTCCGCCTCACTGAATGGTGAACCTTTCTTCATAGACTCGTTCTAAGCATCCTGAAGATGACTCACTGAGATACTGTTCACTCAGCGACTTGTTTGTGTTTACGACACTTAGGTTATTTTATGTTCAAATCCTAGTTAGAGGAGGATTGGGGAATTCAGTGACCTAACCGTCTCCCCCTATTTGGATATACAAATAGCCTAAGTGTCTCATGATTCAGTGTGAGTTGGCATGGTTCTTCATCTCTCACTGAGTGTTAATGTAATTAGAGTAGGACACTGATAACTTAAAAGAACTTCAATGTTTATTAATAGTTATTACAAATCCTACTGATAATACAAAAAAAAAAAAAAAAAGATAGTTGGTTGGAGATTTAGATATTTAGTTGATAACCAAGTGCATCAAGCTTTGCCTTCTTGGATCTCAGGAGGTGTATCTCAGGGTGCTCCTCAATCTTAGCTTTAAGGTCCTGGCAGAACCTCACATTTTCAGCACACCTAACAGGAGAAGCCAGCATCAGGTACATAAGCATCGCCTTAATCCCTGCTCTGTCAATGTCTGACCATCTTTGGAAAGCTGGGTTTCCATACTCATCAGTAAAGCACAGACCTCTTTCAGGGACTTCAAACACTACATTGTCCATGAAGGTGATTCCTTCAGGAAGAGACCTGTTACAATCCAATCCTGGGACCTTGATCTCAGGCTCCAAATCAATTTGCTTCCTCTTCCTTTTGGAGACCTTTGGTGGAGCAGTTTGAGTAGATGGAGCTGTAAGCAGAGAGGGAATGCCAAGAGCTTCAGGCATTTCCATCAGTCTTTCATATCTGAGCTTCAGTGATTTCAAGAGATTAGGAACCACCACATTCGTCTTCTTAGAGATGATTTGTCGGAGCTCATCCAACTCAGAGATGCCAAAGTCAGCGAACCTGAATGGATCATGGATGTCCATTACTCTTTGGTCTGCCCCTCTGAAGACAGTGGCAATTGCAGGCTTGGTGTTGCGATGAATTTTGATGTCAGTGATGGTTTCAGGTTTGAGTCTTTCTTTCATCACCCAAGTGTACCTTTCAATCCTGGTCTTTCTGATCTGAGCGTCCTTCCTGAGCTTTTCCTCTCTTTGCCTTATCAGGGCACTCATCTCTTCATCCTGAGCCTTTTTGAAGGCAGCACAAGCTTGTCCAGTATCCAGTTGCTCAACATCCAACCCAATTTTCTCAGCCTCTTCATGAACAACCTTTATGAGTTCAAGTTTGCTTATCCTTTCTTCAACAGCCACCATTTTAAGAATCTCATCTCTCTGCAAGTAGGCCTGAATTTGAGCATCAGTGAGGTGATGGACTACCCCATTGATTTCAAATGGAACTGTGATTGGTTCATCGGGATCCTGTCTGACAATGGTGGAGGCAGGCTTCAGCGCTCTTAAAGGTTCAGGTGTTGTAGCAATGCTTTTTCCTTTATCCTGCTGATGAGATGAAGAGACTGTTTCTTCTTGTGGTTGAACTGATGAGATTGGAGTGGCCTCAGTGACATGCTACCCCTTAGTGTGAGAGGGCTGTCCTCTTGAAGCAACATCGGTAGCTTCATGTTGGGCTTCAATATGAGGGGCATCAGTGAAATTCTCCCCCTCAACTGTTGCCAGAGCTGCTGTGATGGCAAGAGTTGGAGTGACTGATGCAGAGAGAGAGGAACCCTTGAAGGCTTGGTAGATCTCAGTCATCATGGACTTGATGTCTGAGGTGTCCTTCTGAATTTTTGAGACTTTAGCTTCAAGGGATGCCTGAGCATTCTCCATTGCTGTAAAACGAGAACCAAAACTCCAAGCAATAGAGGCTGACTTTTGAGACTGAGCTACCACTGAGAGATCCAAGGCAGCAAGGGAGGTTTTTACAGCCTCTATTGAGGTACAGAGAGCCTGAAGATTGAAGGAATTCATCAGGTTAAGTAGCTCAGTGAGATGCACTGAATTGAGCTGATAGGTCTCTGATGCCTGAAAAAGCTTTCTAGTGAGTTCAGGATCATCCTTAACTGATTCTTGAATGGACTGAACCCTTGTATTTAGCTTGTTGAGGGATTCAAGGAACTTGTTAAGGTGGGAGACCATCTGTGTCAGGGAGAAGGAGACTGAGGCATTTTTCTCCCTGACATCGTCATTAAATTCTTCAACTGCAACTTTGAGGTTGAAGTAATGAACCGCCTGCTCAGTGTGCATGTCAAAAACCTGATCAGTGACTCCCCTGAATAAGGGATTGTTCGCCTTCTTGATGAACTTAGTAAAGAACTTCCCAGTGAGAGGAGCTTGATCGTCTCCTGAGGATTCTGATTCGGAGTGAGTTTCAGCAGCTTCGGTGTCAGAGGGTTGTGGAGATTGAGGGATTGGTTCAGGGACTGTCTCCTCAACCACCATATCATCTCCGGCTTCAAAAACCTCCTCATCACTGTGGAAGTTATCATCTAAGAACAAGGCTGCCTGAGCATCAGCCATGGACTGAATCTGCAAAACAAGATTATCCGGATCCTCTTCATAAGAAGACTTGCCTTCGTTTTGGCCAGGTCCTGACCCCTCTAATCCAATAGACTAGGTTTTATCTACCTGGCCCTTAGAGCCAGTTCCCAAGTTGTGGGCACCTCCGGGAGTGGTTGTGGGTTCCATATCAGCGGGTGGCCTTTTTCCCTCTGAATCTTTGTCCCCCGTGACCCCTTCAGACACTGATGGGTGTTTCCTAGTGTCATCCTTAGGAATCGTGATAGTTGTGTCCCTATCAGCGGGTTGTAAGAGTCACTCTGAGTCTTTGGGAAGAGTTGTTGTGCCCTCAGACAAAAGCTTTGATTTGTGAATGTCCTCATCAGGCACCTGAGTGGGTTTGCCCCCCTTTCCAACAGGCTTGCGCTGGCCTGCTGAAGATTTAGGGGCAGTAACTCCCTGATGCTTGGGTTGTGATTTACCCAATTCTTTAGCAGGATGTGAAGTGGTGTGGGTCCCCTTCTCAGTGGAGTAGTGCTGCCCCACCGAGGATTTAGGACCCCTTACTCCCTGAGACTCTGGTTGTGATTTGCCAGAGCCTTTGGCAGGATGTGGAGGTTGGGTTGATTCCAACTCCACTGACTTTTTTATGTTAGCAGAGCCATTGGGAATGGGTTTGCCCGAGGACACTGAGTGTGATGTCTCAGTGCCTTCTGTTGGCCTTTGTTTTGGGGTCAAAGATGCGGTTATGATCCTGAGGGGGTCAGCAGTCAGGGTCTGTTGTTGTTTCCCCCTTGTGTCATGCTTGGGGACAGAGGTCTCACTGGCGAGTGACTTGGGTTAAGCCACCTTCTTGGACCCCTGTCCCTTCTTCCTCTTCACCTTCTTGGTGGGAGAGGTAATTGGTGAGATCTTGTTGTCACCCTGGATAGCAGTAAGAATATACGTTGTCAGGGCGACAGGTGTAACCTCAGTAGGGTCACGAGAATAATTAGCCTTGTGTAAGACATCAGGCTCAAAGCCTACTGCATCAGGCTTAACATACTCGGACCCCAGCAAGTCTTGCAGGGCACAGGAAATGAATCTAGGGTATGACATAAGTGTTTGCCTAGACTTCCCACCCAACTTTGCAATGAGGTCCCTGAAGATAATTTCTCCAAGGTCAATCTTTTTACCCTCTATAAGATAGTACACTATCATTGCTTGAGTAGTGTTTAGTTGCTCAGTGGAGGATTTATTTCCCCAAAGGACCTGAATGAAAAAGGTCAGCAGGATCCTCCAGAGGGCAGGGAACCAGGTTTTGATGATCGGGGCTTTGGATAGGAGGGCCCCTGGAGTTACCTTAGGGTGGTTTTTGTCATAGGGCCCAAGTTCCAGCAAAATTGACTTCACATCCTCTTCAGTGGGTTGGGCAGCAAAGGTCTTAGCATAGTCAAGGCCAGTGGCTTTGACAAAGGTCTTGTAGTTAAGAGTTAGGAACTTAGTCCAATTATTTACTGAGAACCTTATGGTGGCCTCCTTTGGTGCATCAGGGTTTTCAACCTCCGCTGTGCACCAAAATTCCCTCAAATAGCCATGATAGATGACAGAGGGGGTTTTTGTAAATGTGGTGGTGAGGAAATAGTTTTGTAGATACTTCACCACATCCCTGTATTCAGGGAACCCTTGTGGGTAGGCAAAGTTTCTCACCGCATTGTTTTTGGTCAGGTCTACGCTTTCCATTTGGAAATCTACATTGGGAGCGTATTTGATAACTTTAGAAGAAGCCATTGTGTTGAGAAAGGGTCTGGTTTTGAGAAAAAATTAGTATCAAAGATGGAACACACACAATTTGAAAAACAGATTTGTTCTTGAAATATTTTTGCAAGAGTTTTGATAAGTTTCGAAAGCGTGTGTGTGTTTTTCTTTGTGGGGGTATTTATAGGGAATGGATTAGGGTTAATGCTGTTGCGGATATAAAACGTTTTGATATTAATTCAAAATGGTGTTATAAAGTATGTTTGATATCCGCATTAAATAGCACGATTCCCATTACCCCATTTTTCTCGCAACAAGATTAGAGGAACAGTTGCGTGGCTCTGCAAAAGACACTTTTGAAGTGTGATGTCATCACACAAGTATTTGTGTGATAGAGCATTTAATGCTCAGTGGTTTTTGTGAGGTAGGTGTAGGGGCCCAAGATGTGGATGCCAGTTGTGTAAACAACATATATTCCTATATTAAATAGGAATCAGTTACCTACCTGGGACATTTACTAAGTACTTAGAGCATTTAGTTAGAGTATTCAATACCATATTTGCAGGACCCTAAATTACTATATCTAACACAAGTTTATATAAAGAATATAGAAGAGATAAGTAGAGAGAGAGAGAGAGAGATGGTAACTTCTAGAGAGAGAAAGGAAGATGTATTAGATTAAGAGAGAGAAACACCCATAGAAGCACCCTAGAAGCAACACCTCCAAATGGGAGCATTTGGAGGTATTTATAGGTAAGATAAGAAGATGGGCCGGGCTTGGGCTTTTGTAATAAACTAGACCTAAACTAATACAATATTAGATTAAACCAAGACCGTTTACCCTTAACTAAACTACAAGACTATTACAACATTATTACAAGACTAAATGACTTAATAAATGATCGTCACTTCTATTTCTAACATTTCCCCCTAAGGGGCGATCATTGAGATCTCTCTTTGATTCCATTGATGATCAACACTTCTATTGCTAACAATCTCCCCCTAACGGGTGATCATTGAGATCTCTCTTTGTGATCTTGATCTTTGAACTTTGAAGCTTGTTGTCTTGAACTTTGAGTCTTTGTAGAATAGTTTTAAGTCTTTGTTCCTTCATGCTTTGTGATCTTTGATAATTGACTTTTCTTCGTTCTTTGTTCTATTGTGATGTGGTGTCATCTGCCTTTCGTCACTTCTGCGTTTGTGGTAGTTGTCCGCCATTCCAACATGCTCATACCTCTTTACATTAGCAGTTCCCTTTCTTTTACTTTGATCTTTGTCTATTTACTTTGTAGATTCTTTCACATTGCGTAGAATCTTTCTTTGATCTTTTCTTTGCTTAGATCTTTGTGAGAACTTTCCTTTGAATTCGTGATGCATGTATGAGCATGTGGAATCTATCATCATGGAAGTGATATGATGCTGCATGTAAACAGTTAGCAATAAATCAACCAGTACTTACAGGAAAGGAATTAGAGATTGTCAACAGCATAGTGTGAAGACCCCTTCTAACCCTTACCAAGGCCGTTCCCATTTCGGATACTCCCTAGAGAGCTTACGAGACCTACTAAGTAGATCAACGAATGGGTGAGTCGCTGGGGATCACTCCACGACTGTAGACCGTTTGAAACCACTGCGAACACTAAGCGTAACCCATAAAGAATAACCGAAGTGACCTGCTGTCAGGGCTGTTTGATGTTGACCCTGGCAGGAGTTTCCATTCAATCGTTGAGAATCACAAATGTGAATCCTCTCATAAATGTTCTGGCAGATTGCTAAGATCTGCGTAGGACTCTAAAGTTTACATCTGGTGTCCTTAATGATGAACAACCAGTGTAAAAATATCATGTGTTCCTATGAGATCTTTTGATGAATCTCGGGGCTCTAGACTCGATAAGTGCACATTTGGTTTCCTATGCGGAGATTAGGGAGAGGTCTCCTGCTTCAATATCAACCATCTCTAAGAGACAGGTCGATAGATTATATTGGTTCCCCGTGAGAATGAAACAAGCTCTTTTAAGAGAACTTGAGTGGCTAGAAGGTTAAGTGCAGTGCGTCACTGGGTCTATGACATCTTTAATCTTCAATACCGGTGTCACCTTAGCAACAACCAGTAGCATACAAATTGAACCCGGTGTCTGCCCTAAGGTTGAACATATGGAGGGCTATTTCTTTTCACCCCTTTTCATAACTTTTCTTTTTAATTCTTTAACCCCTTCTTTCTCCTTTCTCATATTCTCCTTTTTTCAATCATACCTAAGGACTTCTAATTCTAATCTATTGGATTTGTCCTTGGGTAGATCCCTCCGGCTCTGGCGGATCATAGGACGGTTTTTCCTAACCTTAGTCACCTTATATCTTCTTGACTATCCTATTGTTGCCATAAAACCATTCATTTGAAAATCTCTCAAAGTGTTTATGATTATGAAACATATTTGTTGACACTTTGAGAGTTTTGGTTTCTTTTGAAGGACTCCCCCTTCACATGTGCTCATGAATTTATAAGAAATTTGCACATGCGTGAGGAGTTTGCACTTTTTGAAGTGATCCACTTTCAGTGAACATGTCCGATTCGAGACACGCTTACATCACTAGTTGGACTAGCTTGAAATTATTACCCGTCCTGGTCAAGTCCAAAGAAAGGCTCTCGAGACGGTACATTCTACTCAGACAAGTCCTATTCGAGACACGCTTACATCACTAGTTAGACTAGCTTGAAATTATTACCCGTCCAGGACAAGTCTTTTCGGTTACTGACATTTTAATCTTCGTCAATTCATTGGTACTTTCTGAGTCGAGCTCTTTTGAGATTCAACACCGATCATTAAACATTTTGATCACATTTTAATCATGTCTTCTCCCCCCTCAAAAATAGCATATCGTGATATTTTTGATATCAACTGATTGAGAAAAAGCTTTTGGAGAGATAGACAGATTTGATTTTGCATGAAATCGGAACATTTCTGTTTTTTTGAAATACTCCCTGATTCCTCCCGAACCGTCACTTATTTATCACACAAGCTAACCACTTGTGAATGGTTAATCGTAATATCTAAATGGAGCCCGGGAGAAACTAGCAATGTTAATCCGTGGGAGTTAAGTACAGAAAAAGTACGTGAGTACAGAAAAAGTACATCCCCGGGTCGTTATGTCCCAACGAGGTGTGCGTGATAGTACAATGACTTGTAATGTATTGAAATAATATGTATATAGAAAAATGGAAATCTGAATGACTAACACTGGAATGTGAATAGTAATAGCTCTGTCACAGCTACATGTTTAAGAAACGTGCAATCAGAAACCCTAAAATAATAAAGGATATTTACAAACGTACGTTTAAGTTTAAATAAACGTACGTAACGAATAAAGCAAAACTTTCCCATAGAGGGAATTTGCATGCCTTAACGGCTTAAATGCAAATTAAACAAACTTAAAATATTTATTTATTAATTACAAACTTATTTAAAAATTAAGAAAACCTAAAAACCTAAAACGTGTATGTTTACGTTTAAATAAACGTCTACGTACCAAAATAATACTGAAAACTGATCAGTATAAACTCCACAAATGTGAAATTTATATTTTTGTGATCCTAATAATAAAAGAAAACTATTTATGAATTAAAATAATTTTTACAAGAGTTTATGTAATTACTATTAATTAAAACTATTATTTACTATTAATAATTACCTAAAAATAAGAAAAATATAAAAAATGCTTAGAAAAATAAAATTAAAACTTAGAAAAGTTAAAAATATTATAAAATGAATTTTAAAACTAAAATATATTTATTACACAATTATTATATTTATTATTAATTATTTACTATTTATTTAATTACTAATACTATTATAGATTTATTATAAATACTAAATGACTAAAAAAAAATCTAAAACTTTTTACATAATTCTAAACTAATTATAAGAAGCTAAGAAAAATATAAAAACTATATATTATTAACAAAAATAAGAAAACTTAATTAAAAACTAATATTACTTAATTAAACTAATTAATACTAATTTAATTATTATATAATCTAAACTAATTTATTAAATTATAAAACTTTTTATAAAACTACTTTACCATCATTGGAATCCATAAAAAATATAAAAAGTTTATAAAAATTATAAATAAGCTGTTTTAAAAATATATTACTTATTATTTTCTAAAAGGTATTTAAACTATATGAATTATTATATATATTATATGAACAGTAAAAATTATGAAAAAAATTATGGAAAGTATATTTACTTATGAAGAAGCTGGGTAAATATTTTGGGGTCAACAGCTTATTCCAATAAGCTGTTATAAGCTGCACAGTCCAAATAAGCTTATACACCAAAACTACCATAAGTATACCTTGTATACAAGGTATAACGGAACTGGTGCCCCAGAGCAGATGGAAGGGGTGTGGGTACTTATGCATGATACTAGCCTTGAGGTCCTGGGTTCGAATCCACCCACACCCATTTTTGCATTTTTATTTTATTTTTGGATTTTTCTTTTTGCAAAACTCTATAATAAGCTATAATGTACAACTTTAACAAAGACAACTTTTCCAAAACTTGGAAATAAGCTCTGTGAGAGCTTATTTCCACAACAGTTGGCTTTTAAGCCTTAAGCTTCTAAATAGAAGCTATCACTTGTGGTTAAAGCTTCTTTTTGGGTTTTTCTTTTTATGAAACTAAATATATACAGATCATATACATATAAAACAAAAACAAAACTTATAAAACCAACAAATAAGCAATTCGTGGACTTATTACCCACACAGTCAAGCTTTTGGGCTCTCAGTGGGGTATTAAGCTTGGAATAAGCTTAGAAAAAGCTATACAGTGGAAATAAAAAAAACAAAAGGTGTGTATGTACAAGTATAATAGGTGTCTATGAACAAAAATAAGCACTGAGAAGTGCTTATTAGTACAAGCTTATGGTTTAGACAGTTAAGCCTTTTGGGGCTTAACTTGGATTGAGTTGAGGCTGCAAAATCCTAGTATAAGCTCCATACTATAAAGTAAAAGATAAAAAGTATTTGTATAAGTATTATATACATCTATGAACAAGCTTGTGAACAGGGAATAACTTATAAGCTCAGAATAAGCAAATAAGCACTTCCCTGATGCACTCAGATCCAAACACCCCTGCAACTAAGTAGAGTGGCCATTTAAGCTTAGTGAATAAGGTTTAAAAGCCAAACTAAGTATTGGAGTAGCAAGATTAGGTGGTTGGCTTTCCAAAAAGCCAAAGCTCATCTAGTGGGGTCCACTGATGAGCTTTTGAGAGGCTTATGAAAATCCTTCCATTTCCTGAATATGATGATAAAAGCTAAGTGCTCAGGAAATGGGACAATCAAAAAGCTTATTGCAGCCCTAGTAAATAAGCTACAATATAGAATTTAAGCACTGGATCTTATAACCTAATTGATAAGCTTCTAAAAGAAGCAAGTTTCATAAGCTAGATCCAACAGGTGAGCTTTTTGTGAGCTTATGAAATAAGCTAGGTTTGGTTAAGCATACTGAGGATTCAGCATGGCTTTTCTAGTGGTGATAAGTCTAAGCAACTTGCAGCCCTAGTAAATAAGCTACAAGGTGAAAATTAAGTGCAGGATCATGAAGCTGGGTTGCTAGGCTTCCTAAAAAGCCAAGCCACACAGGCTTGTGATCACTAATGAGCTGGTGAGAGGCTTGTGGAAATGGTGTAATACCCTGATGACTCAGAGGTATGTTGTGAGTGGGCAAACAACAAGCTTCTATTCTACTTATCTAATAAGCTCATAAGAGCTCAACAAGCACTGAGACATTGAGTTTGGTTGCTAGGCTTTGTGAAAAGCCAAAGCTCACAAGTTCAAACTTAGTGAGGAACTTTTTATGGGCTAATGAAATACTGCTCACCTTCACTGTGTGCTTCAGTGAAGGGAGTAAGGTGAACAAAAAGGTGGGTGGTTTTAGCTACCTAAATAAGCTATAAACAGGTAAATAAGCACATACATAACATATATGCTACTAAAACATAACAAAGAAGCCAAATTTACCAAGTGGGGTCAAGTCATGAGACTTTGACAAGCTCATGAACTTGACAGTCCATTGGTGACACAGGGCAAAAACTACTATAATTAAGCATAAATTTAAGCTAGTAATAAGCTAAATTAAAAATTAACAAAATTCATACATAAAGACAAGCTGCTAAACTAAAACATATCATAAGAACAAGTTATAAAACTAAGTATCAAATCCTACACAAAAATCTAAGTTTATTCAAAAAAACAGAAAAAACTAAAATTTGACTTTTAAGGTTTATGATCAAAGTTGACTTTGATCAACTTTGATCTGAATTTAACAGCTAATTATGATATAGTAAGTTATAAGAACATAAAATAAACAAGTATGAACAACATTTAAATAGATTTGGTGAGTATGGGCATGTAAATCACCACAGTGATCAAGTGAGTGATCCAAATTGTAGATTTTGACTTTTATATTAGTGTGCAATAGGTTTGATGGCTGTCAACCCTCAAAGAACTTAGTACACCATATATCCACCAAAAATAACAACCTAGGCTCACTTAAACACTCTTGGATCAGCAAATGCCAAACACACCTTAAACAATATTGATTATGGATTTTCATTACATAATACTGTGTACACCAATTTTATCAAATCCAAAGGGTTTCATCTGTTAAATTAGGACCTTCTAAGTTTAAACAAGTAGTCACACAAGGTTTAAACCTTGATTATCAAAAATCAAGTTTATACAGTTGAAATGCAATTTTCAAGCCTAATCAAATCCAAAACAAGACAAACTTATATTAAGCTATAAAAACATGAACAAACAACGAATAAACACAGAAAAGAAGAAAATCAATACAGATAGATAACTTAAGCATAAAATTGCAAAAATTGTAAAAAGTGAGCTTACATGTGAATCCTGCTGAGACTTTGGAACCAAGGATCAAAACATAACCTATAGCCTCCCAAGAGGCACTAATACCATGGCAATCCATAATAGCCATGCTACAAGCAGAATCATCCAAGAACATATGAATTTTTGAATTATTTTCTATTTTTCTCTATTTTGTAATGATTTTTGGTTTTAAAGACTAATACTGAATTAATGTTTCTAAAAGCTTTCATTAGCTTTGTCAGGAGCTTATGTGACCTAAAGAGTCCATTAACAATAATAATCAAACATGAAATTGTAAATGACATGAAAATTAAAGGAATTATGTAAAACATGAATTATAAAAGAAACTTGTATTAATACTGAAAATTAAGGTTCCATTACACTACTTTGAGATCCATTACACTAATAAAAACTTGTAAATGACAATAATTAAAGAAAACAGTAAAGACTATGGCTATTCCATAGTGTGACAATGGCTTAAGGACAAGGTACTTATTCCTTCTTCATCTCTTCTCTTTTATAGCCCATTGAGTTCCTTGGTGACCACTCATAAGTTCCCTCTTTAATTCTTGACCTTTGGATCACTTCTGATCACTTTTGGCCTTTGGATCATTTTGGCGCCAAAAGTTAAACAGGTGGCTAGGAGATATTTTAGGACAATTAAGGGTTTGTGGATTGTTGTGGAGGTGTCAGGAAGACAATTGGGACATTAGGCATGGCTTTTGGGTCAAGTAGCCATGAAACCAGGGTGTGTGAGGGTGAGGTGAAGTGTGAATTGGTGGGGAAAGCATTTAATGCTCATTGGGAAGATACAGGGTATAGGGGGTGAGTATGTGGTGTAAAGTGAGCAAGTTGGGGAGGTGAGGTGGTGTAATACCACCCTGGTATTGTGACTGGATGGTATGGAAGGGAAGGTGAATAGTACTGGCGGTATAAGGTGTGGGTTTGAATGTTTGACCCCGGTATTATTTATTTAGAAGTTGGGCCGGGTATTGGTGTTGGGCTAGGGGTTGGGTTTGTTTTTGGATTTAATTTGGATTGGTTTTATATTTAAGGTCCGGATGGTTTATAGTATTTTTAGAGCCCAAGGACCAATTGTGTAAATCTTCCAAACTTGAGGGGCTGACTTTGCCAACTTTCCAAACATCTTTAGAGGGACCAAACCTGCCAATAATAATAACACAAGGACTAAAGTTGTATAATTTTTGCATTTAAAAACTTTAAAGGACCTAATATGTTATTTTTTTGATTTAGAGGGACTAAACTTGTAAATTCCCAAAAGTTAATCAAATTGTTCCAAATTGTAATTTATGAATAGTACAAGGGTAATTTGTGATAAAATTCTATTTTGAATACCCAGGGACTAAGTTTGCCAATTTTGAAACTTGAGGGGTAAAAATTGCCAATATGTGTAAACTTTTATCCAGGGATCATTTGTGAATATTTTTGACTTCCCAAGGACTTAAGTTGACTTTTCTATCATTTAAAACCTTCAGGGACTAGTTTTGCCAAATTGTGAAACTTGAGGGACTGAAACTGCCAATTATGCAAACTTTGTACGTTTTTCATCTGTTTTTGCATATTTTGCATTTGAAACATATAAAACACACCTTTAAGATATTTTAAGTATTTTGATACATATTTGAGTGTTTTTGTATGTTTTGGCAGTTCAGATTGGTATAAAATGATGAGTATTTGGATACTCATCAATCCCCCACACTAAACTATTGCTAGGCCCTAGCAATATTTTGAGAAAATTTAATGGATTTTATGTCTCTTTACCAAAAGCCATTACTTCTGGAGTAGCCAGGTGTGAAAACTGTGGTACACCTGATAACCATGTGATTTTGAGCAAACCACCAGCTGTCAACGGATTTGATTAGTCTTTACCAAAAGCCGTTTGCTTCTGGACTAGCCAACTCTTGATGGAATAGTCAACATCTTGGTGAGCTGATTACCAATTATGGATTTTCCACTGCCTTTACCACAAGCCATAATCTTGCGGGCTAGCCAACTCATTTGCTTTATGGGATATGGGGAGTTGAGGAACCATACAATTTTTTGCAAATTACAAGTCATCAACGGGTTTGAGATATCTTTACCAAGAGCCGTTTGCTCCTGGATTAGCCAATCCTTATGTGGTTTAGACATGGTGGATTGATTACCATTAGTTGTGTTTAGTGTAAAACACTAACACCAAATGAAAATTTTTTAAATTTTGGCCATTTTTGGGAAAAAGGGCATACAAGGGTATAAGTGATAAAATTCGCCAGAATTTCCATCCCCCACACTAGAAATGAATATTTTCCTCAATATTCAAAATCCCGGCTATTATGCCGAATCCTTGAACGTAAAAAGATAACATTTAAAACTAAGTGGGGTAACACAACAATTATTTTATTTTTCTGTATTTACAATTTTTCACTTCATTTTCAAAATATATACAACATGTGGGGCACACCCCCACACTTGGGTGGTACACACGGGTGAAAACCCATGTTAATGCTACTGTTTTTGATTACCAAGTCGCTAGCTTGACTCGATCCCCAAATTAATTGGTTCATGGGGAAGTGGAGTGGGATTGCCACTCAAAGATTTGGTGAGAAATAGGAGTGGGATTGCCACTCGCAGAATTATAAATGATAAGGTAGGGAGAATCTTTTTGGGTTTTTTGATATAATATAAACAGAAACGAAAAATGTTTTTGTATTTTTAAATTATATATATATGTACAAATAAATGGCTAAAAATGAAACCTAAATGAGATTTTAATACATGATACATGTATAAACCTAATCTATATTTTTCCAGGGATAATACTAAGCACAGTAAACCCTTTTTTAGTGTAAACATGGTGTTTAATCACATTTAGACCTAGGAATATCAAGATTAGGAAAATTGACAGTCAACTGGAAATCAAATCACAGATAGATTTCAACCAAAAAAAAAAATATTTTTGTATTTTATATTGTTTATATGAAATGAAATATGATATAGTATATGTAATCACTACCTCCCAGGCTTGTGTCAAGTTTACCACGCTAGCTAATCACTTGTGAATGATTAACTGTAATAAATTTGCCCTGACAGCCCGGGAGTTGAATGATAAAGTATATATAATATACATACAAGGATAGATATTTCAACAAAATACAAAATAAAAATCATAGTAGGCAGCACACCTCCCCGGCAGCGGCGCCAAAATTTGATTCCTCCCGAACCGTCACTTATTTATCACACAAGCTAACCACTTGTGAATGGTTAACCGTAATATCTAAATGGAGCCCGGGAGAAACTAGCAATGTTAATCCGTGGGAGTTAAGTACAGAAAAAGTACGTGAGTACAGAAAAAGTACATCCCCGGGTCGTTATGTCCCAACGAGGTGTGCGTGATAGTACAATGACTTGTAATGTATTGAAATAATATGTATATAGAAAAATGGAAATCTGAATGACTAACACTGGAATGTGAATAGTAATAGCTCTGTCACAGCTACATGTTTAAGAAACGTGCAATCAGAAACCCTAAAATAATAAAGGATATTTACAAACGTACGTTTAAGTTTAAATAAACGTACGTAACGAATAAAGCAAAACTTTCCCATAGAGGGAATTTGCATGCCTTAACGGCTTAAATGCAAATTAAACAAACTTAAAATATTTATTTATTAATTACAAACTTATTTAAAAATTAAGAAAACCTAAAAACCTAAAACGTGTATGTTTACGTTTAAATAAACGTCTACGTACCAAAATAATACTGAAAACTGATCAGTATAAACCCCACAAATGTGAAATTTATATTTTTGTGATCCTAATAATAAAAGAAAACTATTTATGAATTAGAATAATTTTTACAAGAGTTTATGTAATTACTATTAATTAAAACTATTATTTACTATTAATAATTACCTAAAAATAAGAAAAATATAAAAAATGCTTAGAAAAATAAAATTAAAACTTAGAAAAGTTAAAAATATTATAAAATGAATTTTAAAACTAAAATATATTTATTACACAATTATTATATTTATTATTAATTATTTACTATTTATTTAATTACTAATACTATTATAGATTTATTATAAATACTAATGACTAAACAAAAATCTAAAACTTTTTACATAATTCTAAACTAATTATAAGAAGCTAAGAAAAATATAAAAACTATATATTATTAACAAAAATAAGAAAACTTAATTAAAAACTAATATTACTTAATTAAACTAATTAATACTAATTTAATTATTATATAATCTAAACTAATTTATAAAATTATAAAACTTTTTATAAAACTACTTTACCATCATAGGAATCCATAAAAAATATAAAAAGTTTATAAAAATTATAAATAAGCTGTTTTAAAAATATATTACTTATTATTTTCTAAAAGGTATTTAAACTATATGAATTATTATATATATTATATGAACAGTAAAAATTATGAAAAAAATTATGGAAAGTATATTTACTTATGAAGAAGCTGGGAAAATATTTTGGGGTCAACAGCTTATTCCAATAAGCTGTTATAAGCTGCACAGTCCAAATAAGCTTATACACCAAAACTACCTTAAGTATACCTTGTATACAAGGTATAACGGAACTGGTGCCCCAGAGCAGATGGAAGGGGTGTGGGTACTTATGCATGATACTAGCCTTGAGGTCCTGGGTTCGAATCCACCCATACCCATTTTTGCATTTTTATTTTATTTTTGGATTTTTCTTTTTGCAAAACTCTATAATAAGCTATAATGTACAACTTTAACAAAGACAACTTTTCCAAAACTTGGAAATAAGCTCTGTGAGAGCTTATTTCCACAACAGTTGGCTTTTAAGCCTTAAGCTTCTAAATAGGAGCTATCACTTGTGGTTAAAGCTTCTTTTTGGGTTTTTCTTTTTATGAAACTAAATATATACAGATAATATACATATAAAACAAAAACAAAACTTATAAAACCTACAAATAAGCAATTCGTGGACTTATTACCCACACAATTGAGCTTTTGGGCTCTCAGTGGGGTATTAAGCTTGGAATAAGCTTAGAAAAAGCTATACAGTGGAAATAAAAAAAACAAAAGGTGTGTATGTACAAGTATAATAGGTGTCTATGAACAAAAATAAGCACTGAGAAGTGCTTATTAGTACAAGCTTATGGTTTAGACAGTTAAGCCTTTTGGGGCTTAACTTGGATTGAGTTGAGGCTGCAAAAGCCTAGTATAAGCTCCATACTATAAAGTAAAAGATAAAAAGTATTTGTATAAGTATTATATACATCTATGAACAAGCTTGTGAACAGGGAATAACTTATAAGCTCAGAATAAGCAAATAAGCACTTCCCTGATGCACTCAGATCCAAACACCCCTGCAACTAAGTAGAGTGGCCATTTAAGCTTAGTGAATAAGGTTTAAAAGCCAAACTAAGTATTGGAGTAGCAAGATTAGGTGGTTGGCTTTCCAAAAAGCCAAAGCTCATCAAGTGGGGTCCACTGATGAGCTTTTGAGAGGCTTATGAAAATCCTTCCATTTCCTGAATATGATGATAAAAGATAAGTGCTCAGGAAATGGGACAATCAAAAAGCTTATTGCAGCCCTAGTAAATAAGCTACAATATAGAATTTAAGCACTGGATCTTATAACCTAATTGATAAGCTTCTAAAAGAAGCAAGTTTCATAAGCTAGATCCAACAGGTGAGCTTTTTGTGAGCTTATGAAATAAGCTAGGTTTGGTTAAGCATACTGAGGATTCAGCATGGCTTTTCTAGTGGTGATAAGTCTAAGCAACTTGCAGCCCTAGTAAATAAGCTACAAGGTGAAAATTAAGTGCAGGATCATGAAGCTGGGTTGCTAGGCTTCCTAAAAAGCCAAGCCACACAGGCTTGTGATCACTAATGAGCTGGTGAGAGGCTTGTGGAAATGGTGTAATACCCTGATGACTCAGAGGTATGTTGTGAGTGGGCAAACAACAAGCTTCTAATCTACTTATCTAATAAGCTCATAAGAGCTCAACAAGCACTGAGACATTGAGTTTGGTTGCTAGGCTTTGTGAAAAGCCAAAACTCACAAGTTCAAACTTAGTGAGGAACTTTTTATGGGCTAATGAAATACTACTCACCTTCACTGTTTGCTTCAGTGAAGGGAGTAAGGTGAACAAAAAGGTGGGTGGTTTTAGCTACCTAAATAAGCTATAAACAGGAAAATAAGCACATACATAACATATATGCTACTAAAACATAACAAAGAAGCCAAATTTACCAAGTGGGGTCAAGTCATGAGACTTTGACAAGCTCATGAACTTGACAGTCCATTGGTGACACAGGGCAAAAATTACTATAATTAAGCTTAAATTTAAGCTAGTAATAAGCTAAATTAAAAATTAACAAAATTCATACATAAAGACAAGCTGCTAAACTAAAACATATCATAAGAACAAGTTATAAAACTAAGTATCAAATCCTACACTAAGTTTATTCAAAAAAACAGAAAAAACTAAAATTTGACTTTTAAGGTTTATGATCAAAGTTGACTTTGATCAACTTTGATCTGAATTTAACAGCTAATTATGATATAGTAAGTTATAAGAACATAAAATAAACAAGTATGAACAACATTTAAACAGATTTGGTGAGTATGGGCATGTAAATCACCACAGTGATCAAGTGAGTGATCCAAATTGTAGATTTTGACTTTTATATTAGTGTGCAATAGGTTTGATGGCTGTCAACCCTCAAAGAACTTAGTACACCATATATCCACCAAAAATAACAACCTAGGCTCACTTAAACACTCTTGGATCAGCAAATGCCAAACACACCTTAAACAATATTGATTATGGATTTTCATTACATAATACTGTGTACACCAATTTTATCAAATCCAAAGGGTTTCATCTGTTAAATTAGGACCTTCTAAGTTTAAACAAGTAGTCACACAAGGTTTAAACCTTGATTATCAAAAATCAAGTTTATACAGTTGAAATGCAATTTTCAAGCCTAATCAAATCCAAAACAAGACAAACTTATATTAAGCTATAAAAACATGAACAAACAACAAATAAACACAGAAAAGAAGAAAATCAATATAGATAGATAACTTAAGCATAAAATTGCAAAAATTGTAAAAAGTGAGCTTACATGTGAATCCTGCTGAGACTTTGGAACCAAGGATCAAAACATAACCTATAGCCTCCCAAGAGGCACTAATACCATGGCAATCCATAATAGCCATGCTACAAGCAGAATCATCCAAGAACATATGAATTTTTGAATTATTTTCTATTTTTCTCTATTTTTTAATGATTTTTGGTTTTAAAGACTAATACTGAATTAATGTTTCTAAAAGCTTTCATTAGCTTTGTCAGGAGCTTATGTGACCTAAAGAGTCCATTAACAATAATAATCAAACATGAAATTGTAAATGACATGAAAATTAAAGGAATTATGAAAAACATGAATTATAAAAGAAACTTGTATTAATACTGAAAATTAAGGTTCCATTACACTACTTTGAGATCCATTACACTAATAAAAACTTGTAAATGACAATAATTAAAGAAAACAGTAAAGACTATGGCTATTCCATAGTGTGACAATGGCTTAAGGCCAAGGTACTTATTCCTTCTTCACCTCTTCTCTTTTATAGCCCATTGAGTTCCTTGGTGACCACTCATAAGTTCCCTCTTTAATTCTTGACCTTTGGATCACTTCTGATCACTTTTGGCCTTTGGATCATTTTGGCGCCAAAAGTTAAACAGGTGGCTAGGAGATATTTTAGGACAATTAAGGGTTTGTGGATTGTTGTGGAGGTGTCAGGAAGACAATTGGGACATTAGACATGGCTTTTGGGTCAAGTAGCCATGAAACCAGGGTGTGTGAGGGTGAGGTGAAGTGTGAATTGGTGGGGAAAGCATTTAATGCTCATTGGGAAGATACAGGGTATAGGGGGTGAGTATGTGGTGTAAAGTGAGCAAGTTGGGGAGGTGAGGTGGTGTAATACCACCCTGGTATTGTGACTGGATGGTATGGAAGGGAAGGTGAATAGTACTGGCGGTATAAGGTGTGGGTTTGAATGTTTGACCCCGGTATTATTTATTTAGAAGTTGGGCCGGGTATTGGTGTTGGGCTAGGGGTTGGGTTTGTTTTTGGATTTAATTTGGATTGGTTTTATATTTAAGGTCCGGATGGTTTATAGTATTTTTAGAGCCCAAGGACCAATTGTGTAAATCTTCCAAACTTGAGGGGCTGACTTTGCCAACTTTCCAAACATCTTTAGAGGGACCAAACCTGCCAATAATAATAACACAAGGACTAAAGTTGTATAATTTTTGCATTTAAAAACTTTAAAGGACCTAATATGTTATTTTTTTGATTTAGAGGGACTAAACTTGTAAATTCCCAAAAGTTAATCAAATTGTTCCAAATTGTAATTTATGAATAGTACAAGGGTAATTTGTGATAAAATTCTATTTTGAATACCCAGGGACTAAGTTTGCCAATTTTGAAACTTGAGGGGTAAAAATTGCCAATATGTGTAAACTTTTATCCAGGGATCATTTGTGAATATTTTTGACTTCCCAAGGACTTAAGTTGACTTTTCTATCATTTAAAACCTTCAGGGACTAGTTTTGCCAAATTGTGAAACTTGAGGGACTGAAACTGCCAATTATGCAAACTTTGTACGTTTTTCATCTGTTTTTGCATATTTTGCATTTGAAACATATAAAACACACCTTTAAGATATTTTAAGTATTTTGATACATATTTGAGTGTTTTTGTATGTTTTGGCAGTTCAGATTGGTATAAAATGATGAGTATTTAGACACTCATCACTCCCCCTCAAAACTCGCATATGTTTTTGAGAATGTTAAACTTTTTAAAGTTTAGAGGGAAGGAGTCTTCTCGAAGCAAAATTATGAAAGGGAAAGAATTTTCAGATTTGTTGAATTTTGCATCAAGGTTTTTTGAAAAATAAATACTTCTCTTTGTTTGAATAGGAATGTCGCACTGAGGCGTACTGTTGGGAATAAAATGCACAAGTTAAAGAGTCTGCCAGAAGAGCCTGCTAGATGATAGTTAAGCCCGCCTCTTCAGTTTTGTTGATGTTGAAGATACACTAACAGTACCTTCTGGGTAAGAAGGTACTGCTAGTTAAAGAAGGTCCTGCCAGTTTTAACGACAAGTTGTTAGATTTTATTTAGAGATATTTAGTTGTATTATTAGTCTTTGTACAAAGTTATACGTTAAGTAGAAGTAGTACAGAAGTCTCAGTAGATACAATGGAGTGTTTTACCTTGAAAGGTGTAATATTAGGATAAGATAAGTCTCTAATATATTATATTAGACAACTTGACAACTTGTAATAAGGGCTCCTTATGCTATAAAAGGAACCCTTAAGTCACCTTCTGAGATAAGAGTTTTATATAGATCACATGCACAACAAGTAAAGCATACTTGACAACTAGATCAATCACTACATGCATAACTTCCACCTCTAGAATCCTTTTTCACGTATCAAAGATTCAAGGTTACACTTGTAATCCTGGTGATAGTTTAGATCACCCGTATTATTTCATCAATAATATTGAATCATTTTGTGTTATTCATGTTGTGTTCGTCACTCTAAACTTATTCACGTTTACTTATTCACCACCTTTGTTCCTTTAGTGTGTTTTAGTAAATTCCGCGTGCTAAATCACATTCATTCATAAATATCTCAAACACATCATTAAGATTAACATCCCAAGTGTTTACACAATCAGAATCCTTCCACAAGTGGTATCAGAGCAAGGCTGATATTTACGACATAAAAGAACAAAGCAAAAATGGATGTTGAGCACATTCAAACCAATGTGGCTGCAAAACTTCCATTACTCAAACAGAATGAGTTTGAGATGTGGAGATTGAGGGTTGAGCAATACTTTCAAGTGCAAGACTATGCACTTTGGGAGATTATTGAAGAAGGAAACTCATTCAAACCAATAACCACCACCTCCACAGTAAACGATGCACTTGTCACAACTGTGCAAGTAAACCCATCAACCGCAGAAGAAAGAATCCAAAAGAGAAATGATCTTAAAGCCAGGAGTATGCTTCTCATGTCTATTCCAAATGACCAGCTCTTAATCTTTAACAAGTACAAATGTGCTAAAACCCTTTTTCAAGCTATTGTGGCTAGGTATGGTGGTAATGATGCCACGAAGAAAACTTAGAAAACACTTTTAAAACAACAGTTTGAAAATTTTCAGCCACAACAAATGAGTCTTTGGATAGCATGTTCAATAGACTACAAAAGCTTTCTAGTCAGTTAGCCATTCATGAGGTGATAATATCTCAAGAAGACTTAAACTCCAAATTTCTTAGAAGTCTACCCTCTGAATGGGCCATGCATGTCATTATCTGGAAAAACAAACCAGATATTGATTCCATGAGTCTCAATGATCTTTACAGCAACTTCAAAATAGTAGAACATGAACTCAAAAAGTCTACTAGTTCAAGCTCAGGAAATATGGCCTTTGTGTCATCTCATGGTACTTCCAAGAAAGTTGATGAAGAAAAAGATGGTAGAGAAGAAGGTACTGTCAACACAAATTTTGGTACTGCCAGTACTTCCAGCAGTATCAAAACCATTTTAGATGAAACAATTGGTTGTGCTTTCCTAACATCACAACACAATGGTTCCATATTGACCTTTGAAGACCTTCAAGAGATCAGTGATGATAATCTTGAAGAAATGGACATAAAGTGGCATCTTTCATTTCTTAGCATGAGGGCTAAGAAATATTTGATGAGGACTGGAAAGAAGATTGTCATCAATGGCAATGAACCTGCTGGGTATGACAAGTCTAAAGTGGAGTGCTACAACTGCCACATGAAGGGTCACTACTCAAGAGAATGTAGAAGACCAAAGAAGCAGGGAGATAAGGGAAGAGGTTTTGAGAACAAGAACAGGGAAAACAATGAGAACAAGAGAAAGGAAGTGGCCATCACTAAAACAAAATCTATGGTAGCTATTGATGGGCTGGGTTTTGATTGGAGCTTTATGGGTGAAGAAGAGTCATCTTCAAATGAAATGGCTTTAATGGCTCTCTCCAATCCTGAGGTACATATTACTAAATGTTCTGCTACTTGTGAAGTTTTTAAAGAATTAGAAATCTTAAGAAAACTTTATGATGAACTGAAAATAGAAGAAAGAAAAACTCATCAAGACCTAGTTAATCATAAGTGTGGTATGGCCAAACTTGAGAAACAAATAATTCACTTTAGAGAAAATGAACTCACCTTTTCTGACACAAAATCTATTCTTAATAGAGATATATTCTTTAAAGATGCTGAAATAAATCTGTTAAGAACTGAGTTTGCTAAAGTGAAACAAGCAAAAGATAATATTCAACTAACTGTTACAACTTTAGAAAATGCTTCTGCATGCACTAAAAGTATAGTTGAAAACCAAATGAACAAGAAAATCAAATCTGGGATTGGATACAACACATGCCCACCTCCTTACAGAGGAATTCCCTGTCCCCTAGGTATAGATCTTGCTGAATCAGGTTTACATGAACTCACTCATAAACCACTAGAAAAAATAAAACCTGTAGAGAATAGTGAACCTTTTGAGAGTACAAGTGATACTTCACTCTCCAAAGAAAAGGTGCTCACTGATAAGAGCTCAGATGATACATCTATTGAAGGATGGACATCTGATGAGAATGGAAAAGAGACTGTTTCTAAGAAAGGAAACAAAGTAGGACCAACCAGTCCTAAAAGTGTAGAGAGTATAACAAAGACTAAATTTGTTCTAAAAACAGTTGAATGTTGTGCTAAATATGATAGCAAACCTAGAGGTAGTCAGAGAAATTGGAACAATCTTAAGTCACACTTGGTGATAATTTTGTTATGTACAATAAAGCATGCTATTATTGTGGTAGTTTTAATCATACTCATGCTTATTGTAACAATTGGGTTTCTGGGAGTACATCAAAGTCTAAAACAAATAAAACAAACCCCAGAAAAGGTTCTGTGAAATCTAACACACCAAAAGTCAATCATACTGATAGACCAAATGAGCCTGTTTACCCAAAATTCATTACTAAGGGTGCAAGTAATACTTTCAAACAACACCAAGAGTTGTGAAAAGTCTCATTGAAAGGGATTATGTGGTTAAAACACAAAATTGGAGATCAAAACCAAAAAGTCCTGCTAGACCAAATGGTACTGCCAAAAATGGTACTGTCAGACCAAAAACCACAAAATGTGTTAAAAATGAGAATGCTGTTAAGTCCTCAGCATGTTGGATTTGGAGACCACTCCAATCAAATGGTGCATCAACAGTCCTAAAAAGGTTTGATTACATTGATGCACGAGGCAAACCCAAGTCAGTCATGGCTTGGGTACCCCAAGGAAACTAATATGTGTATACATGTGCAGGAACATTCAAATGATATTGCTGATCAAGGATATGTAGATAGTGGATGTTCAAGGCACAGGATAGGCAACATGTCTTACCTCACAGACTTCAAATCATTTGATGGAGGATATGTTACCTTTGGGGGAGGAATCAAAGGAAAGATTACTGGTAAAGGTACAATTAAAACGAGTAAATTAGATTTTGAAAATGTGTACTTTGTGAAAGAATTATAGTTTAATCTCTTAAGTATTTCACAAATGTGTGACACCAAGAACAATGTTCTTTTTACTGACACTGAATGCATTGTACTTTCTCCTGATTTTAAAATTCTTGATGAAAGTAAGATTCTTCTTAAAATCCCTAGTAGCAAAAGCCTCATTGGATGAATCTATGCTTTGGCATAGAAGACTTGGTCATGTAAACTTTAAAACAATCAATACAATTGCAAAATATGATTTGGTTAGAGGTTTACCCAAAAAGATTTTTCAAAATGACCAAACCTGTGTTGATTGTCTAAAAGGCAAACAACATAGAGCTTCTTGTAAGCCCAAGACCCATAACTCAATTTCTCAAGCTTTATACATGCTTCATATGGACCTCTTTGGTCTTACTTCTGTGAATAGCTTGAATGGTAAAAAATATTGTCTTGTGGTTACTGATGATTACAGCAGATTTTCTTGGGTTTTCTTTTTGAGAACTAAGGATGAAACAAGTGAAATCCTTAAGTCCTATATTACAGGAATAGAAAACCAAATAGATAAGAAAGTAAAAGTAATTAGATGTGACAATGGGACATAATTCAAGAATAGAGTTATGGATGAATTTTGCAAAGAAAAAGGAATAAAAAGAGAATATAGTGTAGCTAGAACCCCACAGCAAAATGGAGTAGCAGAAAGGAAAAATAGAACTCTTATAGAGTCTGCTAGAACAATGTTAGTAGACTCTAAGTTACCTATTTCATTTTGGGCTGAAGCTGTAGGTAATGCTTGTTATGTACAGAACAGGGTTCTTGTGATTAAACCTCATAGAAAGACTCCCTATGAACTTTTATTTGGTAGAACACCATCTTTAAGTTTTATGAGACCTTTTGGATGTCATGTCACTATTCTCAATACCAAAGATCATCTAGGAAAGTTTGAAGGAAAAGCTGATGAAGGCTACATGATAGGGTATTCTTTGCAAAGTAAGGCCTATAGGGTGTATAATAGATGCACTAGGCTAGTGGAAGAAAATCTGCACAGAGTTTCAAGAGAAATTACCAAATGTTGCAGGCATTGGACCAGATTGGTGTTTTGACATTGATAAGCTTTCAGAATCTATGAATTATGTGCCTGTCACAGGTACAAATACTATTGATAATGCAGGTTTTGAAGAAAATGTTGAAACAAATGAGGATCAAGATTACATATTGATGTCAATTTGGAAAGATTTGGATTCATCTTCAAGTCAAGAAGAGCCTTCAAATACATCAAATGAAGGTATTGAAGATGATCATGGAACTCAAGATCAAGGGAATCAAGAAAATTCTGAAAATGAAAATGGTACTGCCAATTCACAAGATGGTACTGCCAGTTCAACAGATGGTACTGCCAGTTCACAAATTGGTCCTGCTGAACCATTAAATATTCTATCAGATGATTCCTTACCAGAAGATGTAGGAATTGGAAACCTTCCAATTTCCTATGATGTTCCTACAACACACAACACAAGGATTCTCAAAGATCACTCAATTGATAATGTGATTGGCAGCATTGATTCTGGAGTTAAAGCAAGAACTCAAGTCTTATCTTTAGACAAAGATGGGTTTGTCCTAGCTGTGTATGAAGAAAAGAACCATGAAGTTTCCCACATATGCCTGTTTTCATGCTTTCTCTCACAAGTAGAACCCAAAAACATTACAAAAGCCTTAGATGATTCAAGCTGGGTTGAAGCAATGCAAGAAGAGCTTCTTCAGTTCAAACTTCAGAAGGTTTGGGTACTGGTTGATTTGCCCAAAGGTTACAGGGCAATTGGAACCAAATGGGTCTTCAGAAATAAGAAAGATGAAAGGGGAATAGTGATAAAAAAACAAAGCCAGATTGGTGGCCCAAGGGTATACTCAAGAAGAAGGAGTGGATTATGAAGAAGATTTTGCTCCAGTTGCAAGAATTGAAGCAATTATGCTATTCTTGGCCTATGCTTCTTTCATAGGTTTCATTGTCTACCAAATGGATGTCAAAAGTGCCTTTCTATATGGTACTATTGAAGAAGAGGTGTATGTTTCTCAACCTCCAGGCTTCATTGAAGCAGAATATCCAGACAAGGTGTACAAGGTTACCAAAGCTCTTTATGGTCTACACCAAGCTCCCAGAGCATGGTATGAAACATTGGCTTTCTATTTACTGGAAAATGGATTTCAAAGAGGCAAGATTGATCCAACTTTTTTCATCAAAAGAACCAAGAAAGACATCTTGCTGGTACAGATCTATGTTGATGACATTGTCTTTGGATCCACAAACCAAGAGTTGTGTGTAGAGTTTGAAAAACTTATGCATAATAAGTTTGAAATGAGTTCCATGGGGGAACTTACTTTCTTTCTGGGTCTTCAAGTGAAACAATCAAATGAAGGCATATTTATCAGTCAAGATAAGTATGTAGCAGAGATCCTAAGGAAGTTTGGGTTTGCAGATTCAAAGGTTGCAAGTACACCAATGGATCCAGAAAAGGGGTTACTCAAAGATGTTGAGGGTGAAGATGTTGATGTGCACAATTACAGATCAATGATTGGGTCCTTGATGTACCTTACATCATCAAGACCATATATCATGTTCTCAGTATGTGTATGTGCAAGGTTTCAAGTAAATCCAAAAGTTTCTCATCTCACAGCAGTCAAAAGGATCTTCAGATACCTCAAGGGTCAACCTAAGTTGGGTCTCTGGTATTTAAGGGAATCATATTTTGATTTGGTAGCTTATTCAGATAGTGACTATGCTGGTGCAACCCTAGACAGAAAATCCACAACTGGTGGATGTCAATTTCTTGGCTGCAGACTCATATCATGGCAATGCAAGAAGCAAACAATGGTGGCCAATTCTACAACTGAAGCAGAATATGTTGCAAGTGCAAGTTGTTGTGGCCAAGTTCTTTGGATCCAGAATCAATTGCTTGACTATGGGTACAATTTTCTTAACACCGTTATTTACATTGACAATAGCAGTACTATTTGTATCATTAAAAATCCAGTTCAACATTCAAAAACAAAACACATTGAAATCAGACACCATTTCTTAAGAGATTGCAATGAGAAAAGGTTAATTCAAGTTGTCAAAATTGATTCTAAAAAGAATTTGGCAGACCTTCTCACCAAAGCTTTTGATTTAGGTAGGTTTAAATACCTGGTAGCAGGTATTGGTATGATAAATCTTTGAAAAACAAGTGTTTTTGTATATAAATAAACAAGTACTGGCCTCTAAACATGGTACTGCTAGTTAGTCATAAGGTACTGTCAGTACATAATTAGTACTTCTAGTTCAAAGATTGCTCTGTTTTTGTTCATCTTGATGCTTAAATGTTAAACAATGCTATAAAACAAGTGCTTTGCACTCTGTTCTTTTGGTCTACAACTAACCATTTCAGGTTAATCAAGATTGCTAACAAAATCAGGATGTGGAAATGGTAATCAGTTCACCAAGTTTTCAAAACTTAAGAGCTGGCTAGTCCAAAGCAAACGGCTCTTGGTAAAGACTTCTCAAATCTGTTGATAGCTGATAGTTTGCTAAAAACTATAAGGTAATCAGTTCACCCAGTTTCAAAAACTTAACGAGCTGACTAGTCCAAAAGCAAACGGCTACTGGTAAAGACTTATCAAATCCGTTGATAGCTGATAGTTTGCTAAAAACTATAAGGGATGTTTACTAAAATTTCAAAGAGACTGCCAAGTTATATTTCAAAAAACAAGGTACTGGTAGTTCATATTTTAGTACTGGTAGAGTAAAATGGTACTGCTACATAGCCGTTGAGTCTGTCAGGTTAAAAATATAGCCATTGTTTTAAAGGGTATTTTTGTGAATTACTCATGTTTTTCTAGAATTAAGGATATAGTTATTATAATAAAAGATCTTTTTGACCGCCTCTTCAATTACTTATCCATATCTTTAATAGTCGGTCAAAAGTAATTTTCTCATAATCAATCCTTATCATAATTCACACTCACCTTTCATCTTCTACCAGTACAACAATAAAATCCCACCATCATAATCAAATTTTTCATCAAACCTTTCACCATGGCTCATCTAAGTTTTGTCAAACGTCACAACCAACTAGCTTTTTTGGAAAAGTCTGATGACAATGAATCTTTTCATCAAGCAGTGGATTTTCTAAACAATTCTTATGTCAGGTTTGCTTTACTCGTGAATCCCACTATTTTTGAATCTCAAATTTCACAATTTTGGCAAACTGCTAAAGTTAACACTCTTAGGGATGGGATTCAAGAGTTAATGGTCAAAGTGGATGGTAGAACCTTGACTTTTACCGAATCATCCATTAGAAGACATCTTCACTTGGATGATTCAGATGGCATTAGTCAACTACCTGATACTAAAATCTTTGAAAATTTGACAAAAATGGGGTATAATGTAACTTCTACAAAGCTTACATTTCTTAAAAAGCATTTTACCCCTCAATGGAGATTTTTGATTCATACCATCCTTCATTGTTTAAGCCAAAAGAAAACCTCATGGGAGCAATTTAGTGGTAACATGGCTGCAGCTCTCATTTGCCTGGCAACAAACAAGAAATTCAACTTTTCAAAATATATTTTTGAAGGATTGGTTAAAAATGTGGACAGTGAAACAAAGTTTTTGATGTACCCAAGGTTTATTCAGTGCCTCATCAACAAATCCAAACATTTGTTACTTCCCCCAAACAAACCTTTTAAAACTCCCAAACTTACACACAAGGTGTTTTCAAACATGAAAATTGGTTTTCAAGGAGAAGAAGTACCACTTTTTGAGGAAATGTTACCACAACACTCTGAAGAACCATCCACATCATCTGATCATTCACCACCACACCCATCTCCAGTACCATCCATCACTCCAACAGTACCATCAGTCACACCACCATCACCAGTACCATTACCATCTCACCAACTAACACAAACACCATCTGCAACATCTCCATCATTATCACATCATAATTTACCACCACAATCTCCTCCACAACAAAGTGTAGATGCTCAGACTGTAAGGGAATTAAAAGAGCAAGTGCAGCACTTGCAAACTACTCTTGAAAGTCAAAACAAACATTTTACAGAGATCAACACCAAGTTAATTAAGAGGGTTGAGAAATTAGAGTTGAAGGTGAAATTATTGAAGGGTAAAAGAACATCTCAGGTGGTTGTTTCTAGTTTTTCAAGTTCAGATGCAGAGGGTTTGGGTCTCTCTTCCAAAAAGAGGAGGATGGGTAGTTCTAAAAATGAAGAAGAGATTCAATTTCAATTTCATGAAGGAATTCAAGTGATTGATGAAGAGCCTGTTATTCAAGAAATAGAGCCTGCTATTGAAGAAAAGGAGCCTGTTAATGCAAAAGATACTGCTGAAGCAGAGCAAGAGCCTGCTAGGATTCAGAGGCTATTGGCTATGGAGTTAAAAGGTTCTGATCAAATGTTTTACAAAAGAAAGAGGGGATCACAGCCTCAGGGGAGGTTTCTTGTTCCTGATGAACAATCTGCTGCTCCAAGTCTAGAATCACCTCCAAAAGACAAGGGCAAGAAAATTTTGTTTGAAGATGAACCAAAGCCTAAAAAGTTGAACAAGAGTGAGCAAGTTCAGATAGCTGTGGATGAAAAGTTGTCCAAACAGCTTCATGAAGAAGAAGTTATAGGGGCTGAAGAAGAATCAAGAATGCTGCAAGAAAAGTTTGATGCTCAGCTGCAATACATCATTTCCATTGATCCAATTGTAAGGGTGAAGCTTATACTCTGGTGTGTGATGAGTCTCTTAGCTCAGATGAAATGACAATCAAGCTCAATGATTTCATCACTAAGAAATACAATCAAGAGGCATTGGATGATGTCTATCAGCAGATCCAAAAGAATCAGAAGAAAGGATTTAAAATGCCTCATTCTGAGGCAGATCAGAAGAAATTCTTCAAGATATATCTGGAAAGAGAAGTGAACATGAAGGATCATCAACTCAAAGGTAAATCTTTTGATGAATTGAAGCTTCTATACTTAGAGGCTTACAGAAGAAACAAAACCAGTTTTCTCATGGATACACAAGAAAGGCCTTCCAAAGGAAGAAAAGATGATCAGAAAGAACAAGCAGAGAAAGCAGACTTGCCTCCTGTTCAGTCAAGAGAAATGGTTGTCCACGTTCCACAAATTGTTTTTGCTGAACCTTTACATGCAAGGCATCCAGTCATAGATTGGGAAATCTACAATGACAAGTTTGGCAAAGCATGGAAGATAACAAGAGTTGGAAACAAGGTTGAGATTTTCAAGAACTTTGAAAATCCACTTAGAGCATGTAACATAATGGATTTAGATGAATTATGGGTATTAGTTCAAGAGAAGCTGAAAACCAAGTATAAACCTGATGCAAAGGAGCAAGAGCTATGGGTGGAGTTCAGCAGATTGTATGATCCAAATCCTACTGATACACATTGGAAATTTCCTTACTATGATTTATCTGTTACATGGGAATACTTCAGCATGAGTCATGTTCATCATCTTTCCACTCAGAGTGGAATAGAGCTCTTTATGCTAGGTGAGAAGGAGTATCCTTTAAGCTATGAAGTATTATCAGTCTTGATCTCCAACAAGCTATTATGTGAAGAAGAAACTGATGCAGTCAAAAGATTGAAGGAAAGCATATTGGATCAGTATGAAAGCCTAAGGAGATATAGATAAAGTTTTTGGAAGAGTTCCCTCAAATCCTCAAGGTATGAATTTTATTCACAAGAAACTTGGTTATTTTAAAAGGGAATAACAAGTTTAGGGGAGGATTGTTGGGAATAAAATGCACAAGTTAAAGAGTCTGCCAGAAGAGCCTGATAGATGATAGTTAAGCCTGCCTCTTCAGTTTTGTTGATGTTGAAGATATACTAACAGTACCTTCTGGGTAAGAAGGTACTGCTAGTTAAAGAAGGTCCTGCCAGTTTTAATGACAAGTTGTTATATTTTATTTAGAGATATTTAGTTGTATTATTAGTCTTTGTACAAAGTTATACGTTAAATAGAAGTAGTACAGAAGTCTCAGTAGATACAATGGAGTGTTTTACCTTGAAAGGTGTAATATTAGGATAAGATAAGTCTCTAATATATTATATTAGACAACTTGACAACTTGTAATAAGGGCTCCTTATGCTATAAAAGGAACCCTTAAGCCACCTTCTGAGATAAGAGTTTTATATAGATCACATGCACAACAAGTAAAGCATACTTGACAACTAGATCAATCACTACATGCATAACTTCCACCTCTAGAATCCTTTTTCACGTATCAAAGATTCAAGGTTACACTTGTAATCCTGGTGATAGTTTAGATCACCCGTATTATTTCATCAATAATATTGAATCGTTTTGTGTAATTCATGTTGTGTTCGTCACTCTAAACTTATTCACGTTTACTTATTCACCACCTTTGTTCCTTTAGTGTGTTTTAGTAAATTCCGCGTGCTAAATCACATTCATTCATAAATATCCCAAACACATCATTAAGATTAACATCCCAAGTGTTTACACAATCAGAATCCTTCCACACGTACAACAGTGTCCATTTTTAGGATAAGTGCACTTTGTTGATGAAAATCATTTTTTCGTAGCACTTTCCTTTCTTTGAAAACTTGAGTTGTGCACTGTAAGGTGTACACAAACCATTTTGATGATGAGCACCGATTTTGATAGATTTCGAAAGTCTATTTGAAAAATCTTGAAATGTGGTGCTCATTATGTAAGAGAATTTTAGTTTTTAGGATAAGTGCTCGAAAGATAATTGAAACCTTCATTTTTGATTAAGCACTTTCCATTCTATGAAGAACGAGTCCGTAGTTGAAATACTAAGAAGTCATCATTTAAGCTCGGGTTTCGTACTGAAGTATACGAAAGCCATTGTGAAGAAACTTTTTGAGAAACGACATGTTTTAGAAAAAAAAACATTTTAGAGAACTCTCGCTCAAGCATTTGTACATATCCGTATCATTGTTGAATGACATTTCTAGAAACGTACATAATATCGATTATACAAGAGACATGTCGTGAGAAGAATATTTTTGGATTTTTTTTGATTTTTTTGATTTTTATAATGTTTTTGGATTTTTGAAAATTTTATATTTTTGTATTTTGTTTTTCAAAAATATATACAAAGAAGAAAAGAAAAAAATTAAGCTTGGACAAGTAAAAGTGGAGTTAAAAGTGGAATAAGAAAAGGATTTCCACATGTGATGTTGGTGTAAAGTTCTTTTTTACCACATTGGGTGTATGAACTCTCAACAATTTCACAAGTACCTGCATCCATAGAAGAAGAATTTGCACAAATAACAGTGTTAGTAGTACATGTTTCCTCACGTTGAGGGTGTTCACTTTCAATGGTTGTAGTGGTTTCTACTTCCTTATCATGATGATGTACACTATCATTAGTCTTTGTGCAACTATCAAAAATCTTCCCTGTGGGAATCCATCTAAGACCAACTGTTTTAATAACTTTTCCCGTAGGAATCCACCTAAGGTAAGATCTAGACGTAGTTTTCTTATCATATGCAGCGGAAGTCTCAGTCTTGGAAAAACTACATCCTTTCGGTATCCACCTATTAGGTTACTTAACCTCTTTCTTCTTATCAATGGGTTTGTTTCGATTTGGTGTCTTAGTGGATTGTGTCTTGACACTTGACTTTCTTTTCTTGAGAAATTGTGCAATACATGCGTCATGGTTAGCTGAAAAAACACATTTTTTATATGTAGGACAGACAAATTCAACATCGTTGTTTAACACAGCAACTTTAACTTTGTCACTACAGTCTTTTGGAAATTGTTTGTTGTTCGATGAGACTTTGGAATTCTTTGTGTTGCATTCTATGTTCCTAGCATTCTCTTTTGTGCCACTACTCTTTGATGCAAGCCAATCCCTAGTATTTTGTTGAATGTTCCTAGGTAATGGTTTACTACTACTGGCAGTGCTTTAGAATCTTGTAGAATTCATCACACTAGGTTTTGCACCTAAAATTTCGTCATATCGAAGTTGTGCCTTTTTCCTAGCTTCTTCTAGATGGTGATTTTGGACCATGTCATTAGAACCAACAGACTCGTTAACAGTTTTTGTAGTCACATTTGGTGTACTATTCCTAGAAGGGCTAGGTGCACTCACATTTGTGTTTCTTTCAACAACCAATTTTTGTTTATCAACAATCTTTTCAATTTCCTTTTGCTTGCGCAAGGGTTGTGGAGTGACTAGTTTTGTCAAATCCTTTTTCTCATCGACTTTTGGAGCAAACCGGGAAATAGACATTTTTGGTTTTTCAAACGTTTTAGAAGCGTTTGGTTTCTTCGAAGTCGATGGTTTTGCAAGCTTAGTATCCATACCCTTCCCTTTTATATTTACAAGCTGAGCTCTCAAAAGATCATTTTGCTCTTTCATGTCCTTGTAGGCATGCTCATACGACAATTTGTCATACTTGCATTCCTCTGATTTTCGATCAAGTTGTTTGAAAAATGACATGTTTTCTTTTTCAAGTTTTACAAGAGCATTTTCATATTTTGAAACAATTTCAGATGTCTCAGCTCGCAGTCTTTCATCGTCCTCAACAGAATATGATTGTAAAATGATGGACATTATATCAGTAGTCATAACTGCTTCGAAGATAGAATCATTTAACCTTTCCAAAATGTTCATGTTTTCACGAGTTTCGTTAGCTTCTTTTACCAGGGATTTGTAGTCCTTGACAAAATCGACCATTTCTTTTAAGAAAGCTTGTTCAAAATGGATTACCCTCGCACTGATGTTATTCAATGGGATAGTAATTTCGTTTTCAAACACCTTTTTCTGTTCCTTATGAAAACTAGAATGCTAGTCGTTAATACTGATGGTAGTTTTAGATTTAACAATATTTTGAAGTACTTGAATTCTCTTTTTAACGTCATCAAGAATGTCTCTAGTCTTACTTGTATTAAAAGTGTTGTTAGAAGACATTTGTTCCATTTTTGAAAGAGATTTGGAAACAACTACGGGTTTAGAAACTTCTGGGCTTTTGGAAAAAGGTTTGGAAAGCTCATATGCTTGTTTTTGTGGAACAAAAGTAATGCCCGAAAGTTTGTTCAATTTGTTGTAATCAATTGGTTTCAAATCAGGATTCTTTCGTTTCATTTTATTAATGCTCTCTTCAACCAATTCTATTGTTTCCACATAATCACGAACAGTAGGAGGATCATGCTTAGTAAACAATACATTTCCATTAAACAAACAATTTTGTTCTTGCTGAGCTTTTTTGAGATTACAAGGAATTTTATTCCCTAGAGCCATTTTATGTTTTGTGTGGTAAATTAGATTGGTTTGATTAGCAATCATATTCATTGTTTGGCATGACTGGCCCTTTTTAACCTCCAATTCTTCTAGTTTTGCAATCTTGTGTTCTAACTCTATAATTTCATCCAAAAGTTTATCTTCTTTCTTTGCAAAGTCCTTTTTCAACTCATCCCTTTCTTTTTCAAGATTGGTATAAGCTGATTTTTGTTTAGAAAGTTGGTTTTGTAACTCAGAAATTTCCGCGTTTAAGGATTTTATCTTCTTGAAAGAATTAACATCAAGTGTATCAAACTTGATTTGCAAAAGTTTTTCCCTTGAAACGGAATTTTGATAACCAGTTTCTAATTCAGACAATCTTTTGTTATGAAACTCAAAAGCTTTAACGTTTTTCTTGTAACTCTCAAGCTCAGGGGTCAATTTTACATTCGCGGCCTTAACTTCGCGATTGACCTTTTTCACATTCTCAATTTCAATGCTGCAATTATTCAATAAAGATTCAAAGAAAGCACGGGTTTCCTCATCATTAGCACAATTTTGTGCAACTTGAACTCCATTAGGATCCATATCTGGAGTTTCAAAGTTAACATTTGTAGGACCGTAGAACAACCTAAATCACTATTGAATCAAGCCTAAACCTAGAGAGAGAAAGTAAGTAGAGAGAGAGAGTGAGTGGGAACTCTAGTGTGTGGAATAATGACCTTGTTATTACTAAGAGAATCACTAAGAGAACCAACCTCAAAATGAGGCCTTACATGTGTATTTATACTTGTAGTCTAGGGCTTCACATATCTTTAACCATATTACATAACTAGCCCTTAGACTTTATACAAGCATGAATAATACACATAAACTTAATAAACTAGCATTTACTAACTATTACATTGATATATTTAACTAACTATTTGACTCAATAATGATCGTCACTTTTAATCCTAACAATCTCCCCCTAAGGGACGATCATTGAGATCTCACTTTGATTTCATAAATGATCAACACTTCTAATGCTAACAATCTCCCCCTAAGGGTGATCATTGAGATCTCTCTTTTGTGACTTTGATCTTTGATCTTTGAAGCTTGTTCTCTTGAACTTTGAGTCCTTATGTAATAGTTTTGCTAGTTCCTTTGTTCCAATCATGCTTTGTAATCTTTCTTGCCTTTGATCAACATCTTTACTATGTTGTCTTTACGTCTTTTCCAACATGCTCATACTTTGTTTGGCTTTGAATCTTTATGAAGTTCTCTTCTCTTTGACTTTAATCTTTGTTTCTTTAGTTTGAAGATTCTTTGACTTTGACTTAGAAACGTTCTGAACTTTGCTTTGCTTTGATCTTTGAAGAGAGCTTTGCAGGGTATGAGCATGTGGATTTTTGAGTGATGGTAACGGTCTTTCTCCAAGGAATATTTATGAGTACCTGCATAAAACAGTTAGCAATAAATCAACCAGTACTTACAGGTTCGGAATTAGAGATCGTCAACAGCATAGTGTGAAGACTCCTTCTAATCCTTACCAAGGCTGTTCCTGAACCAGATATCCCTGAAAGGGCTTACTAGATCCACCGAAGTACATCAATGATTGAGGTGAGTTGCTGGAGATCACCCCACAACTGTAGACCGTTTGAGACATAGTAACCATCATGATAGATAAGGCAAGATCCGTAGATCTCATAAAGACTCTTACAACTTGTGTCCTTTTTGGCGAACACAAGTGTATTCATAGGAAGTGTATCCTAAGAGATCTTTTTAATGAATCTCATGGCTCTAGACTCGATAAGTGCATAATTTGGTTTTCCTATGCGGAGACTAGGGAGGGGTCTCCTGCTTCAATATCAACCATCTCTAAGAGATAAGTCGATAGATTACACTGGTTCCCCGTGAGAATGAAACAAGTACCTTTTGAGAGATACTCGAGTGGCAAGAAGGTTTAGTGCAGTGCGTCACTGGGTCCATGACGTCTTTATCTTCAATACCGGTGTCACCTTAGCAACAACCAGTAGCATATGAATTGAACCCGGTGTCTGCCCTAAGGTTGAACATATGGAGGGCAATTTCTTTTCACCCTTTTTCATATCTTTTCTTTTTAATTCTTCAACCCCTTCTTTCTCCTTTCTCATTTTCTCCCTTTTTTTCAATCATACCTAAGGACTTCTAATTCTAATCTATTGGAATTGTCCTTGGGTAGATCCCTCCGGCTCTGGCGGATCATAGGGCGGTTTTTCCTAACCTTAGTCACCTTATAACTTCATGACTATCCTATTGTTGCCATCAAACCATTTGTAAAATCAAAGTGTTTATGATAATAAAACATACTTTGTTAACACTTCGAGAGTTTTGCATTTCATTTGAAGGACTCCCCCTTCACATGTGCTCATGGATTGTTAAGAAATTTGCACATGATTGGGGAGTTTGCACTTTTGAATTGATCCACTTTCAATGAACGCAACTGATTCGAGACACGCTTACATCACTAGTTAGACTAGCTTGAAGTTATTACCCGGCCTGGTCAAGTCCATAGAAAGTTTCTCGAAACGGTACATTTCTACTAAGACAAATCCTTTTCGAGACACGCTTACGTGGCTAGTTAAAGAGTTCCATTGTCAGCTTTTAGGTGACAACTAGCTCTAGTAACTAACTTGATGTTATTACCCATCGAGGATAAGTCTTTTCGATTACTAACTTTTGTTGTTTCGTCAATTCTTGGGTCATTTCTGAGTCGAGCTCTTTTGAGATTCAAGACGATCACATTTTAATCACGTCTTCTCCCCCTCAAAAATAGCATATCCATGGTATTTTTTATACCAATTGATTAAACCTTTTCTATTTGGATAGCTTCTGGGAGAAACGGATGTTTGTTAATTCCGAATTCGTTTATTTTAAGCATGATCATTTTGGAACATCATTTTA
Organism: Artemisia argyi; assembly: GCA_030686995.1. Taxonomy (NCBI): domain Eukaryota; kingdom Viridiplantae; phylum Streptophyta; class Magnoliopsida; order Asterales; family Asteraceae; genus Artemisia; species Artemisia argyi. The sequence goes on along the minus strand of CM060680.1, from coordinate 144,954,068 downwards.
TTACCCCCCCCCCCCCCCTCAAAATTAGAACATTTTGAGTAAATTAAAGCATTTAAGGATTTGAGGGAGTAAAATCTTGAGCTAAAAAGTTTTGATAACCTTTTGAAATATTTTGAAATATTTTGCTCAGAAAATTAAGAAGACTTTGATAAGCTTTTTGGTGAGAAGTCTTCTTATCTTTTAGGATTGTCGCACAGAAATGTACAACAGGGTCCTTTCTTTGAAAATCGCGGGTAATACACTGTTATGTGTGCATAAGCCATAATGTTTTTAGGATAAGTGCTCAAAAGATATTTAAAACCTTTGAATGATTAAGCACTTTCCTTTCTTTGAAGAACGAGTCCTTAGCTGAAATACTAATAAGTCATAATGTTGAAGTTCGAGTCCTTAGCATAAGTACTAAGAAGTCATTATGTTTTTAGATTAGACAACAACTTTTGGAACCCATTTAAGCACGGCGCCAATGGGTTTTCCATATTTTGAAATCCATTTGAAAGTTGTGTCAATCTGAGACAAAGAGGTTGAATTCCAACGAGGACTGAAAACCGGTGTTTCATTTTGAAATAAAGCTCGTGGAATCAACGGTGATTTAAAACTCTTTTTCTTTTAAAACTTGTTTGAGAAACTCGGTGTTTCTCTTGGAGTTTTAAAACTTGAAGAAGAAGTTTTCCATCCATTGTTAAAACTCGGTGTTTCATTTCGAAAATTCGTTTTTGAGATGAATGGAAACCTTCCAGAATTAGGATTTTTCAAAGCATAGCCATTCTTTTGTTGTAGCGGAAGCATTTCAGAGTATGAATATTTCAAATGTTTTGAATGGCTTTGCTTTGGTTTCCACACTGGCTTTACCGGAGTAAAACGAGAGTATGGAGTTTGAAAACCTTGATTCTTTTCTTTATGAGCACTTGCATTTGAAGCCTTTTGAGGAGTAAATGTTTCAGAAAAATTAGGTCTCTTTGAAAATTTCCTTCCTTTTTGCAAAGAATAGGTTGTAAACTGAGAAACCTTTTTCGAAAATGGTTTGGAAGATTCACCCGTGTAAACCTTCTCCGAAACACTTACTTGTGGTTTAGACTCGTTTGAAACTTGAGATTTTCCTTTTGACCGGTTAAGAACATCAAACTTCGCTTTTAATGCATTGTATGACGTTCTCAAATCATTGTATTCTTTTTGAAGAGAAAGATGATCTGATGATGCCAGTTTTTCTTGCAGAGAAGCATTTTGATTTTCAAGATGTGCAAAATATTTTTCATATTTGTCTGTTTCGATTGAAAAATCATTTTTGGCATCACCAAAATCCTTGGTGTGTTGTGCAACCGTTTTTTCCAATTCAACAATTTTCTTTTAAAGCACAGATTTTTCTTTTTCAAAAAGATGATTTGGGACGATCTGAGAGTCAGATTTGTTTGAAAATTGATTCTGAACTCTTGATCGTTGATTGAATCAAACAAGTTTTTGTAAGTCTGTTTCAAATGCTCATTTTCTTTTTGTAATGATGCCACAGCATGTTCCAATTCAAGATTTTTTGTATCAAATTCGTCAAAATCAAACTTGATATTGGTATCAACACATTTTTCTTCAAAAATCTTTTCTTTTTCTTTAAGCACTGATGTTGGGTTTTGACCAAGTAACACTGCTGCTAAGTAACTCTGCTGCTGAGTAATACTGCTGCTACAATGAAACTGCTGCTAGTGTTAATGACTCTGCTGCTGAAGACAATCTGCTGCTTGGTGAAACTACTGCTGAAGAGATTAACATTGTATACGATAGGATAATTATGGAATAGATTTTTTGTATAGTTTATCTATTTAGATTATTCTTATCTTGTAGAGAAAGGTATTGTAAACCTAGTAGGACTCCTTGGCCTATAAAAGGAGGATCCTAGGGTTAGTTTATGAACGGATTATTATTCACTTCAAGGTTGTAAAACCCTAGCATTATTGAGTGCTCGTATTAATAAATATTGAAGTGTTGAAAGAGAATTCTTAATCTTCTTAAGTTAAGCTTTTATATTCCGCATTTAAGCTTAAGTATTTGTTTAAGTTAACTTCTATATAAGATCGTATTAGCTCAACTGGGATCAACAAGTGGTATCAGAGCTTGTGATCTAGAAGTTATAATCAAGAAGATTTTGTTTCTTTAAAGTTTGCTGTTCCAAATCGTTTGCATAAGATGGGTGATGAAACTCATATGGTGACTGCTTCAAGGGTTCCCATGCTCAATCCTTCTGAGTATGAGCTATGGAAGAGGAGGATCAGACAATACATTCGCATGATCGACTTCAACATGTGGAATGTGATTGTTAATGGTGATTCTGAACCAGAGAAGAGTGCTGATGGTAAGGAGATACCAATCAAGTCTGCTGAAGCTAATGCAACTAGGAAGCTGGAAATCAAGGCTCATAGTATTCTCTTAATGGGAATACCTAATGAATTTCAAATGGACTTTGATGATTGTGAAACAGGAAAAGCATTAATGGATGCAGTAGAATTCAGGTTTGGAGGGAATGATGCTACTAAGAAGTCCAGAAAGAATATGTTGAAGCATCAGTTTGAAAACTTTACTTCTGAACCTGGAGAAAAGATAATTGGCACATACAACAGGCTAAATCAATTAGTTAGTCATCTAAAGCTTGTTGGTTATGTTGTTCCACAGGAAGATGTGAATCTCAAGTTCCTAAGAAGTCTTGCACCTGAATGGAGTATGCATACAGTGGTGTGGAGGAATAAGCCTGACTTTGAAACAATGAAGTTGGAGAGCCTCTACAACAATTTAAGGGTGTATGAATCTGAATTGGCTACTTCTTCTACTTCATCTTCTAGTACACAAAATCTTGCTTTTGTTTCTTCAAAATCCAAAGAGACACAAGATACTCACTCTACTGCTTATGGAGTATCTACTGCTGATGGATCTGGATCTGCTGCTAGCTCAAATGACAAGGTTTCTACCAGTGATGTTGCTTTATGTGCATTCTTGGCTGAGCTTACTACAACCATAAGATCACATGTCATAAATCAAGATTTGGATCATATTGATCCAGATGATCTTGAAGAAATTGATCTCAAATGGCAAATGGCAATGTTGACTTTAAGAGCAAGAAAGTTCTGGAAAAAGACTGGAAGAGAAGTCAAATACAAGGCTAAGGAGAGTCCAGGGTTTGACAAGTCTAAGATTGAATGCTACAATTGCAACAGGAAGGGACACTTTGCTAGAGAGTGTAGATCTCCAAAGAAGAATGCTGAAGTTCCAAAGAAGACTGAAGAATCAAAGTCTGCAATGGTAGCTTGTGATGGGCTGGGAGAATATGACTGGAGTGATATGGCTGAAGAGGAACCAAATTTCTCTTTGGTTGCTGCTGTTCAACCCAAAGTGCATAACTTTGCACTTATGGCATATGGTTCATCATCAGGCTCTGACTCTGAGGTATCTAATGATTCTGAATCATCTGGATGTTCTTTTAAATCTTGTTCTGACACTATAGAAGTTCTTAAGGCTAGGAATGAGAGTTTAAATAGAGAAGTTGAACACCTAAAACTTGATAACTTAGGTTATAAAGTAGGTATTCAAAATGTTGAGAGAAGGTTAGAATATCTCAAAGAGTGTGAAAAAGAATATGTAGAACAACTTAATCTCAGAGATATAGAAATTTTTAAGAAAAATAGTGAAGTAGAAGTTCTTAAAAATAAGTTAGAAGAAGCTGAAAAAGAAAAAGAAGCTGCTCTTGCTGAAAAAGAAAAACATGTAGTGAGAGTACAAAAACAACAATTTGCTTCTGATATGGTTAATAAGTCAATAGAGAGCACCTTGATGAGAAAAGGCAGTGGAATAGGATATAATGAAGTTGCTCCTCCAGCCAAAAGTGCTTATGCTCCACCATGCAAAGAGCTATCCTTCATTAGTGAGCTAGAAATTGGAAAACCTGTAGGTGAATGTAGTACAAGTAAAATTGAAACACCTAAGGTTGAGGATAGAAAATTTCCTGAAGCTCCAATTATTGAGGAATGGTATAGTGATAGTGATAGTCAAGAGGAACAGGTTAAACCAAAACAAAGTTTTAAAAAGGAAGAAATTCCTACTCAGGTTAAGCCTAAGGTGGAACAGGTAAAGTTTGTTAAACCTGTGTTAGGAAATAACTTTTCTAGAAAACTGGTAGAGTACAATGAGATACCTAGAGAACAGATGGAAAGGTTCAATAATAAGCCTAGGGGTAACCAAAGAAACTTTAATAACCTAGTTTCAAAAAGATTAGGTGATCAGTTTCAATTACAAAAGAAGGCTTGTTATAAGTGTGGTAGCTTTGACCACTTGATTGTTAGATGTTCTGAACACCAAAAGCCTGTTTGGAATCAATACACTAGGGTGAATCACAAATATGTAACTAAACATACTCACCCACATCCTAATAGAAACATGGTTCCAAGAGCTGTTTTGTTGAGATCTGGTGCTACTAGATCTATTTATGCTGCTAAATCAAATGGTGTTTTCAAATCAACAACTAGTTCTTCAAATGGCTCTACTGCTAGTAAGCACTCTGCTGCTAGAATGCATTCTGCTGCTAGTAAGCAATCTGCTGCTAGTTTAAAACTTTCTACTTCTGAGCCAAAACATCTTCCAAATACAGTTGTTGGTAATCACTATTATGCTGTTAAGGCCTCAGCTTGCTGGACTTGGAAACCAAAAACAAATGTTTCAAACTCTGTTTCCAAGAATAGTAGTGCATCAAGTGATTTGAAGAAATTTGATTATACTGATGCACAGGGCAGATCCAAGTCAGTAATGGCTTGGGTCATCAAGAGAAACTGATTTCTTTATTTTTCATGTGCAGGTCAATCTACTGGATGAGCTTAAGGATATGGTTATTGTTGACAGTGGATGCTCTGGACACATGACTGGGGATGAATCTCAACTTGAAGATCTTGAGGTTTTTGATGGTGGTTATGTAGCTTTTGGGAATGATCCAAAAGGTGGAAAAATTGTTGGTATTGGAACTCTAAGGACTGGTAATTTGGACTTTGAGAGGGTGTTTCTTGTGAAAGGACTTAAGTTTAACCTTTTTAGTGTCTCACAAATGTGTGACAAAAAGAATTTTGTTCTTTTTACAGACACTGAGTGTATGATTCTTTCTCCTGATTTTCAATTACCAGATGACAAATCTGTGTTACTGAAGGTCCCTAGAAAGGAAAATATATACAGTGACCATATTAAGAATATTATTCCTAAGAGGGCTTTGACTTGTCTAATTGCAAAGGCCACTATTGATGAGTCCAAATTATGGCATAGAAGACTGGGACATCTGAACTACAAGACTATGAACAAAATTGGCTTCAAGGACTTTTACCTTTTTGAATAAACATGGCAAAGGTTTTTCTGGTGCACATACAAATCTTACTTCTTTTATGGAACAAATTGTGCACACCAACCAGGGTGAAGGATCAGGAAATCCCACTGATTCCCATCACACACCCAATGTTACTACATCTGTTACACAACCTACAAAACAATATACACGTAGGAAAACCAAAAAGGACACTAATCTACCTCAGGATAGTGTTAGTATGGCTGTACCAGATGAGGCTGTCCTAGGTGATGGAGAGGACATGTTGGCAAGGGCTGTCACTACTGCTTCTAGCTTAGCAGCAGAGCAGGACAGTGATAACATCATTAAGACCCAAACCAAGGCAACATCTAGAGAAAAAGATTCTTATGAGTCTGATTTTCAGGATGGTAACCCTAGCCAAATGGAAAACATAGGGGGCTCAGATGATCAAACTAGGTTTGATACTGAGTTTTTGTCCCAAGATTCACCTCTCGGACCAGGTCACACAGGTCGAAGTGATGAGGACAGGCCAGTGACTCATGAATTGACGGATCCACTTGTACATGATGACAATGTCAGTGATTCACCTCTCGGACCAGGTAATACAGGTCGAAGTGATGAGACTACAATGGAACTTATAAAAGAATTGACGGCTACTTGTACAGCTTTGGGGTTGAAATGTGAGTCTTTGGAAGATAAGGTTCTTAATCTATCTGATGTTGTTGCTGGTCACGCCAAGGTCATCATCAAAATGCGAAAACAGATTAAGAGCTTCAAGAAATCAAAATCTTCAACCTCATTGCACAGATTACTCAGGTTGTAAGTTCTTCTGAACCATCTACTCATTTGGAAGAGGATGCTTCCAAACAGGGGAGGAAAGAGATTGTCATGGATTCAGGGGAGGTAAGTCTTGAAAAAGTTGATAAAGTTCAAGATATGGATGCTGGAATAGTTTCAGGGGAGGTTCCAGTGATGGAAGATATGGATGTGGATAGTCCTCAGAATGATGAAGATTTTGTGGTTGCTGATAAGTCTGGGAATGAAGTTGTTATGGAAAAAGTGGCTGCTGCACAAGAAAAGGTGGTAGATACTCTTAAAACTTTGGAGTTTGAGCAACTTGTGAAGGCAACAGGGTTGATGGGTAATGTGTTAAAGACTTTGGAAGATTCAGTGGAAAATGCTGCTATTGCTGACTCTACTGCTGTTCATGTTTCTGCTGCTAAGAATGTTGATGGTTCTGCTGCTAGTGGAATAGTGAATACTGCTGAAGTACAAGACTCTGCTGCTGGATCTATGGACAATGCTGCTGCAGAGGCAATGGTCTTGCTAAGTAAGAAGACTACTGCTGAGGCTCATACACCACAATTACCAACTCCATCATTATCACAACCTATCACAACAACAAACATAACATCAACAACAAGAAAACCTCAAAAAGGAATAACAATTAGAGAACCTGCTGCTACTCAAAAGAAGACAATCACATCATCTTCTACTGATAAGGGTAAAGGCAAGCAAGTTGATGTTCAGAGGTGGATATATAAAGGGGTTGATTTTACTGATGTGCCTTTTGATTCTTGGCCTAAGCCATTGCAAGTTGAACATGATGAAGCTGCTGCTATTAAAACACAAGAGTTGTTTAATTTGGAAGATCAACAGCTGGCTGAGAAAGAGGCTGAAGGTTTAAGAATGTATGATGAATGGGATGATGAAAAGATCAGAATTGCTGCTGATATTGAATTAAACAAGCTGATCAAGATTGAAGAAAATGAAGTTCCAAATTTTAATGTGCAATCTTGGTATAGTAACTTTGCTTCTAATAAGAGAAAAGAGAATGCTGCTGCTAGAAGAAAGGTTAAAGTATTCAAAGGTCCAACAGTTAAACAGCAAAGGAAAGAGTATGAAAGATATCTAAAGAATATGGGTGGATGGACATTGGTGCAATTGAAAGCTTACTCTGACAAAGAAGTTTTTGATTTGTATCAACAAACAAAGAAGAGAACAGATACTTTTTATGTTATGGGATGTGCTGAGGACTTGGAACAAATTGATAAGATGAATAAGAAGTTGGTGCCTGAAAAGGTAGCTGAAGCAGAGTATGTTCAAGAAGTTAATGTTGAAAAGCTTGAAAGTGATGCAGCAAAGACTACTTCTTCTGTGCAGGGTGATAAAAGAAAAGGTGTTATTCATAAGTCAGTTGCAAAGAAGAAGAGAAAGATTGGAGAAGGTAGTAGTTCTATGCCTGAAGGAGATGAGTTTAAACATGGTCTTGATCATATTCCTTCTGAGCATCAAAAAGAACAATTGAAGGGTTACACTGTGGTTGGCAAGATGGAAGATCCTGAAGTGGTTGATGCCAAACCATTAGGAGTTAAATATCCTATCATCAAAGTAACTACAGGTTATGATGCTAACATTGGAGTATTTCATGATGTTCAGAGATCTGATGGTAAGTCTCACAGATTTCTTAGATTTCAACAGATGTTACATTACTTTGATAGAGAGGATGTTGAAGACTTGTGGAAGTTATACAAGGCAAAGTTTGGAGCTAAGAAATTTGATGGTAAAAAGTATGAGGTAGATCAAATTGATCATATCTTAACTGCTTCTGATAATGTTATGTGGAGAGCTCTTAAACTTATGTTTGATCCTTCAATGGATGATTCTGAATGGACAGAGATAGTAGAATACAAAGTAAGAAAATGGAGACTCTTTCAAGATTATGGAGTTCATGTACTAGAACTTGGACCAACTACTTTGTATATGCTAGCTGAAGTAGATTATCCAGTGGTAAGATACTGGAATATTGTCAATCAGATGGTTAATGGTGATAAAACACTTAAGCTGCAGAAAGATTATGATTCTGATGATCAAGCATTCAATTTGCTGTCAAAGTATAAGAAGATATTTGATCAACTGAATTCAAAAGAGTTGAAGTGTTTGGAAGCATCCTCCAAGTGATGAATTGAGCTTTGAAGAAACTTAAATATTTAGAAATAAATATTAAGTTTAGGGGAGGATTGTTGGGTTTTGACCAAGTAACACTGCTGCTAAGTAACTCTGCTGCTGAGTAATACTGCTGTTACAATGAAACTGCTGCTAGTGTTAATGACTCTGCTGCTGAAGACAATCTGCTGCTTGGTGAAACTACTGCTGAAGAGATTAACATTGTATACGATAGGATAATTATGGAATAGATTTTTTGTATAGTTTATCTATTTAGATTATTCTTATCTTGTAGAGAAAGGTATTGTAAACCTAGTAGGACTCCTTGGCCTATAAAAGGAGGATCCTAGGGTTAGTTTATGAACGGATTATTATTCACTTCAAGGTTGTAAAACCCTAGCATTATTGAGTGCTCGTATTAATAAATATTGAAGTGTTGAAAGAGAATTCTTAATCTTCTTAAGTTAAGCTTTTATATTCCGCATTTAAGCTTAAGTATTTGTTTAAGTTAACTTCTATATAAGATCGTATTAGCTCAACTGGGATCAACAACTGATGTCAAAGAGTGTTCAGAAGACATTTTCTCATTCTTCTCTTGCAGTTTAAGTTGGAAAGAGATACTTTGTGCTTCGAGTATTGCAAGATGTTTCTCAAAGTGAGCAGTTCTTTTTGACAATTCTGTTTTGACATCAGTTGCTTCTTTTGAAAGCTCGGTGATTTTCTTTTTGAGACAAAGATTTTCAGATGTCAAAGAAGATGTTTGTTCAAAATTCTCATTCACTTTCTCATGGCAAACAGATTTTGATTTGAAAGACTCTATTTGATTTGTGAAAAATTCCTTTTGAATGTCAAGTATTAAGCATTTTTCATCAAATTCGTCTTCAAGAGAATGAACGTATTTTAAATCTTCTCTCATTTCAGTGACAAGATGTTTTTCAAAGTACTCAAAACTTAAGTTAAGATTTTTCACATGAGGTTCAATCTCATCTTTCAAAATCTTTTGGATTTCAATCTTAAGGCGTACATCTGATGAAAGAGGATTAGAGAAAACGCTGTTATCGATGTTTACTTGCTTAAACCAAATGGCCTTTAACGTATGCTCAATGTGATGTTTAAGATTACAAAATTGTTTCCTTGCTTTATTTTGCCATAACGTAGCATCATAAGTAGCAAGTTGAGCTTCTTTGAAAAATCTTTTCACATTTGTGTCTTTTCTTTTGAAAGGTGCTTTTGGAAAATCTGTCAATTGTGTACAACCATGTTAATACAAATATCGCCTAAAAACGTTATTTATATTTTACGATCTTTGCTAAGTTTTGTTAATGACAAAGTATGAACTTTAGCTAAAAGTAAATTATCACTTTAAGTGTTTAAGTCTTGTTTAACTAATGTTTACATTTCCTTTTAAACTAAACATTGGTTTTATTTCTTAAAATAGAAATTGTCACATCACATTTATGGCAAGTTTTGTCATTATGCATTTATGGAAAGAAATGTGTTTGACTAACTTTGTTGTTGCTTGCAAGCTTTGTATTTGACTTGATTTAAGTGATGTGACATTGTTTGGTTGCTAGGAGTTATGAGACAAGACCTTGTTTGGTTTGAAGAGTTATTGCAAAAACCTACTGCAGACCCGGCGGTACCCTGGGGGTACACGGGCGGAACCCATCTGAGGGTTCCGCCTGATCCGCCAGACATGCAGAATAGTTTGCTATAAATACCAAACCATTTGTTTGTTTTGTGTAACCCTTTAGGACATATATTCATATACTCTCTCAACTAACTCAGTAACCCTTGACTTGTGTGATTCTCTTATGTAGCAAGGAACTCCACAAGTTCATTCAAGAAGTTGCAAGCTTCAACTTTAAAGTTGCAAGTCTTGGTAGCTTGGTCATGTATAAGCTTTGGTAGTTTATACTTCATGTGTGTCATGTATGTAGAAGTTATAGGTTAGTATTTTAGGCCTCAAAATACGTAGTGTGTTGGGAGTTGTTGTACCCTAGTAAAAGAACTAACGGGAGTAGTTGTACCCTTGGTAAAGAACTCGACATCTAGCTTTGTGTTGGTAAAAGTGTAAGCGACGAATGGGAGTGGTTGTACCCTTGTAAAAGAACTCGACATCTAGCTTTGTGTCGGTAAAAGTATAAGCGACGTGTAAGGTTTTCTCCGCCGGTGAAAGGATCTTGTTGATTGGTGTTTATAACTCTCGAGTTGGAAACTCGGGGCGTGGATGTAGGGCAAGGAAAAAGAGTCCTTGTAGCCGAACCACGATAAACTATCGTGTTGTGGTTTGATTGTTTCTTTCTCTATCTTTGCTTATTATATGTTGTTGTTTAGTTAGAATTGTTGATCACATATAAAGCTTTTTAAAAAACCAAAACAAGTAATGTTGTTCTTATATCTTCAAACATAAGTAAAGCTTTTCAAAGAACTAAACAAGCAAAGTTAGGATCATTACAAGTAAAGCTTTTCAAAGTATGAAACAAGTTAAGTTGGAATTGTTATTCACATGTAAAGTCTATTCAAAGAATCAAACATATTAAGTTGTGCTTATATCTTTAACCAAACGTCAAGTTCTCAAAGGTTATTTAAGCTAAATAAGAATTGAAAAAGCAGTAAACTATTCAACCCCCCTTCTAGTTTTCCACAATTGGCATCAGGAGCTACGTTACTCAAGATCTTTAAAATATAATGTATTTTAAAACTTGGATCGATCCATGGATTTTGAAAATCTAAAAGAAGGGCAACCTATTCAAAACCCACCGCTATTTGAAAAAGAAAACTTATTTGAGTGGAAAAGTAATTTTGAAAACTATGTGAAATCAATTGATCAAGATCTTTGGCATACTAATTCTTTTGGTGATTTCAAACCAAAGAAAACAAGTTTTAGAAAACCAAGATAACTATCTTAAACTTGATAAAAATACTAAAGCTAAAACAATGATTTATAAAGCTTTAGTACCAAATATGAAAGAATGTATTTTTGTCAAATGGCTAATGATATTTGGAAAAATATGTTAAACTTTCATCAAAGAATATGTCAAGTCAAAGATGATCAATTTGATCCTACATGTGAATTAGAAGTTTTAGAAAAACTAATTGATAGACACTTAGTAGAAGTTAATACATGTGCTACTAGTTTAAATGTTTTTAATGAAGGTACAAGTGAAGATGAGTACGTGTGTTTTGATGAACTTGCTTGCATATCATGGAATGAAATGGATGTTGACGAAGACAATGATCCGTGGACTTGCTTGCGATTCATGAAATAACACGGATGTAGATGAAGCCAACCATCCGGTTTGTGATTCTAAACTAGATAAAACATCAAGCAAGGTACACTTTGAAACCAAACACTTTTGCTTTGACAAATTTATCCTAGAGTTTTCTAAACGAGAAAATGAGTCTAAAACGTTTATGCAACATGGACCTAAAAACTATTTTCAAGAAAGAGTCTTCAAAATCTTTTAAGAAAATCTTTGAAAAGGAAATCTTGTTAGAAGATAAAATGTCAAGAATTGAGAGTAATGTTGAAATTAATCTAGAATGTAAATTATGTCAAGATTACAAACATGAGATTAAAATGCAAAATGAGAAAGGAAAAATTATTAGTTAAATTTGATGAAAGCTCAAAATCTTTTGAAAGATTGTTGAGGAGTCAAAGGTTGTTTAAAGATAAAACCGGATTAGGATTCAACTCAAAAGCACCATTAACTAATAAAACAAAGCAAGTAAAATTTGTCTAACCTAGAAGAGAGATTTAGAGATAATTATCTCTAATAGAAACTCATGATAGAAGAATTAAGATTATCATGCTCTATGCTTTTATATGATTGTCTAACCTTTTTGGATACATGAGTAATTGAGTTTCAAAGCATGTCGTCAAACCAAGACTCTACGCGTTGTGTTTATCCTCTTGATAACATCTCTATGCAATTTAAAAGGTACACATTACTTCAGCTTGACTTTAATAGTCTCTTGCTTCTAGCATTATGTGTTAGAATATGTGTTATTAGTAATACTCTAAAAGTGTTTACTTGCTATTAGTAATAACTAGGATTAGATTCTATGCAACAAGGAAATTCGTCTTTAGTACTAGTAGGAGATATAAGGTGCTTTGGTTCTTTAACCATCAAGAGATAAACACGAGAAACTCTTGAGTGAGTCTCACTCAACTCTTGCTTACAAGTAAGCTAACTAAGAATTTCCTAAGTGTTAAAATGTCTAACACTTTTGTGATGCTTGCAAAACAAACCTTTGTTAAATAACATTCTCAAACACCATACTTTGAGTCTTAAATTGTGTTTTTCTTCAATCACTCATTTATGATAATCTCACATAAAACACACAAGGTGAAATAAATCACATTAGCTTATATTAGGATGAGTGAAAGAAAATAAGTTTTCAACATCTAGGATTTACACATCAAATGTGACACATAGTCTAATGATGTTGTACCTCTTGGACTTTTTAAAATAAATAGAGTTCATAGTGTCCTAAGTAAGAAAACCCAAAGAGTCGAGGAGTCGTTGAATATGACATTTAACGAGTGATCTCCTCCTTCTATGATATCATCTTTGGTAGATGATAACTTAGTCGAAAGTCCAATGATGGCAAGACAAGCATGGAGTAAAAGTACAAAACAACATCTTCTCACCTTGAGTTAAACATTGAATCAAGCAAAATTGACATTAGCTATAAAACTTGATTTAGAGGTCATAGTTGTGTCTAAACAAATTCAACAAAAACAATTTTTTTGAATTTAGAATAAACAACTAATGAAACGAAATTGATATTTCAAAGTAATCAAGTGAGTATAGTGTCAATTTTTGAAAGACCTTTTGATAATAAAAGCAAGCCACAAAAGCAAAGGATTTTAACTTAAAGACATTCCTAGTTGCTCTCTTGTTCTCAATGGTTAAGTTATTGATGACTTATCGAGAATGAGATTAGTAAATCCGTAGGTAAAACTAAATGTAGAGAAATGTTTGGAAGACTACTTGTTCTCATAACAATTAGATCCAACATTATGTTTAGTTTTTGTCTATGTGCTCGTGTTAAAGAAGATCCTAAAACAACTCTTTAGTTGAGCTTATTTGGATACATCATTAAGTACTACACAACTTAAATTATGGTCTCCCAAAAGAACGGGAATAAAAACCATAGTGTTTGACAAATGGAATTATGTCGGTAATAAGTTGATAAGAAAAGCTCAAGTGGTACTTGTACTTTTATGCTTACTTACCCAATGATTCTCCAAAACGCGTATGACTCTCAAATTAGTATCGAATGGAGAAGCACATCAACAAGCTCCACTTGAACAAGCAAACTCGCATCAACAACGGAATTCTTCTTATCAACATTGCTATACCTTCAACAAAGGAAGCATCGACTTCAACGACAATTCAATCCATTATGTTCTTAATTGACATATTGTGATCCATCATCATCGCCTTGGTAAGATTGTTCATTGAGGAACGTCTTAACTAAGAAAGTCTTCTACGTTAACTATTTCATCATCGCGTTATCAAAATCTCTTGAATGAAAAGCATTCATCATCCCTAGGCTTAGTCAAGGAATCATAAGACCTAAATCCATAGTTTTGAACATTAGGATAAAACTACAAAAATTAAAACAATTTCTTTTAAGTTTTTCCCTGCAGAACCCACGGAACCTTCAGACTATACGGGCGGAACCCATTTTTTGGTTCCGCCTGGTCCGCCAAACCTCAGAATGTTTAAACTTTTTATTTCAAAGCCAAACACCCTATTAAGTCTTAACAAAAACTAACAAACAGCATCACCCTCTCTAAAACACAATTTTATGTTTTCTAGGAATCAACATGCCTCCCGCAAACAAAGTACAAGTACCATCGCCTAAAAACGTTATTTATATTTTACGATCTTTGCTAAGTTTTGTTAATGACAAAGTATGAACTTTAGCTAAAAGTAAATTATCACTTTAAGTGTTTAAGTCTTGTTTAACTAATGCTTACATTTCCTTTTAAACTAAACATTGGTTTTATTTCTTAAAATAGAAATTGTCACATCACATTTATGGCAAGTTTTGTCATTATGCATTTATGGAAAGAAATGTGTTTGACTAACTTTGTTGTTGCTTGCAAGCTTTGTATTTGACTTGATTTAAGTGATGTGACATTGTTTGGTTGCTAGGAGTTATGAGACAAGACCTTGTTTGGTTTGAAGAGTTATTGCAAAAACCTACTGCAGACCCGGCGGTACCCTGGGGTACACGGGCGGAACCCATCTGAGGGTTCCGCCTGATCCGCCAGACATGCAGAATAGTTTGCTATAAATACCAAACCATTTGTTTGTTTTGTGTAACCCTTTAGGACATATATTCATATACTCTCTCAACTAACTCAGTAACCCTTGACTTGTGTGATTCTCTTATGTAGCAAGGAACTCCACAAGTTCATTCAAGAAGTTGCAAGCTTCAACTTTAAAGTTGCAAGTCTTGGTAGCTTGGTCATGTATAAGCTTTGGTAGTTTATACTTCATGCGTGTCATGTATGTAGAAGTTATAGGTTAGTATTTTAGGCCTCAAAATACGTAGTGTGTTGGGAGTTGTTGTACCCTAGTAAAAGAACTAACGGGAGTAGTTGTACCCTTGGTAAAGAACTCGACATCTAGCTTTGTGTCGGTAAAAGTGTAAGCGACGAATGGGAGTGGTTGTACCCTTGTAAAAGAACTCGACATCTAGCTTTGTGTCGGTAAAAGTATAAGCGACGTGTAAGGTTTTCTCCGCCGGTGAAAGGAGCTTGTTGATTAGTGTTTATAACTCTCGAGTTGGAAACTCGGGGCGTGGATGTAGGGCAAGGAAAAAGAGTCCTTGTAGCCGAACCACGATAAACTATCGTGTTGTGGTTTGATTGTTTCTTTCTCTATCTTTGCTTATTATATGTTGTTGTTTAGTTAGAATTGTTGATCACATATAAAGCTTTCTAAAGAACCAAAACAAGTAATGTTGTTCTTATATCTTCAAACATAAGTAAAGCTTTTCAAAGAACTAAACAAGCAAAGTTAGGATCATTACAAGTAAAGCTTTTCAAAGTATGAAACAAGTTAAGTTGGAATTGTTATTCACATGTAAAGTCTATTCAAAGAATCAAACATATTAAGTTGTGCTTATATCTTTAACCAAACGTCAAGTTCTCGAAGGTTATTTAAGCTAAATAAGAATCAAAAAAGCGGTAAACTATTCAACCCCCCTTCTAGTTTTCCACAAACCATACACAAAGCCGTGGTACGAGAGAGGGTTTTTTGTTTGTTTTACTTTCAAACGTTTTTCCTCTTCAGATTTTAAAATATCTTGAGACTCAAACAAAAGATCATCTGACAATTCTTTTCCCATATCTTCAGCGTTGTACAAAATAGGTGTCAGCTTTTTCACTTTATTTAAAAAACACGGTTTTCCATTTTCCAACTGAGCACTATTTTCAAAACCAATTCTAGATGTTTGTTTCTCAACCTCCTCATCTTTAGTAGGCAGCATGTTGATTGTCTGAGAAGTCTGTCCCAATTTTCGAAGTTTGTTTTCAAGATCGTTTGTTCGTTTTAAAAACTCTTTGTTTTCATTCTCAAGTTTTGTGTTTACAATCTCAAAATTTGATGTGGTTTTGTGAAGCTTTGAATTTTCACTTTTTAAATCATTGTTCTCTTTTAAAAGCGCTTGAACCTTTCTGTTGTTAACAACCATTTGAGTATCCAGATTTTGAATGGAACATTTTTCACGAAGAACAGCTTCTCTATAACCAACTTCAAGTTCTTCATTTCTTTTTAAAAGTGGTTTGACAGACTCTCCATACATTTCAAACTTTTGAGCTTGAGATTTAAGGTTTGAGTTTTCAAATTCAAGTTCAGCTTTTCTTTTTGTTACATTTTGAAAACCTTTTTCCATTTCTTTAAATCTCTCAAGC
The DNA here is from genome assembly GCA_030686995.1 of Artemisia argyi. Lineage (NCBI taxonomy): Eukaryota > Viridiplantae > Streptophyta > Magnoliopsida > Asterales > Asteraceae > Artemisia > Artemisia argyi. The sequence continues at coordinate 144,937,866 of CM060680.1, read as the reverse complement.
TCTTTTGTCAGTAAGACATTCGTTTGCTTAGCTTTACGATTGTCCTCTTTGCACTTTTCAAGTTCATGTTTGAAATTATTGATTAATGAAGCAAAGAAGGCACGATCTTGTTCATAAGAAGATCCATCCTGGGCAGGCTCACCTCTATTAGGATCCATATCTGGAGTATCAAAAGTGATATTACTATCATTTTGTTCCACCACATAAGTGTCACTAATAGACTCAGGATGCGCAGGATGTGTCTGATCATGAACAAACATATTCTCAAATATATCAACATTATCATGAGCATGTGAATGTTGTACCTTAGCCAATATCTCTGTGTCTGATGAAGGTCTGATATGATCATCTTCGGTGTCCCAAACAGCTTCATTCCTTTGTGTACCATCAGTATCTGAATCATAGCTAGGACTGCTGCTTTGAACATGCTGTTCTGAAGATGAATCACTTCCCGTGAAAACCAAACTATCATCTGATGCATCATCCTTGTTGACAGTTTCCTCTTCTATTTGAAAATCTTTCTCTGTCTCTTTTTCAATCACCTCTGTTTCCTTTAATTGCATCTCTCTTTCAATTAGCTCTCTTTCCCGTTTCAGCTTCTCAATCTCATTCCCTGAAGTGCTTCTTTCTTTTTCATTTGAATCCCTCTTCTTTTTCTGCATCTCCCTCAGATGAAGTGATCTTGCATTAAGCACCATTTCCAGTATGTTCATATGATTAAGCAATTGATCTCTAAAGACTTCAACTTCTATGCTAGTGAAGTGTTTTTTCCATATACTGCTTGCTGATGCATAATCCCAAGAATTCTTAAACGCTCTAAAATCCATGGTCATGAGCCCTTTTAACTGTGTCTTGAGCTCTCTAAATCCTACCATACAATCACTTCCCTGTTCAATTTGCATTTTGAGTTGAACTATGTTGTTTTGAAGATTCCTTTTGAATGTAACAAAGTCCATTTCAGATCCGAAGAATGTCTCAAAAGTTCTAAGAAATGATGAATCCCATAATGGTTGACTTGCTTCTGAGAGAGCCACACACTGAAGCTTAACTGATTCAAAATGTATTAAACAATTTTCTTTGGAGTGCATTGCGAGCTTTATCCTTACTTGCGTCTCTCTTTCCTTCTGCTCTTTCATTTCCATTGTTTAACGATATGTGATAAAGTTGATCTTAGGATCATTTCCATTGAAAAACGTTCTCGGTTGAATTTTTGTGATTTCAAATTTTCCCTCCAAAAAATGAATACGAAAATTTTCTTTCTCAAAATTTGAAAAACACAAAGAAATACAATTCTAAGGTTACCAGAAAAATTTGAGATTTGAAAAATTTTTCGCCAATTTTTACCAAAAATTTTTGAATTGTCCAAAAAATTTGAATTTCGGGCCAAAATTTTCAACCTTATACCAAAATTTAAATCTCGCGTAAAAATTGAACGTTTAGTCTCGTGTGAAAAATAAATTTTATTCAAATTTTTTTTTTTTTTTTTTTTTTTTTTTTTTTGGTCTAACTCGATAATTCTTGAAAGTTCTAACTCGGTAACCTCAGAAAATGCAAACTCGGTTTATCCTTGAAAGATGTCTAACTCGATATGTCCATTAAAACTCCAAACTCGGTATGGTCAGATTTGCTTCCAAACTCGATAAGTCCTTATATGTATCTTCAAACTCGGTATGTCTTAAAAGTGTTCAAACTCGGTATGTCTTAAAAGTGTTCAAACTCGGTATGTCTTAAAAGTGTTCAAACTCGGTAAGTTTAAAAAATTTGGGCAGAGTTTCGCCTTGATAAGAGCCACAATGAACCTTACTCGATGTATGATAAGGTAATAGGCTAACTCGCCAAATTGTAACACGAAAGTTTTTCAAACTCGGTAAGAAAATTTTCAAACTCGAAAATATTTCTTAAACTCGACAAAGAATTTCCAAACTCGGTAAACAAGTTTCAAACTCGAAAGAAAAATATTTTCTAACTCGAAAACAGTTTTTCTAACTCGATAAACTTTTTTCTCAAACTCGATAAATCATTTTTCTAACTCGATATATTGTTTCTCAAACTCGGTAATTTATTTTCAAACTCGATAAAATATTTTTCAAACTCGGAAAATTTTTTCAAACTCGATAGAATAGTTTTCACACTCGGAAAAAATTTTCTAACTCGAAAAAAAATTTCCAAACTCGAAAAAAAAAATGATGAACAGTAACGAGATCCAAGATATTTCACCCAAAAACACGATATTTCACCCAAAATCAATCTAGAACAACCTAAAATTATCCCTAGGCTCTTGATACCACTTGTAGGACCGTAGAACAACCTAAATCACTATTGAATCAAGCCTAAACCTAGAGAGAGAAAGTAAGTAGAGAGAGAGAGAGTGAGTGGGAACTCTAGTGTGTGGAATAATGACCTTGTTATTACTAAGAGAATCACTAAGAGAACCAACCTCAAAATGAGGCCTTACATGTGTATTTATACTTGTAGTCTAGGGCTTCACATATCTTTGACCATATTACATAACTAGCCCTTAGACTTTATACAAGCATGAATAATACACATAAACTTAATAAACTAGCATTTACTAACTATTACATTGATATATTTAACTAACTATTTGACTCAATAATGATCGTCACTTTTAATCCTAACAACATTGCTATTAACTTGTTCCCCCACATATGTATCATAATTAGGTTAAGGTGGCACATAATGTGGCTTCTCATGAGCAAACGGATTAGCATCATTACCATAATTTGGTACCTCATGGAATGGATCTGAATCATAAGTAGGAGGAAGATCAGAATCACTGCTTGATGTTGTTGCCTGTTGATTTGCCATAAAGTTGTAGGTTTCATTGAGATCTGCTGAATTGTCATTAACTCTTGTTGTAGCTCTAAACTCATTTTCCTCAGCAGTCAACGGTATTCCCGATTCTTCTTTATTGGCTAGCATCAACAAGTACTAGATCTTTTCAACCTGGTTGAAATTTCTACCAATGACACTGCTGTTGATTACTGATGTAGGTTTCTGAATCGAAGTCATGAAACAACAATCATTCCCATTATGATTGACCACATTGTGACTCACAAACTGATCCATCGGATCTCCAACATATTCCCTTATCTGAATCCCCATCTGTGTACTCGTAGCATATCTATGTTGATTCCCAATAACATGTTCATTTGCTAGTGTACCTTGATTCCGATTAAAGTCAGTTGGAAACATTTCTGCTAGAACCTCAAGTGCTTGCTGCTTTTGTCTCAACATTGCTTCATCAAACCTAGCCTTGTAGGCAAGTTGCTCTTCTAACTATTTCTGCTTCACATTCTCATAATATGGTGAAAAGGTTGTTTCTGGAAGTTCCGTGTCATTTGGTGCAAAGAGATCGTAACTAGGTTCAATAGTCTCAGCTTGTGTTTCTTGCATCGTCAACTTCTCTTTTGGTGTGTCGGAGTCATATGAAGGCTGCTCAGTCTCATTCCATAGTTGCTCAGTCTCAGTAATTGTCTTGTCAGTCTTAGGATATGGAGAAAAGAATTGAACAAGAGGTTCCATGTCCATTGATGGAAAGAAATTTTTGAGAAAAGGCATTTTGAACGTTTCCGAGTGAGATCTACATTTCCCTCCAAAATTTAATTTGAAAAATTTTATGTTCCAGAATTTTGAAAATCACAATAAAATGCACTCCTAAGGTTCCAAGAAAAATTTGAGTTTTAAAAATTTTGACGCCAAATTTCACCGAAAAAATTTGAAGTTTGGCCTAAAAATTTGAATTTTGGGCTAAAATTTTCACCGTTATACCAAAATTTGAATTTCGCGTAAAAATTGAACGTTTAGTCTCCTGTAAAAATTAAATTTTATTCAAATTTTCCCGCCAAAAATGAGATAATGAAAGATAGGTAAAACTTGTGTAGATGATAGATCTTTGAAAGATAACAAAGGTTGTTGTTGTAGATTAGATGTTTTGGTGAAGTTGAAAGATTCGATCTCGGAATAAGCTTACTCGATAAACCATACACAAGAAGTCCTTACTCGATACAAAAGTTTCTAACTCGATAAGGTTGTTGCTTACTCGGTAAAGATACTAACTCGATACAGTTTATGTTACTCGATAGGTTGGCTAACTCGATAACCTAAAGAAATTTTGGCAGAGTTTCGTTTAGGAAAGCCCAAGTGTAATCCTTACTCGATAAACGATAAGGTTTAACCAGCCTAACTCGGCAAAAACTATGTAACTCGATAAGCTAACTCAATAAGCAAACTTGATAAGCAAACTTGATAAGCTAACTTGATAAAACCCTAACTTGATAAAACCCTAACTTGATAAAACCTAACTTGATAAAACCCTACCTTGATAAAACCTAACTCGATAAAACCACCCTAACTCGATAAAAAATTGCATAACTCGATAGAAAATTGCATAAATCGATAGAAATTTAGCAAATCCTAACTCGATAAAAACTGTAACTCGATAAAAACTGTAACTCGATAAAACTGTTCCTAACTCGATAAAATGCCGATGAACAGTACCCAAATCCTTAAAAATCCGATTTTTCTCCCAAAAACAATCTAAAACAACCTAAAATTATCCCTAGCCGATTGATACCACTTGTAGGACCCTTGAATACTATATCTAATACAAGTTTATATAAAGATTATAGATGAGATAAGTATAGAGAGAGATGGTAACTTCTAGAAAGAGAAAGGAAGATGTATTAGATTAAGAGAGAGAAACACACATAGAAGCACCCTAGAAGCAACACCTCCAAATGGGAGCATTTGGGGGTATTTATAGGTAAGATAAGAAGATGGGCCGGGCTTGGGCTTTTGTAATAAACTAGACGTAAACTAATACAATATTAGATTAAACCAAGCCTGTTTACCTTTAACTAAACTACAAGACTATTACAACATTATTACAAGACTAAATGACTTAATAAATGATCGTCACTTCTATTTCTAACAATATTATATCTTGAGCCCCCCTGAATGAATTATCATTCAGTGAGTTGATGATCAGTGATGAGGTTCATATCACTGAGAAAAAAAAGGGTTTATTCAGGGACCTAGGAGAATTTACATCAGGTTGGAATAAATTTCATCAGTTGCCTGATTTAATGTCCAACATGCCCAACTCAGCTTTCAGTCTGGTGAAAGTGGGTTCATCTAGGGGTTTAGTAAAAATATCATCTAGCTGATACTCAGTGGGAATGAAATGTAATTCAATTTCTCCATTCATGATGTGGTCCCTGATGAAATGGTACCTAATGTCAATGTGTTTGGTTCTTTGATGAAGCACTGGGTTATTGGAGATGGCTATGGCACTGGTGTTATCACAAAAGATGGGTACCATCTTGTACTGAATGCCATAGTCACTCAGTTGGCTCTTCATCCAAAGTACATTTGCACAACACCCTGCAGCAGCCACATATTCAGCTTCAGCTGAGGACATGGCTACTGACTGTTGTTTCTTTGTACTCCAATACACAAGTTTGCCACCAAGGAATTGGCAGGATCCTGAAGTACTTTTTCTATCCATATTACAGCCTGCATAGTCTGAATCAGTGTATCCCTTGAGATCAAACCCTGAACATTTGGGGTAATACAAACCAAGGTTGGGTGTACCCTTCAGGTATCTGATGATTCTCTTTACAGCAGTAAGATGAGACTCTTTTGGTTCAGACTGATATCTAGCACAAAGGCAGACTGAGAATTGGATGTCAGGCCTTGAGGAAAGTAAGTACATCAGTGACCCTATCATTCCTCTGTAAAGGGTTTGATTCACTGATTTACCAGTAAGGTCAGGACCAAGGTTGTTTGGAGGAACCATGGGGGTTTTCACTGAAGAGCAATCAGAGAGCTCATACTTCTTTAGTAGGTTCCTGATGTATTTTTCTTGACAAATGGATATGCCTATGTCAGTCTGTTTGATTTGAAGTCCAAGGAAGTAAGTGAGTTCACCCATCATGCTCATTTCAAACTTTGAAGTCATCATTTTTTCAAACTGTTTGCAAAGTTTGTAACCCGTTAAGCCAAAGATGATGTCATCAACATACACTTAGACAAGGATGATATCACTTTTTATTCTATAGATGAACAGGGTGTTGTCAATCTTTCCTCTAACAAACTTGTTTTGGATCAGGAAGGCAGAAAGTGTTTCATACCATGCCCTGGGTGCTTGCTTTAGTCCATAAAGGGCTTTGTTAAGCTTGTAGACATGGTTAGGAAATTCACTGCTTTCAAAGCCAGGAGGTTGTTGCACATAGACATCTTCTTTAATTTCACCATTCAGGAATGCACTTTTTACATCCATTTGGTAAACTTTAAAGTTCATGTATGTTGCATAGGCTAGGAAGATCCTGATGGCTTCCATTCTAGCAACAGGTGCAAAGGTTTCCTCATAATCAATTCCTTCCTGTTGGTTATACCCTTTTGCAACAAGTCTAGCCTTATTTTTGATGACTGTTCCATTTTCATCAGTTTTGTTCTTGTAGACCCATTTCATTCCAATGATTAGAACACCATTGGGGCATTCAACAAGGGTCATGACATTATTCCGGTCAAATTGTTCCAATGATTAGAACACCATTGGGGCATTCATAAGTTAAAGCTTCTTTAACATTTTTGGGCTCTATGTCTGAAAGAAAATCCATATAGAGACAAACATTGGCTGAGGCTGCCTTGAGTTTGGCAGCCATGCTTCTTATAAGCATGCCTTCACTGGGCTCACCAATGATGTTTACAAGCTCAATTATTTTAGATTTTGTCCAGCTATCCTGAGGACTAGGATAGGAGTTAGAGCTTGTAGAAGCCTGAATTGTTGAAGTGGGTTCAGTCATAGGAACCTGAGGTAACTCAAGATTTTGGTCTTTAGTGACCTCAGTGTGAATGGCTTGATTTGAGGGTTCCTGAACAATTGGTTAAGTGGAAGTGGTCTCATTGGAGACTTGAGTTTCAATGACTTCACTGATGGTTGGTTGGGGTAGATTGTGAGGGATGATGTAGTATGAGACATCAGCATCAGCTTGGTATTGATTTGAAGTATGATTTTTAAGGAGATACTCATCAGGAGGATACCTTGAAGAATCATGAATACCAATCTCTTCAACTGAGGAACTAGAGAACCTGATGGATTCAGCGCTCTCATCAACTGTTATATGATAAGTTTCCTCAGTTTGTTGTGTCCTGTGTTAAACACCCTGAAGGCTTTGGAGACCAGAGAATATCCCAAGAAGTTTCCATCATCAGCTTTAGCATCAAATTTACCCAAGTGATCCTTGTGATTATGAATAAACACAGGACACCCAAATACATGAAAGTAGCTGATGTTAGGGATCCTTCCTTTGAATATCTCATAAGGAGTCTTATTGTGCCTTTTCACAATGATGGACCTATTTTGAGTGTAGCAGGCTGTTCTAACTGCCTCAGTCCAGAAGTGTTTTGAGAGGATTAAGCCATTTAACATTGTCCTTGCTGCCTCAATGAGTGTTCTGTTTCTCCTTTCAGCTACTTCATTTTGTTCAGGAGTACAGACAGAAGTGACATTCTGAGAAATCCCTTTCTCATAAAAGAAACACTAAAGGTCATGGTTTTTGAATTCAGTGCCATTGTCAGTTCTAATTTGTTTAACTTTGACATCATTTTGATTTTCAAAGTTCCTGATAAATGACATGATTGTGTCAGCTGCCTGACTCTTTTTGGTCAGGAAGTAAACCCAAGTGTATCTTGAGTATTCATCCACAATGACCAGAGTATACTTCTCATGATGAATGGACATGGGACTGACAGGTCCAAACAAGTCCATATGGAGAAGATGCAGGCAGCTTTTGATAGAGAATGATTGTTTGGTTTTGAATGATGCCCTGTGGTGTTTTCCTTTTTCACAAGCAGAACAAGGCTTGTCTTTGGTATACACCAGGGATGGAAGGCCAAGAACTTTGTTCTGTTTGGCCAGGTTGTTGATGTTTTTGAAATTAAGATGAGAGAGTCTTCTATGCCAAAGCCAGTTGATTGTCTCACTTGCCTTAGAGAAGAGGCAAGTCCCATTCTGAGTGAGGGATGACATGTCTAGTACATAAACATCATCCCTCCTGGGAGCAATCAACACAACTTCCTTGTTGGCATTGAAGATGGTACATCTCTTATCATCAAACTGAACTATGTATTTTGTATCACATAGTTGACTCACACTTATCAGATTGTACTTGAGACCATTGACATAAGCTATTCTTGTAAAAACTATACCATTGCAGTTTACTGAACCATAACCTTCAGTGGGAGTTGATGAGTTATCACCAAATACTACTTTGGGTCCTGGTTCTTCTACATATTTGTGTAGATAACTCTTCACACTAGTCATACATCTTGATCATCCAATGTTGAGGTGCCAAGGAGGATCCCTGATGTGTTTATGCATAAATAGTAAACTAGAGGTTAGTTTTTCTTATTACCTCACTGATGAGTGCTCAAACACTCATCATTTTTGGTCAAATCTGAACTGCAAAACATACAAAAACACTCAGAAGTGCATCAAAATGCTAAAAATATTTCAAAATTGTGTTTTATATGTTTTAGATGCAAAATTAGCAAAAACAGATGAAAAACGTACAAAGTTTGCAAAATTGGCAGTTTCAGTCCCTCAACTTTCAAAAATTGACAAAACTAGTCCCTCGATATTCAAAATATGGAAAATTATCACCAAAGGTCCTTTTGAAAGCATAAGTTGTCATATTTAGTCCTTTGGTGAAAAATCTCAAAAGTTTTGGAAATTTGCATTTTGGTCCCTGGAGTTTCAGTAATTGACAGAATTGGTCCCTGGTGGGATATTTTTGGAAGGAAAATCAATTTTTGTCCTTGGGAAATCCAAATTTATCAAAATGGTCCCTGGGTGAAAATTTTGTGGAAATTACATGTTTGGTCCCTATACTTTGCAAACTTGTCAGTTTTGGTCCTTGGTGTTTTAAAATGAAAAAAAAAAAAAAAAAAAAAAAAAAAAAAAAAAATCATGATCCTTATAATATTGGTGATTGGCAATTTTGATACTTATGAGCACTTTGGAAGATTGACATTTTCAGCCCCAACTTTTCAGAAATTACAACATTGGTCCTTGTGGTTTTACAAAATAAACAAACAAACCAACAATACTAATCCAAAACCCCAAGGCCTGATCCAACAAACACCCCTAGCCCACCAAAAGCCCAAACCCATTTTTATTAATAAAACCCCCCGGTCAAAGGTCATTCAAACCCCCAACCAACCACTGTTCATCACCATCTCCTTCCCCCATTTCCAGCTTCCATGTTCCCCCCTCCTCCATGTTACTTTCACCAAACCAAGCCACCTTCAATTAATTCCCACACCAACCCAACTAACCTTTTCCCCCCTCCTCAATTAATTCCCACACCAAACCATTACCTGCCAAAGTTCCATTTCCCGCCAAAAAGAATTTAAACGGTTGGGATCAAAAGAAGTGATCCAACGGCTTAGAAAGTGATGGGAAGGAAAGAGAAACTCACAAGGAGACTATAAAATGAAGAAAAAGAAGGCAGAATGATCAGTAGTTAGTGTAGTATAGTAATTAGCTTAGTTTAATTTCAATATAATGTAATTCTAAGTCTCAGTTGTATTTTTTAGTTAAAAACATTGTAATCAGTCTTTTTAATGCAAGTTAACTCTTATTAAACCTTAATCTCAAGCTGTCCTGTTATAAATTTAGATTTTGCAAAATTCTAGTGAAATATTGATTTCATTGAATTCTGAGTGAAAGTGGTGAATTGTTGTTTCATAAGCTAGCTTTAAGTCATTCTTTTAAGCTTAGGTCAGTGTTTAAACCAGTGCTACTTCAAAATTTCAAAGAAATAAATAAGGAAGAAAAATCATTTGAAAAATAAAAACATGGTTCATTAGTTTCATAAGCTTCAATAAGCTTTAATTTAGGATTCTACAGGTTTACATAAGCTCTGTATAGCTTATTTTAAGCTTGTTTGCGCTTATTCAGTACCAATTTCCCACTCTTGAAAAAGTCAATAAGTCAACTGCTTATTGAAATAAGCTTGGAGTGCTAATTCTTTGTAGCTGATGGTACCTAGACCCTTAGACCTTTGCTCTGAGCTCAATGTGGGTTCAATTTACCCTGGTGTAAGCAGGAAGCAGTTGTGAGTCATCACCTCTTCTTTGCTTGATTCTTGTGCTTCATTCATATTATTGCTAAATCTCTTTGACCTGTTGTTGTGTTTTCTTTCTGTGAAATTTATTTGCATTCAGTCCCCATAGCTTATATTTTAGGTTAGAAGCAGTTAGGGTTGCATCAGTCACCAACTTCCTTTGAAAATTTCAAACAGTCATAGGTTTAGGAGTGTTTGGATCAAGCTGATCATCAGTGTGCTAGGAGGTTTTGGTTGTTGTTTTCTGTTTCTATAGCTCATATTAGGAAGTTTTAGTATATATCAGTCATAACATACTAGTGTTATAGTGTCAAAAGTCAAAATTAGCTTTCCATCCCTCTAAATTGTTAACTGTTGTGTATATGAGTCCTAAATCTCATTCTATCATCACATTAGTTGTTAATTTAGGTTAATTCAGTTCATTTGTAGCTTAATATAGCCCAATCATCAAGTTAGAATCAACCAAACTTCAATTTACTCAAAGTTAAGTTTCATTCAAAAGTCAAATTGTGCACTTCATATTTTTACAAAACTTCAAAGAATTTAATTGAATTTTGTGTAAGGTTTCTGAGCTTGAAATTTGTTCCTAATTGAAATCTACCAGCTCAACTTTAAGTTCCATTGGTCCTTTTATTTTTGCAATTTTTTCCCTAGATTCCACAAGCCCCAAAAGTAGGCTGTAGGGCTGCAACTTGCCATGCTGCAGCAGATACTACACCACCACCACCACTTTGGTGGTGGCTACAGCCTTCCACAATGGTCTCCAGCCCTTCCTTTTTAGTTCATTCAACTCCCCCCATGGTAGGCTCTTGGTTTTAACCATAGCTTTGACCTGAGAACCACTGGGCCCCACCTGAATTGGCCACACAAGTTTGTCCCCTTTTTCAATTTCCAAACAAGAAGTAGTGTGCTTATTTTAGCTTATTGACTTATTCTGTGGTCCACTAGTGCTTATTCCAGCTCTAACAAGTTCAAATAAGTTATTTGGATCAGAAAAACCCATTCTGGGTCCCACACAAGCTGGTTTGAGCTAATTTTCCCCCTTCGTCAACCAAAGTCAACTGTCTCAACTTTTTGGCTTATTCTAGCTTATTTCTGATTTCCTAAAAAGTTCATGTTTTTAGTTATAAAATAGTTTTCTAAAATAAAAATCCAGAAAAATCAATTTATTTGTAAGTGATAGTTTCTATTTAATTTTATTTAAATTTTCTTTTTCATTTTTATATTTTTATTAAGAACTTAGCTTTTTTATATTTTTCTTAAATTTCTATTATATTAAAGTATTTATAATAATTTTCTCAGATTTTTATTTTATTATTTAGTATTTATTAGAATTAATTTTAGTTTTATTAATAATTAATTAATATTAAGTTTTAAATAGCATAGTTAGTTTTTATAAAGCAAAACCTAGTTTTTATATTTTTCCTAGCTTTTATATGTTATAAAACAATTTTAGGAATTTTTTCATAATTTTCTAAGTTAATTTAGTATTAATTGTAATTTAAAATAGTTTAATTAGTTTAATTAATATAAATAGTTTTTAATTAATAAAAAACTCATAAAAAGACAAAAACATTTATTTTTATTTTTTATACTTTCTTCAAGTTCTATTAGAGGTTTAGAAAATATTTTTGTAAATTTTTAGTTTATTTTGTAACCTTTATCATTTTTAGTTTATTTTAAATTAGATTTAAAATAGTTTTAAGTAATTAATTAGTGTTTAAATATTAAAATAATCATTTAATAACTTTATTTTCATTTTAAATTTTCTTTTTATCTTAGGTTTGTAAAAAAGTAATTTTCACCCCCTGGGGGTTTCCAGATTTCACTTTTCATTTTTTATTTCGTACATTTACGTTTTATTTAAACGTAACGTACGCGTTTTTAGGTTTAAATCGTTTCTGGTTTTTCCTATCTTCCAGTCTTATTCATATAGCTTATTTAAGTTATTCTCTTGTATATTCCTTAGTTAAACCATTCACAAACCCCTTTTCCATCCAAATTCACCCGATCACGAAACCGTTTTATAACCATCCACACCTCGTCGGGACATAACGACCCGGGGAAACCACTATATTCCGCGGAGCATTGACTCTAGGTTGTTTGACCTTGTTGACCATCCCTGGTCAGTTTAGGTTGACCGTTTGGAGCCAATCAAATTTTGGCGCCGCTGCCGGGGAGGTTGTGTGCGTTTTCTAAACGGTTTTTCTGATTAGTGACTTTGGAATTCGTTCCATTGTATATTTATCCATCCCTTGTCCATATTTTCTTATTATTATTGATGACGTATAGCCTATATTTGGGCCACAAGCCCAAATGATAGACATTACTTACACCTAAGCCCACCACGAATGGGCTACCATAACAATGGTATGGGCCGCAGTAGTAACGCTTTGGGCTCATGAAGCCCAAAGGCCCAACTAAACCCACCGGGTACACGATAAGGATTATTTATTCATAGAATAGATATCCTTTCCTTAGATAAGCACCACGAGTGCAAAGAGTAAGGAGCAAGAAACACGGTTTCTTAGCCCCTATATATAGAATCATACGATTCTCATTCAAGGTACGATATACAACCCTAACTCTTTACGAGAACCTAAAACGATTACTTACTCTCACGCCGGAGTCTAATCGGGGGAGACAATCCCTCGATAAGCCTAACGGTGTTGTCTTATTTTCTTAGTACGCAGGTAACAAGTGCTAAGGATCGAATTGGTACGAGAGTATAAGCCCATAACCAGGTACGCCCAACTTTTGTATCAACAAGTGGCGCCTTCCGTGGGACCCTACTACGAACTAGAATGACGAAGCATAAGAATTCCAGCCAGCGGACTCCGCAGTCAGAAAAACGTGACCATCAGAGGAAGAATCAACAAGATTCAACCTCTAAACAGGTTGCTGGGACAACCAGCGCACCTGATCACCAAGAAGCGGGGACAACCCGACCACTTCCAGCGACGGAACTACCTATAATTTCTTCAGTGGTCCCAAGTGTCGAGGAACTCCAGCGCACCCTCTTCACCACTCCTCATCAGGCTACACCCGCAGTGAACAACACTGTACCGCCAGGCGCGCCTGAACGGAACAGGGCGCCTAACACTGAGGCAGAAATTCTTGCAACAACTGAGGACGCACCGGATCTAACTTTGGGAAACTTTGTATCCCAAAATTATGAAACCCTCACCGCCCTCATGCAAGAAGAAGCAACAAGAAGAGCAAGCGCGAGCCTACAAGCCCGACTCAATTTTGCTCTTGAACGTGAACCATCACCACCGCGTCACCCACGAGGAAGACGCGCAGAACGTACCACTATCCATGACAGGTTGGCTACAATATCTGATTCACGATACTCTGGAGACAGCGAGAGGCGCACCAACGTCCACTCCAGACTTGGCAGTCGGGGAATACATGACCGATTAGGACCTCAACATTCGCCAAGCCAAGGATCTTCCAAACCTGGGAGTAGGAGGGTTCAAGACAGATTGGGGGAAAGAAGATCCCCAAGTGGAGATCCCTCAGGATCCTCTTCCGAAAGAAGCCGACGCAAGCGTCGAAAAAGGGACTACCCTTCTTCCAGCAACTCCTCGGACAACGAGGATAAAGAAACAGGACACTGGAAGTCAAAAGGAAGACGTCGCGAGGAGGAGAATGAAGATATGTCTCTCCCGTGGCGACGCCATAAAATCGATGCATTTACACGACGAATCAGCGATTACTCAGATCGCAAACGCAGACGCATGCCCGCTAATGTGAAAACATACGATGGAACAGGTGATCCTGACGACCACCTAAAAATTTTCGAATCAGCCGCAACCATCGAAAATTGGCCACAGCCTGTGTGGTGCCATATGTTTAATTCCACGTTAGTGGGAAACGCGCGCACATGGTTTAGCAAACTCCCACAAAGGAGCATTGGTGGATTCGAGGAACTACGGAAAGCATTCCGCCTCAACTTCACCCAGCGAAAGAAGTGCGCTAAAAACCCTGTGGAGCTAGCAAGAGTGAAACAGCGTCAAGGGGAATCAACCAGCGTTTTTATGGAACGTTTCAAGGATGAGTGTATACAAGTTAAAGCATGTCCTGAAATCCTAAAAATTTCCGGATTCATGAATGGGATCAATAACCCAGAACTCATCCGCAAGCTGAATGACAAAGTTCCACAAACCTTTGACGAGTTAACAAAGCGCACTAGATCCTTTATACAAGGAGAAGCAGCTGCTGCGGATAGCAAAAAATGTTATTCAAACTATAGGCAACAAGAACAGCCGCGGAGACAATCCAACGATCAGAATAACAACCGCAGCAGGAATTATCGCAGTGGAAGAGACAACGACAAATATACTCCGCTCACTAAGACTCCGAGAGAGATATTTGTAACAGAAGGAGCGAACTTCCCAAAACCACCACCGATGCGCACCGCAGAAGAAAAACGCCTAGGTGGTGGATACTGCGAGTACCACGGCCAAAAAGGCCATACAACTAACGAGTGCGTCCAACTAAAACAGCTAATTGAAAAGCTAGTTAGAGAAGGAAGGATGGAACACCTCGTGAAAAACATCAAGGAAGGAAAAGATAAACATAGAAACGGGGGTAAGAAAGAACCCCCAAAGGAAAAAGCTGATACTATATACATGATACAATCATGGCAACGCAAGATAAAGCAAAAAGTCAGCCAAAAATTCTCTCCAGAAAAAGAGATATCCTTCCCTACTATAGCTGCGGACAACGCAGTCGTGGAGCCTCTAACCATTGAGATACATACAGGGGGACATGACATCCACCGCATGTACATTGATGGTGGAGCATCCGCGGACATCCTGTACGATCACTGTTTTAAAAGGCTGCGACCTGAAATCCAAAATCAGTTGATACCAGCCACAATGTCATTAACAGGATTCACAGGAGAAAAGATTTGGCCCATGGGGCAGTTACGCTTATTGGTGGTCGTAGGAGATGAACAACACTCAACCGCGACATGGATAAACTTTATGGTAATAAAGTCTCCTTCACCATACAACGGTATCATTGGGAGACCGGGAATATCATCCATGCGCGCGGTACCATCCACAGCGCATGGAATGCTTAAATTCCCAGTGGAAGGATGAGTGGTTACTCTCTATAATACAACAGTACCACCAAGAGAATGCATCACAGTAACAACTGAAGCAAAGACTATTCCAGAACAGCGCACGGAAAAAATGCCAAATTTAAAAGTCGCTATTCATCCAGATTATCCGGAACAACAAGTTTCGATTGGAGGATCTTTATCTGACAAAGGTAAAGCAGCCATATGCGCACTCCTGCAAAAGAACCTAGACATCTTTGCATGGGAACCAAAGCATATGACGGGAGTACCGCGCTCTATCACAGAGCATAAACTACAAATCCGACAAGGATACCCTCCAATACGACAAAAGAAGCGCGGCCAGGCCCCAGATCGTGCAAAGGCTATTCTGGAAGAAGTACATAAGCTCGTAGACGCAGGCATCATGCGCGAAGTATAATATCACGACTGGCTTTCTAACCCAGTTATGGTAAAGAAGAGCGATGGTAGTTGGAGGATGTGCGTGGACTTCACGGACCTCAACAAAGCATGTCCACAGGACTGCTATCCACTGCCAGAGATAGACTGGAAGGTCGAGTCCTTGTGCGGATACCCTTTCAAATGCTTCCTAGATGCATATAAAGGGTATCATCAGATTCAGATGGCAGTGGAAGATGAAGAAAAAACAGCCTTCCACACCAGTCAAGGAGTATACTGCTACACAAAAATGCCTTTTGGCCTGAAGAACGCAGGCGCGACATACCAACGACTGGTGGACACAGCCTTCGAAAAACAAGTAGGCCGCAACTTGGAAGTCTATGTTGACGACCTTGTCATCAAAAGCCATACAGAGGACGAGTTGGTGCGCGACATCGAGGAAACATTCCAAACGTTGGGGCGGATCAACATGAAGTTAAATCCAAAAAAGTGCACCTTTGGCGCGACCGAAGGGATGTTCCTTGGATACTTGATAGAACCCGACGGAATCAAGCCTTGCCCAGAAAAAACAAAGGCTGTTATTGATCTCCCCTCACCGCGCACACTCAAAGAGGTCCAATCATTGAATGGAAAGTTAGCAGGACTAAACCGTTTCTTATCTAAGTCAGCAGACAAATCTCTTCCCCTCTTTAAAACACTCACGAAGTGCACAAAAAAGGGAGACTTTCGCTGGACAATCGAAGCGGAGGAAGCTTTCCAACAACTTAAAAACCATCTGGCATCTCTTCCCAAACTTGTTGCACCGCGACCAGGGGAAGAATTAATCATGTACTTATCGGCAACCCATGGAGCAGTCAGCGCCGTACTATTGACAGACAGAAACTCCGTCCAGACGCCCATATATTTTGTAAGCAAAGCCCTGAAGAAAACAGAGACTAACTACAGCGCTATGGAAAAGCTGGTCTTGGCTCTAGTGTTCGCAGCCAAAAGATTGCGCAGATACTTTCAGGCGCATCCAATAGTTGTAATCACTGATCAGCCAATCAAACAAGTTATCTCTAAGCCGGACGCATCCGGACGCTTACAAAAATGGTGTGTACTGTTAAATGAGTACAACATCTCATACACACCGCGCACTGCAATCAAGGGACAAGTCCTAGCCGATTTTATCGTGGAAAAGCCAGATAGCGACAGCCCGACATCTGCAGCCAAGACAGATTTACAGGAACCCTGGATTCTGTTCACAGATGGATCTTCATGTGTAGAAGGATCGGGCGCAGGCCTTATTCTTACAAACCCAGAAGGTATGGAATTCACCTATGCGCTACGCTTCGAATTCACAGCCACAAACAATGAGGCAGAATACGAAGCCCTACTAGCCGGATTACGTATTGCAATCCAAATGGGTGTTCGCAACCTAGAAGCAAACGTAGATTCGCGACTGGTCGCAAACCACGTACTAGGTGAATATGAGGCCAAAGATGAACACATGACCCAATACCTGGAAAAGACAAAATCTTTGATCAACAACTTTGATAGGTTCACAATAAAACAGGTGCCTAGAGGAGATAACAAGAAGGCGGATGCACTCAGCAAGATCGCATCCACAAGCTTCGCACACCTCTCAAAACAGGTATTGGTGGAAACCCTAAAAAACAAGTCAATCTTGGATAGGGAAATAGCGACGGTGATAGAGGAACAAGACCCTACATGGATGACACCTATCACCGAATTTATTAGCAAAGGGATCCTACCCCAAGATCAAAAAGACGCTCGTAGAATACGGCGCACAGCGCAACGATTTGAATTACGCGACAACGTACTCTATCGACGGTCTTTTTTACAGCCATGGCTCAGATGTGTCGGACCACTTCAAGCAGACTACGTACTCCGTGAAATCCATGCTGGATCATGTAGCATGCATTCAGGACCACGATCCGTGGTGGCAAGCGCTCTAAGGTCAGGATATTATTGGCCAACAATGCATCGTGATGCACACGATCTGATAAGAAAATGCAGGAATTGCCAAGTACATAGACCAATTCCGCGCCGACCCCAACAAGAGCTAACACCAATTACCTCACCATGGCCATTCTACAAATGGGGTATTGACATAGCAGGACCCTTCCCTGTCGCAGCTGGAGGAGTAAAATTCCTCATCGTAGCCATAGACTACTTCACGTAGTGGATCGAAGCAAAGGCGGTGGTGAACATCACGGGAAACCAAGTCAAGCGCTTTGTTTGGGACAACATTGTCTGTCGCTTCGGCCTACCGGGCGAGATCATATCAGACAACGGAAAACAATTCTGTGATAACCCATTCAAAGATTGGTGCGCACAATTGAACATCACACAACACTTTGCTTCAGTCAAACACCCACAAACCAATGGCCTAGTTGAACACGCAAATCGCAGTCTAGGCGAAGGAATAAAAGCGCGCCTCGACAGACACAAAGGAAAGTGGGTAGATGAGCTCTCGCACGTCTTGTGGGCGCATCGCACGACAATCAAAACCAGTACTGGCGACACGCCATTCTCCTTAGTCTATGGAACAGAAGCCGTCATACCAGCCGAGATAGGAATGCCAACTATACGCACAACAGAGGTCAACGTCACAACAAATGACGAGGAACGGCGCATAGACTTAGACATACTGGAAGAAAGACGCGAACGCGCAGCTATACGCGAAGCAAAGGCTAAGGCAAAAATGAAGAAATATTATGATGGAAAAGTCAATCACACTTCATTCAGACCAGAAGACTTTGTTTACCGCGCCAACGATGTGAGCCATGCAGAAGACACGGGCAAGCTCGGACCCAAATGGGAAGGACCTTACGAGGTCACAGACGCGCTCGGCAACGGCGCATACAGGCTGCGCGATATGGAAGGTCACGACCTGGCGCGCACCTGGAACATTTGCAATCTCAAAAAGTGTTACTTTTAGGCTACGGCCCTTTCACAAACACACTTGCACCCTACGAGGTGCCCAATAAGTGTTTGTCTTTCTTTTCTTTTCTAGGAATTGTATTTTCTATTTTTTCTAATTACTTGCAAGTATTAATAAAATGTTATGGTTTCTAGCTAACTCCATAGCGCATTTTACTTTATTGCACATATGTCAATATTGTTTATTTTATATTTCTGCCTACATGGCGTGCATGCACCACTTAAAGACCCACGAAGGCATAAAGGATGAGTTAACCTACTAATTTACTCGTTGAATAAGAGGGTTGCAAACCCATCAACATTGGATCATGTATCCTTGCTAAGCGCCTTACTCTTGAGACGTCAAAGTAAGTTTCACATGCGCACCCCACGATGGATGCGCATACACCAAGTACACCGTACGAGCTTAGCAATGTAACGAGCCAAGACACTTGGTCAAATAATAAAACTTCGCAAACAATGCAAGTATAATTCTTCAAAGTCACGCACTTAAAAGACTTAGTCACACAAAAATAAAGCAAACTTAGCAAACAATGCAAGTATATTTAAGTCACGAACTTAAAACCAAAACGTATCTTATTCCACATTTATTAATAAATTACAAGATACATAATTATACAAAAAGCCTATATACTGTGGCGATGCTCAGGATTTTCCTCTAGAGCGGCGGAACTCCCCGTTTCCTTAAGCTTACTCAAGGTTATGGCATCCTGCATAGACACAGTCGGAACGCTTACGGCCACGCCATCTGATCTAGGAAGGTGTGCAGCGCCAATGCCACACATCACGGCCTTGCCCTTGATACCCTTCTTCACGGCAACTCTCTGCGCATGTCGCTCCAGCACCTCTTTCAAGGGAACCTCCTTTTCAAGCGCAAAAGGCTTCAGGATATCGCGAGGCCGCGCGAACACAGGGACTTGAAGTTGCGAGACATCAGGTTTTAGATAGTAATCTAATTCCTCTCCTGCGTTCTCCCCAAGATGGCGCTGCAGAGTCAGACCCGCCATCAGCACAGCTATAGGGTCATCTTGATCGCGCTCCAACTTCCCTATGTGCGGCAACTCCAGAACCTTCAGCCCAGCCATTGCCTGCAGCAGCTCATCATAAGCTATAGGGCTATAACCAGGGACTTCAGCCAAGTCTTTCTCCAGCAGCTTGGCCTCACGAAGGTCCTCCAAAGCCTGCGACCGACCACGCGCAATCGCGCAGTGCACAACCTTCCCAAAAGCTTCAACTACCTCAGCAGACTCTAGTGTGCTCAGGGCTGCCAAGCGCAGCCCATGGCTAATCAACCATCTGCATTCACAAGCGCAAATTTGTGTAAGTAAACAACATGATGGTAAAGTAATTATAACAACAAAGTAAACAAAGATACCTGCGCTCAGCTATCATGGACATCAGATGGGGGTACAACTCCTCGTCATACTCTATGCTGAGGGCGCGCAGTTTTTCCTCCTGGATCGCAACCGCCTTCTCCATACGCCCTTGAAATTCCTGGACGCTAGCATGATGCTCCGCCCTCTTCTCTTCAAGATAAGACACCGACCAGGAAGTCTTCGCCTTTATCTGCTCAAGCTTGGACCTCGCATACTTAAGGTCAGCTAATATGCTCACCTTATCTTGAGCTATCTTTTCAGCATACGCCTTTGAGGCACCCAGCTCCACTTGCGCATCAGCCAAATGCGCACGGAGGACCGCCAACTCCTCCTCCTTTTGGGCAAGAGTACGGCTCTCCCCAGCATACTTCCCTTTCAGCTGAGCCACCAGCTCAGCTTGGCGTGCAGTGGTCGCAGCCAACTCATCCATTAGTTGCTGCGCCCCACCACCATCAGCAGCCTTGGTATTCCCCTCCTTGTTTTCATTCTGCGGAGAGGAAACCGCATCATCCTTCGCGCCGTCATCCCTACGCAACAAAGGCAGTAAAACAAAGATTACAACAAGTAATTAAAAAAAAAAAAAAAAAAAAAAAAAAAAAAAAAATAGGAAGAGAAGTGCACACTTACAGAAACGGAGAAACGTCATCTACCTTCAACCGAGCGCCAGAGGTAGAGGTCTCTTCCGCGTTCGACTCAGCGTCTCTGATGACGTGTCGACGCCTCTTCTTAGTACCACTTCCCCCAGCCTCAGCCTTGCGCTTAGAACTCTGCGCAACCTCCTCCCTCAGCACTTCCTCAGGTTTCAGGATCCGGATGCTGTCAGATGATCCTGAACGCGTCTCCTCGTGCGCCACCTCCACATCAGGTACCGCCTCCACAGTGGGCGCCACTACTACCTCAGGCGCTACACTCTGGACGGGTGTGATTGAGCCTGAACCGTCAACTTATATTGACCAAATAATGGTCAACAAAGTCAAAGGCCTAGAGTCAATGCTCCGGGTAATATAATGTATCACCGGGTCGTTAAATCCCGTTGAGGTGTGAAATGTAACTTCAGCGTGTTTGTAATCGGGTGCTATTCACAGAAAAAGGTTTGTTGTGAAAATTATGTGGAAATTATTAACAAATGTAGCTTAGGAAAGCTACGTGAATGGTTACGGGAATTTGGAGTACGAAGATTTGAGCTAAACCTAAAAACGTACGTTTTAATTAAAAAACGTAATCGTACGAATAAAACAAAAAGTACAACTGGAAGACTGGGAGGGTTAAAAGTGTAAAATTTGTATTTTTACAATCCTATTAATTAAAGAAAATTTTAAGAAAAATAAAAATTATTTTTACACTATTTAATTATTTAATATTAATTAATTACTAATTATCTATTTAATACTAATTAAATTGATTAGAATTATTAAAAATACTAAAAAGACTTAGAAAATTAAGAAAAATTTTATAAATCTAATTAACCATTACAGGAATCCTAAAAAATTATAAAAAGTTAATTCTAAGTATTTTTAAGCTAATTAATTAATTATTATTCTAATTACTTATTAATTACTAATTAAACTAATTATATTATAAAAATGTTTTAACTAAAATAAAAGCTATAAAAATTATAAAAATTAGGTTATACTATTTAAAAACTAATTATACTATTTAATTGATTAATATTAATTAAAACTATATTAAACTAGAATTAATTAGAAAAACCACTAAAAGACAAAATAAAAATCTGAAAAAATTTATAAAATTATTTTAACCTAAAATATAATTTCTAAAAATATAAAAGTGATATATTTCTTAGAAATTAATTAAAAAGAAAATTAAATTGATAAATCCTATTAAATAGAAGCTATCACTATTTTTAAAATTGATCTTTTTGGATTTTTTTCTTTTTCTAAACTGATAATAAGCTAAAAACAACTAACTTTAATAAAAACACTTTTGTTTTAACCCAATGAATAAGCAATTCAAATGCTTATTACACCCACAGTTGACTTTTGTTGACTGTGGAGTGTTTTTAAGCTCAAATGAGGAATGTGGGGTCCACAATGGTTGAGATTGGTTTCTCTGAGTTTAACAAACAATAATAAGCAGCTTTCAATCAAATGGATGGCCTTAATAAGCCAAAAAGCACAGAAATAAGCACAATCTATTTGATAACTGAAGCAGTTTGGGGACAAAGTTAAGGGTCCAAATAATGTGGGGTCCACAGACTTAGGGGTCAAACAAAAGGGTCAAACACACTCCCTGGTAGGAGGGGGTTGAGGGGAACCAAAATCAAGTGGTATGGACCACTGTAGTGACCACAAACCACCACAAAAGGTGGTGGAGTGGAAGTGATCTGCTGAGAACAGGGCAATAGGTTGCCCTGCAGGTTACTTCAAAGGGGTGTGGGACCCACCAAACAAATTTATAAAATCCTGATAAAATTCACAAAAATTAACAAAGTAGCAGAGATTAAGCTTGCCAAATTTTAGACTCTAACACCTAAGATCAAACAAGTTGCAGGCTTACCAAGATTGCTCAAAATGACTGAGACAAGTTTTGACTTTTCAAGAACTTGCAAGGTTTGACTTTAATGAACTTTTGGCTTAATCTAACCTACTGAAAACATGTTTGTAAGTTAAATTAAAGTTGAATTATGTTAAATAACAAGCTTATCTGATGAAATGACAAGATTTGGAACTCAAAATCCACCACAGTTAACTGTGGTGGTGTGAACTTTGTAATTTTGACTTTGGAAGTCTTTTGTACCAAAACTCTTGTTCTCCTAAGCTTTATTACACCCAAATAACTTATAGAAACTAATAGATGCTCAGTAACACAGCTAGAATACACCAAACAAGTCACAACCAAACACCCTTTTTAAAACAGTTAATGAAGAGATGTCCACTTAAACAAATAATAAACACAAACAGATGATCACCACTAATCTATAAGCTAATATTTAAATGCAATGAACTTAAATAAACAACCTAAGCTACATAAGAGTAAAGATGAAAGAGTTTTTAGCTTACAAAGCCTTCCAAGCACTGAGTAGGTACCAAAGAACCAAACCAATCAATCCTATGCCCTCCCCTGAGGTTCCTAACCCACAGCCTTCCTTGATTCACTGTGCTCCATGCTCATACACCAAGTGATCACCATTTTTTATTTATTTTTATTTTTTCTTATTTTTTTTTAGTTTTTATTGAAAACTGAGTTGAAAGTGTTTACACAAGCTTATGATACTTGTAATATCTTGTTTCTGAGCTTGTAAGAGCTTCTGAGTACCTTAAACACACATTACTTCCCTTAATTAGAACTTGGAAATTTGAGATGAGACTTTGAAAAGTGAAAAATGAAAATTAAACTTCAAACTGAATTTGCATTAATAAAAAGAGTTACATTACATTAAAAATAAACTGAAACTACAAATAATCTAAGAAAATTGCACACCAAAGCTTCTTATGAGCTTATCATTATATATCGACCAAAAATAAATCCCTAAGCCTTCCACATGGCTACTTTTTGAAAACTGAGAGTCCCAATGCCTTTGCCTTGACCCTCTGACCAAATCCCAACCATCAATTTGATCTTCAATGCATCCTAGCCATTGATTGGTATTTTGGCGCCAATTTTTATACGGGTAAAGTTTAGTGGTGTTGGTGAGGGATTTGGGGATGCATTAATGGTGGTGGAGATGTTTGGTAGGGTTATTAATTGTGGGGGGTAAAGTGGGTGAAAAGGTGAGGAGGGGGGGAAAGTATCTCCCTGGTTTTGCGCTTGTCTGTTGGGGAAGAAAGGACGGGTCAACGCAAGTTTGACCGGGGAGTGTTATTTAGAACGGTTCATAGGTAGTGGGTGGGCTAAAGTTTGGGCTTGGGTTGTGTAGTTGGATCAGATCAATGCTTGGGTGGGCTAAGGTTTGTTTTGGGTTTGGTTTTGGATAAAATGGGGTCCGGTTGGTGTAAAGTTAACACAAGGACCATTTTACAATTTTACCAAACTTCAAGGGCTGAAGTTGCCATACTCCCAAAGTTCTCCAAAGGATCAATTGTTGCCAAGTGCTAGTAATTCAAGGACCAATTTTGCACTTTTCCACATTTTTCAAAATTTCAAAAATCCCAGGGACTACTTTTGCCATTTTTGGATTTTCAGGGGCTAATTATGTAATTTTTGAAAACTTGCAACCCAATTATAATATTTTGTGATTATTTGACTTTTAAGACCTTGGGTTGACTTTTCCTTATAAATAAATGCATAGGGACTAAAGTTGACAAGTTTTGAAACTTGGGAAACTGAAACTGCCAATACTGCAAACTTTGTACGTTTTTTCTTTGCTTTTGCACATTTTGCTTTTAAAACACATAAAACACAATCCCTGGGATAATTTAAGTATTTTGATATCTTTTTGATTGTTTTTGTGCGTTTTGGCAGTTTAAATATATCAAAAACGATGAGTGTTTGAGCACTCATCCTCACCCTCCACTGACTATTGCCAGTCCCTAGCAATCTTTTTAGAAAACTTGATGGATTTTAAACTCTTTACCAAAAGCCATCACTTCTGGAGTAGCCAGGTGTAGAACTGTGGCACACCTGATAACCGTGTGATTTTGAGCAAACCACCAGCTTTCAACGGATTTGTTAAGTCTTTACCAAGAGCCGTTTGCTCCTGGACTAGCCAACTCTTGATGGACCTAGTCAACATCTTGGTGAGCTGATTACCAATTATGGATTTTTCCACGGCCTTTACCACAAGCCATAATCTTGCGGGCTAGCCAACTCATTTGTTTTCGGGGAGTTGATGAACCACCACAAATTTTGGGCAAATTGCCAGCCGTCAACGGATTTGAGTTGTCTTTACCAAGAGCCGTTTGCTCCTGGATTAGCCAATCCCTTTTGTCGCTTAGACAAGGCGGACTGATTACCACAAAAAATTTGAAATAAAGTGAAAAAATTTTTGAAAATTTTGGCCAAAAACGGGGGTACTTGAAAGATATTTTGATAGAATTCGTTAGAATTCCCCCCCCCCCCCCCCCCCCCCCCCCACACTTAGAAATGAATATTGCCCTCAATATTCAAAGTCCCCGGCTATTATGCCGAAGCTATGAACGTAAAAAGCCAAGATTCGAATCTAACTGTGGACATACCATTTTCACTTTATTTCTATATATATACACCTTTTTTTTTTTTTTTTTTTTTTTTTTTTTTTTTTTTTTTTGTGAGACTTATATACATATATACATTTTTTTCAAACAGCGGGAGGTTGGCCATTCCCCCACACTCGGTGGTAGAAAATAGAAAGAATCAGAGATACGGGTGAAAACCCGTATTGTTGCTAGTTTTTGGTCATTGAGTCGCTAGCTTGACTCTATCCCCGAATTCAATTGTCCTTGGGGAAAGTTTGGAGATCCGGGACGACCATGGATGGTACGTCCTCTCCAAAGTAGTGCTTTAACCGATGTCCATTCACTTTGAAGTTAGGACCGTCATTTTGAGATAATTCGACGGTACCATAAGGATAAACTTTTGTGATAGTGAATGGACCAGTCCATCGGGTTTTGAGCTTTCCCGAGAAGATCTTGAGTCTAGAATTGAAAAGAAGGACTCGATCACCAACGTTAAAAACGCGGTTTTTGATTTTTGAGTCATGAATCTTCTTTATCTTTTGTTTATAGATCAAAGAGTTCTCGTAAGCTTGATCACGAAGTTCGTTTAATTCATTGAGTTGAACTTTTCTGTGATCACCCGCTGTTCTGAGGTCGAAATTGGCATGCTTGAGGGCCCAATAGGCTTTATGCTCAAGCTCGATCGGAAGATGGCACGCTTTCCCGTACACAAGTTTATAAGGCGTACACCCAATGGGTGTTTTGTAAGCCGTACAGAAAGCCCAAAGTGCATCATCTAATTTGTCCGACCACGATGCACGATTCTCACCTACAGTTCTTTCCAAGATTCTTTTAATGCCCTGATTGGACACTTCGACTTGTCCACTCGTTTGAGGGTGGTACGCAGTAGAAAGACGGTGAGTCACACCGTACTTTTGCATGACTTTGTCAAACTTGTCATTACAGAAGTGCGTACCACGATCACTAATAATAGCACGTGGAGTTCCGAATCGGGCAAAAAGAGCTTTTAAAAATTTCACCACTACTCGGGCATCATTTGTGGGTAAAGCTTTCGCTTCAACCCATTTTGACAAGTAGTCAACTGCCACGAGTATGTATTTATTGCCGTGAGAGGATGGAAATGGCCCCATAAAGTCGATGCCCCCAGATATCAAAGATTTCACAAACTTGAATTGCATTCTGAGGCATTTCATTTCTTTGTGAAATATTCCCGTGACGTTGACAGGCGTCACAGGACTTGACCAAATCTTGGGCATCCTTGTAGATCGAGGGCCAATAAAAGCCGGAATCAAACACCTTTTTGGCGGTGTAGTTGGGATTGTGGTGGCCCCCCGTGGGACCAGCATGGCAAGCCTTTAAAATTTCATTGGCTTCCTGACCATACACACACCGCCGGATGACTTGATCCGCGCATATCTTGAACAAGTAGGGGTCGTCCCAAAAGTAATGTTTTACGTCTTTGAAAAATTTATTTTTTTGTTGGGACGACATCCCTTTCACAATGAAGTTACCTGCAAGATAGTTTGCAAAGTCGGCAAACCATGGGGTAATCGAGTCTCCACGAAATGAAACCACATTGAGGGTCTCGAGAGGAAATGTTTCATTTATTTCCTTTTTCTCGAAAGCATTTTGGTGAGGGTTTTCAAGACGGGAGAGATGATCAGCAACCAGGTTCTCAGCTCCTTTTTTATCACGAATGATGATATCAAATTCCTGAAGGAGGAGAACCCATCGGAGGAGTCTCGGCTTTGCATCTTGTTTTGCAAATAGATACTTCAAAGCCGAATGATCCGTATACACTATGCTTTTAGTCAGAATCAGGTATGGCCGGAATTTTTCAAAAGCATACACCACAGCTAATAATTCTTTTTCAGTGGTGGTGTAATGACTTTGTGCCTCGGTCATAGTCTTGCTGGCATAGTGTATAGGCTGAAAATGTTTTGTTTTGCGTTGCCCCAAGACTGCCCCTATAGCATAGTCACTAGCATCACACATGAGCTCGAAGGGCAAGTCCCAATCGGGGGCAACAAGAATTGGTGCCTCGGTAAGCCTTTTCTTTAATGTTTCAAACGCTTCGATGCACTCAGGGGAGAAGATAAAAGGAGCATCCTTCTCGAGGAGATGGGTCATAGGCCGGGCGATTTTAGAGAAATCTTGAATAAACCTACGGTAAAAACCGGCGTGACCCAAAAAGCTCCTAACACCTTTCACAGTCGTGGGAGGAGGCAATTTTGCAATGACGTCCACTTTGGCACGATCAACCTCCATCCCATTTTTTGAAATTTTATGGCCGAGGACAATGCCCTCTTTGACCATAAAGTGACTCTTCTCCCAATTTAGACATAACTTTGTGTCTTCACAACGTTTTAGCATACTGTCTAAATGGGAGAGACATGTTTTAAATGAATCCCCAATGACCGAGAAATCATCCATAAAGACCTCCATACTTTTCCCGATCATGTCGGAAAAAATGGCCATCATACATCTTTGAAACGTGCCCGGAGCATTACATAAGCCAAATGGCATACGTTTATATGCGAAGGTTCCATAGGGGCACGTAAAAGTGGTCTTTTCTTGGTCTTGCGTGTCAATGGGAATCTGAAAGTAACCCGAGAAACCATCGAGGAAGCAATAGTACTCATTCCCCGCTAATCTCTCGAGCATCTGATCCATAAAGGGCAGAGGAAAATGATCCTTACGGGTGGCGTCATTCAATTTACGATAATCAATGCAGACGCGCCAACCCGTAACCAAACGAGTTGGAATCAACTCATTCTCCTCATTTGTGACAACGGTCATGCCACCCTTTTTTGGAACACAATGGATTGGGCTGACCCAAGGACTGTCCGAGATAGGGTAAATCAATCCGGCATCAAGAAGTTTTAAAACCTCGTGAATTTTTGGATTCACCCTTCTTTGATGTTGGACCGCAGGTTTGAAGTCATCCTCCATTAATATCTTGTGAGTACAGAACTCAGGGTCGATGCCCTTGATATCGGAGAGACGCCAAGCAATTGCTCGCTTATGAGACTTCAAAACCTGTATAAGAGCAGCCTTTTCCTCAACACTTAAGTCTTTAGCAATAATGACGGGCAATTTATCATCACCCTCCAGAAATGCATATTCAAGATGAGGCGGCAACTCCTTAAGTTCAACCGCGGGAAAGTCATCAGTTTTCTCAACATTTTTGACTTCCTCCTTATGAAGTGTTTGTGGTAGAACAGGAAGATGAGAGGGATCTTCGTTTAATAACTTTTCAAGAGTGAGAATATCCCCCTCGAGGTCAATCTCTTGGTTATCGATTCCATCGGGAGTCGAATCACTGTTGAGATAGGCCTCAATTTCTTCTAAGATGAAGTCACTTCCCTCAAACGGAGTGAGGGAAGGAGAAGAATTGGCAATAATGGGGTGAGAAGATGGAGTGAAGTTTTCACTCGGAGAATCATCGACAAAACCTAAAACCTCTTGAGCATATTCCTCAGACGCGACATCAATGACATCAATTCGGTTAACCGTTTCGGCGTCATAGTTAGAGGAGTACCTCGAAGTTTGATCGAGGTTAAAGGTTACAGCTTCATTACCAACACGAAGAGTTATTTCCTCTTCGTGCACATCAATTAACGCACGACCCGTCTTTAAGAATCCTCTCCCAAGGATGAGAGGAACTCGTGGGTCAGCATCGAACTTAACAACAACGAAATCAGCGGGGAAATGGAACTTTCCTACTTTCACGAATACATCTTCGGCAATGCCGAGAGGATGAGAGATTGAGCGGTCGGCAAGCTCGAGAGTCATGCACGTAGGAGTGAGTTGAGGAAGAGACAGTTTCTCCCACACTGAGTAAGGCATCAGGTTGATGCTAGCGCCAAGATCAGCTAAGGCGAAGCACTCAACCATCCCAGGGAAAACACATGGAATGAGAAATCTCCCAGGGTCTCCAAGCTTCTTAGGAAGCTTCTTTAAGATAACTGTAGAGCAGTTTTCGTTCAATGGAGTCTTTGCCATTTCGTACAATTTTTCCTTGTTTCTTAACAAGTTCTTGATCATCGATGCGAATTTGGGCATCAGGATGATAGCATCCGCAAGGCTAACGTCAAAGTGCAAATCTTGAAAGATTTGATAAAACTTATCCATTTGGTAACTAGCCTTTTCGCGGAGCTTTTGCTCATTAAGTCTTGACGGGTATGGTAGTGAAGGTTTGGATTTAGGGTTCTCTCCAGGAGTTGTTGATGGTTCAAATACAACTCCCGGTTTTGGTACAAGTCCAGATTTTGGTACAATTTCCGGAACAACCTGAGGGTGGACGTGTGCGGTACTTCGTGGGCTAGTAAATTGCACCTTGTCCGTGGTTGCCTCAGGCTCAATTTCAACTTCCTCAGAATAAAGAGGAGGAGGTATAGGAGGAAGAGGAGAAATAGGAGGAACTGGCGGCTCTTCATAAGCTTTACCACTTCCTGTAGTAATAGCTTTGAGTTCACCCTTGGGGTTAACAATTGTATTAGCCGGGAGACCTCCTGATGTAGAGGGTGGAGTGAGATGATTCATAAGACTGGCAAGCATATTTTCAATCTTGCCTTGGTTTTGATCAATTTTGTTGTTTGTTTGCATCAACTCACTCTTCAGCTCTTGACCCTGTTTGGCTATTGATGATTGGAAATCATTTTTCAAATTTGAGATTTGATTTTGCATTGCGCTCATTTTGGTCTCATTAACTTTGATGTAGTTATTGAGCTCGTTTGGGAGGGGATCTTGATAATTTGGAGCTGAATACCCTTGATTACCCCTTTGGGGTGGGTACTGATTGACGGGGGCAGGATTTTGATTTTGCAAATTTGGCCCCCTTGGTGGATTAGGATTAAACCTATTTGGATTTTGAGGAAAACCGGGTGGTCCACCCTGATTGCTAGCCCGGTAATTTGGTTCCACTTGAGGACGGTATTGGCTACCTCCTTGGTTGGAATTTCCGGCTATTGCATTTACTTCGAAGGGATTGCCTTCAGTGGCAGGGCAATTATAATATGAATGTGGACCACCACAAGTAACACAAACTTCTATCTTTTTTATTTCAGCTTGTGGAGAAGGAGAAGAATCTTTCTTGCTTTGGGCGAGAACAAATGCATGGACGGCTTCCGTGAGTTGACCAAGTCTAGCATTGGTGCTAGACTGAGCCATAGGCGATGAGGAAGAAGGAACAACATCCCTTTGGGAACAAACCGCTCTGCTTCGGGGAATGCGAACCTTAGATTTATTCTCAATGATTTCTAAAGCATCCTTTGTGGTGCGATTCAAGAAGTTACCTCCAGCGGAGGCATTCAGAGAGTCTTGATCAGATTGGCTTACACCATTGTAGAAAGTATCAAGTGTCATGAGATCAGAGAGACCGTGGTGAGGGCATTTTCGGAGCAATTCCTTGTAACGATCCCATGCCTCACTAAAGGGTTCATCAAATTTCTGCGTGAATTTCATGATATCGTTCTTGAGACTTGTGGTTTTGGAAGGAGGAAAGAATTCATTCACGAACTTTTTCACAAGATCTTCCCATGTCTCAATAGATCGTGGAGGTTGTTTTTCAAGCCAAACCCGGGCTTGTCCCTCCAGGGAGAATGGGAAGAGAAGAAGTTTGATTGCTTCAGAGGGGACATCTTTGCATTTGATGGTGTAAGTGATTTTATTGAACCATCGAATGTGATCTTGAGGATCGTCCCTCTCATAACCGTAGAATTGACGTGATGTGGCCAGATTTATTAATCCTGTTTTAAGCTCAAAATTATCGGCCATGATTGTTGGAACAACGATAGCATCTCCGTAACCCTCGACGGGTGCTTGGAGAAGCTCGTTCATAGTGGGTTTAGCTGCCATGATGACAGCTGGAGGTGGAACAGTACGGATCTCAGACCCGACTGTTGGTGCAGAACGTCTACGAGGTCTTCGAGGTCTCTGAACCAGCTCACGTAATGGGCTAGTGGACCTTGAAGAACGAGTGCGCATGCACTAGGGATAAAAACTTTTTGGACAATATTTTTGTTATCGTCCCGTAATCCAGATTCGTTTCTCTTCAAGAATCACCTTAAAAGAAAACCGAATCAGAAAACGTTACGATATGTTTTGTTGGTTTTTTACTTTTTTTGGTGTTTCAACACTTTAGGAAAAGTGTCAATGACATTTTTTATGTGTTTTGATTTTGAAAATATTCACAAGTGATGGTATTTGTACAATGAGTGAGGTGAGATAACACTAATCTCGAAAAACGCTACAGAAACGCGCACACCTCCCCGGCAGCGGCGCCATAAATTGATTGAGCCTGAACCGTCAACTTATATTGACCAAATAATGGTCAACAAAGTCAAAGGCCTAGAGTCAATGCTCCGGGTAATATAATGTATCACCGGGTCGTTAAATCCCGTTGAGGTGTGAAATGTAACTTCAGCGTGTTCGTAATCGGGTGCTATTCACAGAAAAAGGTTTGTTGTGAAAATTATGTGGAAATTATTAACAAATGTAGCTTAGGAAAGCTACGTGAATGGTTACGGGAATTTGGCGTACGAAGATTTGAGCTAAACCTAAAAATGTACGTTTTAATTAAAAAACGTAATCGTACGAATAAAACAAAAAGTACAACTGGAGGACTGGGAGAGTTAAAAGTGTAAAATTTGTATTTTTACAATCCTATTAATTAAAGAAAATTTTAAGAAAAATAAAAATTATTTTTACACTATTTAATTATTTAATATTAATTAATTACTAATTATCTATTTAATACTAATTAAATTGATTAGAATTATTAAAAATACTAAAAAGACTTAGAAAATTAAGAAAAATTTTATAAATCTAATTAACCATTACAGGAATCCTAAAAAATTATAAAAAGTTAATTCTAAGTATTTTTAAGCTAATTAATTAATTATTATTCTAATTACTTATTAATTACTAATTAAACTAATTATATTATAAAAAATAGAAAATGAACAGTAAAAATTCTAGAAAAATTTATAAAAATGTTTTAACTAAAATAAAAGCTATAAAAATTATAAAAATTAGGTTATACTATTTAAAAACTAATTATACTATTTAATTGATTAATATTAATTAAAACTATATTAAACTAGAATTAATTAGAAAAACCACTAAAAGACAAAATAAAAATCTGGAAAAATTTATAAAATTATTTTAACCTAAAATATAATTTCTAAAAATATAAAAGTGATATATTACTTAGAAATTAATTAAAAAGAAAATTAAATTGATAAATCCTATTAAATAGAAGCTATCACTATTTTTAAAATTGATTTTTTTTGATTTTTTTTCTTTTTTTAAACTGATAATAAGCTAAAAACAACTAACTTTAATAAAAACACTTTTGTTTTAACCCAATGAATAAGCAATTCAAATGCTTATTACACCCACAGTTGACTTTTGTTGACTGTGGAGTGTTTTTAAGCTCAAATGAGGAATGTGGGGTCCACAATGGTTGAGATTGATTTCTCTGAGTTTAACAAACAATAATAAGCAGCTTTCAATCAAATGGATGGCCTTAATAAGCCAAAAAGCACAGAAATAAGCACAATCTATTTGATAACTGAAGCAGTTTGGGGACAAAGTTAAGGGTCCAAATAATGTGGGGTCCACAGACTTAGGGGTCAAACAAAAGGGTCAAACACACTCCCTGGTAGGAGGGGGTTGAGGGGAACCAAAATCAAGTGGTATGGACCACTGTAGTGACCACAAACCACCACAAAAGGTGGTGGAGTGGAAGTGATCTGCTGAGAACAGGGCAATTGGTTGCCCTGCAGGTTACTTCAAAGGGGTGTGGGACCCACCAAACAAATTTCTAAAATCCTGATAAAATTCACAAAAATTAACAAAGTAGCAGAGATTAAGCTTGCCAAATTTTAGACTCTAACACCTAAGATCAAACAAGTTGCAGGCTTACCAAGATTGCTCAAAATGACTGAGACAAGTTTTGACTTTTCAAGAACTAGCAAGGTTTGACTTTAATGAACTTTTGGCTTAATCTAACCTACTGAAAACATGTTTGTAAGTTAAATTAAAGTTGAATTATGTTAAATAACAAGCTTATCTGATGAAATGACAAGATTTGGAACTCAAAATCCACCACAGTTAACTGTGGTGGTGTAAACTTTGTAATTTTGACTTTGGAAGTCTTTTGTACCAAAACTCTTGTTCTCCTAAGCTTTATTACACCCAAATAACTTATAGAAACTAATAGATGCTCAGTAACACAGCTAGAATACACCAAACAAGTCACAACCAAACACCCTTTTTAAAACAGTTAATGAAGAGATGTCCACTTAAACAAATAATAAACACAAACAGATGATCACCACTAATCTATAAGCTAATATTTAAATGCAATGAACTTAAATAAACAACCTAAGCTACTTAAGAGTAAAGATGAAAGAGTTTTTAGCTTACAAAGCCTTCCAAGCACTGAGTAGGTACCAAAGAACCAAACCAATCAATCCTATGCCCTCCCCTGAGGTTCCTAACCCACAGCCTTCCTTGATTCACTGTGCTCCATACTCATACACCAAGTGATCACCATTTTTTATTTATTTTTATTTTTTCTTATTTTTTTTTAGTTTTTATTGAAAACTGAGTTGAAAGTGTTTACACAAGCTTATTATACTTGTAATATCTTGTTTCTGAGCTTGTAAGAGCTTCTGAGTACCTTAAACACACATTACTTCCCTTAATTAGAACTTGGAAATTTGAGATGAGACTTTGAAAAGTGAAAAATGAAAATTAAACTTCAAACTGAATTTGCAT
This sequence comes from Artemisia argyi, assembly GCA_030686995.1. NCBI lineage: Eukaryota > Viridiplantae > Streptophyta > Magnoliopsida > Asterales > Asteraceae > Artemisia > Artemisia argyi. The sequence continues at coordinate 144,904,004 of CM060680.1, read as the reverse complement.
TAATAAAAAGAGTTACATTACATTAAAAATAAACTGAAACTACAAATAATCTAAGAAAATTGCACACCAAAGCTTCTTATGAGCTTATCATTATATATCGACCAAAAATAAATCCCTAAGCCTTCCACATGGCTACTTTTTGAAAACTGAGAGTCCCAATTCCTTTGCCTTGACCCTCTGACCAAATCCCAACCATCAATTTGATCTTCAATGCATCCTAGCCATTGATTGGTATTTTGGCGCCAATTTTTATACGGGTAAAGTTTAGTGGTGTTGGTGAGGGATTTGGGGATGCATTAATGGTGGTGGAGATGTTTGGTAGGGTTATTAATTGTGGGGGGTAAAGTGGGTGAAAAGGTGAGGAGGGGGGAAAGTATCTCCCTGGTTTTGCGCTTGTCTGTTGGGGAAGAAAGGACGGGTCAACGCAAGTTTGACCGGGGAGTGTTATTTAGAACGGTTCATAGGTAGTGGGTGGGCTAAAGTTTGGGCTTGGGTTGTGTAGTTGGATCAGATCAATGCTTGGGTGGGCTAAGGTTTGTTTTGGGTTTGGTTTTGGATAAAATGGGGTCCGGTTGGTGTAAAGTTAACACAAGGACCATTTTGCAATTTTACCAAACTTCAAGGGCTGAAGTTGCTATACTCCCAAAGTTCTCCAAAGGATCAATTGTTGCCAAGTGCTAGTAATTCAAGGACCAATTTTGCACTTTTCCACATTTTTCAAAATTTCAAAAATCCCAGGGACTACTTTTGCCATTTTTGGATTTTCAGGGGCTAATTATGTAATTTTTGAAAACTTGCAACCCAATTATAATATTTTGTGATTATTTGACTTTTAAGACCTTGGGTTGACTTTTCCTTATAAATAAATGCATAGGGACTAAAGTTGACAAGTTTTGAAACTTGGGGAACTGAAACTGCCAATACTGCAAACTTTGTACGTTTTTTCTTTGCTTTTGCACATTTTGCTTTTAAAACACATAAAACACAATCCCTGGGATAATTTAAGTATTTTGATATCTTTTTGATTGTTTTTGTGCGTTTTGGCAGTTTAAATATATCAAAAACGATGAGTGTTTGAGCACTCATCAGGGTGTCACCACAAGTGGTGGCGTATCCTCAAGGACCGTCGCAGGCAAAACAGTCAAATGCCCCGCAGTCGCATCGAGCAAGGGCTGCTCTCCTTCCTTCAGAGGACGCACCCCTATGGTTACCTGCTTTGGCCTGTCCAGCTTGACCACCGCGAATAAATCCATCTCTGCGCACATCAAAGGAAACAAGAAAAAACAAAAGGGGTTAGTTATTAAAGGCGCACAGATAAAAGGACTTACAAAGAAGGAAGTATAAGGAATGAACACCCACCCCGGCCATCCTCACTCACGAAAGTGGGAACCTCATCTGCAGCGCCAAAATAGGCGCGGCTCAATCCCACATGTACCAAAAACTCCTTCGGATAGGGGTTAATGGCCAGTCGATTGGCATCATAAGTTTGCGCATCAGCGCGACTGAAGGAACCGGGTGCGGGGCGCCCATCCCTTGGTAAGGATTCCTGAGTATAAAACTCAAAGGGAGAGGGAAAGACCACGTCATCCACCCAAAAGAAGAACTCCCTCCAATTCTTGAGGGCGTCAACTTTCTCCGTATAACACTGAAGCGCCCCCTGGCGCTTCGCAAAGGAAACCCACCCATTTGACCACGTCGTGTGGTAAAAAGAGCGGAACAAATCTACAGTAGGTTCTATCGCAAGTAAACGACAGTTTACCTCAAAATTCGACGCCTTCGCCGCACCTATACAGTGCAGCTGAGAGATGTGAAGACGATAGTGATTGAGCAAATCGCTCAGGAAAATAGATATGGGTACGCGGTAATTCGCGTACTCAAAAAATTTCGTGTATAGCCCTATCTTCCCTTCGGGGAAGTCAGCTATACACGCGTCGACATCTGGAGCCTCTGGATGTACATCCAAAGGCACGAAATAGTCCGAAGTGAACTGAATAACGTCCTCAACGGACATCGCGGAGCGAAACTCCTCCAACTGAGCAACCATTTTCATTTGCAAAAACTAAGTGGGACACACACAATTTACCTACGAAAAGTGAAGTTAGTTTATTTGCAAAAGACGCTCTCAAAGAAGGTGAATAGTGAGTAAGTGTGTGTTTTACTTTGTGTGTGTAAAAATGGGGGGCGGTGACTCTTATATAGGGTAGTAAAAACCCTAATTTCTCTCCACGTGTATCCCACTAACGAAAACGTGTGGCTGGAACTGAACCGGTACACACACTTTTTCCCGATTTACGAGGGCCACGTGGATACTACCCCCAATTTTCGAAGTATACATTTGAAATACCAATGACTAGGTGCATTGCACTTTAAATGGGCGGCAATATTTCAATGTTTTTCCGCTACGCTTACCGCTGTTAATATTAGTCTAGTATCCGCGGCTACGCGCCGCGCACACTAGACTGGGGGGACATGATGACGTATAGCCTATATTTGGGCCACAAGCCCAAATGATAGACATTACTTACACCTAAGCCCACCACGAATGGGCTACCATAACAATGGTATGGGATGCCACTCCATCATCTGAACCTATCATTTCCGACTCTTCCCCTTCTCTCACTCCATTTGAGGGAAGTGATTTCCTTTTGGAAGAGGTCGAGGCTTTTCTCAAAAGTGATTCAGTCCCACTGGGAATTGATAACACTGAGATTGATCTAGAGGGAGATATTCTTCTCCTCGAGAGATTGCTAAATCAAGACAATTCTCTTCCACTCCCTCCAGTGCAACTTCATAATCAGGAAATCAAATATGTTGAGGAAACTGATGATTTTCCTGAGGTCGAACTCAAGGACTTACCTCCTCATCTTGAATACGCATTCTTGGAGGGTGATGATAAATTACCCGTCATTATTGCTAAAGGTTTAAGTGTTGAGGAGAAGAGTGCTCTCCTAAAGGTCTTGAAGTCAAACAAGCAAGCAATTGCTTGGAAACTCTCCGATATTAAGGGTATTAACCCAGATTTTTGTACACACAAAATCTTGATGGAGGATGACTTCAAGCCTGCAGTGCAACACCAAAGAAGGGTGAATCCAAAAATCCATGATGTGATTAAACAAGAGGTTCTTAAACTTCTTGATGCAGGATTGATTTACCCTATCTCTGATAGTCCATGGGTTAGTCCCATTCATTGCGTTCCAAAAAAGGGTGGCATTACTGTTGTCACTAATGAGGAAAATGAGTTGATACCAACTCGGCTGGTTACCGGATGGCGTGTTTGCATTGACTATCGTAAGTTAAATGACGCCACCCGCAAAGACCACTTTCCGCTGCCCTTTATGGATCAGATGCTTGAGAGATTAGCAGGGAACGAGTACTATTGTTTCCTTGATGGTTTCTCAGGATACTTTCAAATCCCCATTGATCCATCGGATCAAGAAAAGACTACCTTTACATGCCCTTATGGAACCTTTGCTTATAAACGTATGCCTTTTGGCTTATGTAATGCACCAGGTACGTTCCAGAGGTGTATGATGGCCATATTTACCGACATGATCGGTAAAACTATGGAGGTCTTTATGGATGACTTCTCGGTCATTGGGGATTCATTCCAAACATGTCTCACCAATTTAGAAACAATGTTGAAAAGGTGTAAAGACACCAATCTATGTCTAAATTGGGAAAAGAGTCACTTTATGGTCAAAGAGGGCATTGTCCTCGGCCATAAGATTTCCAAGAATGGGATTGAGGTTAACAGAGCTAAGGTTGATGTCATTGCAAAACTGCCTCACCCTACTACCGTCAAAGGTATTAGGAGTTTCTTGGGTCATGCGGGTTTCTATCGTCGATTTATACAAGATTTTTCCAAAATCTCACGACCTATGACTCATCTCCTTGAAAAGGATACTCCTTTTATCTTCTCACCAGAGTGCATCAAAGCTTTTGAAACATTAAAGAAAAAGCTTACTGAGGCACCCATTCTTATTGCCCCCGACTGGGATTTACCCTTCGAGATTATGTGCGATGCAAGTGATTTTGCTATTGGTGCAGTCTTGGGGCAACGCAAAACGAAACACTTCCAGCCTATCCACTACGCAAGCAAAACTATGAACGAAGCTCAAACTCATTACACCACTACAGAAAAAGAATTATTAGCTGTGGTGTATGCTTTTGAGAAATTTCGGACATACTTAATCTTGACTAAAAGCGTAGTGTATACGGATCACTCGGCTCTTAAATATCTATTTGCAAAACAAGATGCAAAGCCGAGATTGCTCCGTTGGGTTCTCCTCCTCCAAGAATTTGATATCATTATTCGTGATAAAAAAGGAGCTGAGAACCTGGCTGCTGATCATTTGTCCCGATTAGAAAACCCTCATCAAAATGTGTATGAGAAAAAGGAAATAAATGAAACATTTCCTCTCGAAACACTCAATGCGGTTGCTTTTCGTGGAGATTCTACTACCCCATGGTTTGCCGATTTCGCAAACTACCATGCGGGTAACTTTGTTGTGAAAGGGATGTCAACCCAACAGAAGAATAAATTCTTTAAGGATGTTAAACATTACTTCTGGGATGACCCCTACTTATTCAAAATCTGTGCGGATCAAGTCATCCGACGGTGTGTATATGGACAGGAAGCCACTGAAATTCTTAAGGCTTGCCATGCTGGACCCACTGGGGGACATCATAGTCCTAATTACACCGCCAAAAAGGTGTTTGATTCCGGATTCTTCTGGCCCACAATTTATAAAGATGCCCAGGATCTCATTAAAACCTGTGACGCTTGTCAGCGTCATGGAAACATTTCACAAAGAAATGAGATGCCACAAAATGCTATTCAAGTATGTGAAATATTTGATATCTGGGGCATTGACTTTATGGGGCCATTTCCATCATCCAGAGGAAACAAGTACATACTTGTGGCAGTTGATTATTTATCAAAGTGGGTTGAAGCTAAGGCTTTACACACAAATGATGCCCGAGTTGTAGTGAAATTCCTGAAATCTCTTTTTGCCCGTTTTGGAACCCCACGTGCTATTATAAGTGATCGTGGTACGCATTTTTGCAATGACAAATTTGATAAAGTCATGCAAAAGTATGGTGTAACCCACCGTCTTTCTACCGCGTATCACCCACAAACAAGTGGACAAGTGGAAGTTTCAAATCGTGGTATCAAAAGGATACTTGAGAGGACTGTTGGTGAAAACCGTGCTGCCTGGTCGGATAAATTAGATGACGCACTATGGGCCTTTCGTACAGCTTATAAAACACCCATTGGGTGTACACCTTACAAGCTTGTGTACGGAAAGACATGTCATTTGCCGATGGAACTTGAGCACAAAGCCTACTGGGCTCTGAAACATGCCAACTTTGACCTCAAAACTGCGGGCGATCACAGAAAAGTTCAAATGAATGAACTAAATGAACTACGTGATCAGGCTTACGAGAACTCTTTAATCTATAAAGAAAAAACAAAGAGAATACATGACTCAAAAATAAAGAACCGCGTTTTTAACGTTGGTGATCGAGTACTTCTCTTTAATTCTAGATTAAAGATCTTCTCGGGTAAATTAAAAACCCGTTGGACTGGTCCATTTACTATCACTAAGGTTTATCCATATGGTACCATTGAGTTATCTCAAAATGACGGTCCATGTTTTAAAGTAAATGGCCATCGTGTGAAACATTACTTTGGAGAGGACTTCCCAAACATGGTTGTCCCTGATCTCCAAACTTTCCCCAAGGACAATTAAATTCGGGGTCGAGTCAAGCTAGTGACTCGGGAATCAAAAACAAGCTACCTCATGGACAATTTCAATTCGAGGTCGAGTCAAGCTAGTGACTCGGTAATCAAAAGCATAGCAATATGGGTTTTCACTCATATTTCTGATTTCTTTCTCTTTTCTACCACCTAGTGTGGGGGAAATGCCCCCACATGTTGTATATATGTATATATCTTCAAAAAAAAAAAAAAAAAAAAAAAAAAAAAAAAAAAAAAAAGTTTAAAAACAAAAGAAAAAAGTGAGTTTGTATGTAAATAGCCTAAAATAAAGGTTATTAATATTTCCTTCTTACGTTCTAAGTATCGGTTTAACACCCGGTGTTTTGAATATTGAGGGCAATATTCATTTCTAAGTGTGGGGGGGGATTCTCACGAATTCAAACACATGTTCCATCAAGCACCCTCATTTGATCAAAATTTAAAGTTTTTTCACGCTTAGAAATGCAATAAATGGTATCAATCCTCCATGTCTAACCCACAACAGGATTGGCTAGTCCAGGAGCAAACGGCTCTTGGTAAAGACATCTCAAAACCGTTGATGGCTGGCAATTTGCCCAAAATTGTATGGTTCATCAACTCCCCGAAAACAAATGAGTTGGCTAGCCCGCAAGATTATGGCTTGTGGTAAAGGCCGTGGAAAAACCATAATTGGTAATCAGCTCACCAAGATGTTGACTATTCCATCAAGAGTTGGCTAGTCCAGAAGCAAACGGCTTCCGGTAAAGACAAATCAAATCCGTTGACAGCTGGTGGTTTGCTAAAAATCACAAGGTTATCAGGTGTGCCACAGTTCTTACACCTGGCTACTCCAGAAGTGATGGCTTTTGGTAAAGAGTAAAAATCCATTAATTTTTTCTCAAATAGATTGCTAGGGACTAGCAATAGTTTAGTGTGGGGGATTGATGAGTGTGTAAATACTCATCATTTCTGTTACATATAAGCTGCAAAAACATATGAAAACACACAGGAATACCTTGAAATACATAAAATTATCCCTGGATTGTGTTTTTATGCATAAGGATTGAAAACTGATGAAAAACAAAACATTTCACATAATTTACAGTTTCAGTCCCTGAACTTTGGAAAATTGGCAAAACTAGTCCCTGGTAAATCAAAACTTGTTCAAATGTCATAAAAGGTCCTTGGAATTCATAAGTTGTCAAGAAAAGTCCTTTAAAGTTTAAAAATGGCAAAATGACAACTTTGGTCCCTCAACTTTTGAAAAGTGTCAAAATTAGTCCCTGGGTGTTTAAAAATGGAAAATTATCAAACTATACCCTTGTACTATTCTAAAAAGACAAAATTGGTCCTTATGATAACTTTTGAGAAGCTACAAATTCAACCCTTCAAAAATCAGAAAGTTACAGTTTTGGTCCCTGGAGTTTGTGGAATTTGCAGAATTGGTCCCTGAGGTTTAAAATGATAAAATTTATAATTGTGGTCCTTATACTAATGGTTTATTGCAGGTTTAGTCCTTAAATAAAGTTTGGGAAAATCACAAACAAACCCCTCAACTTTGGCCAAATTACACATTTAGTCCTTTTGATTTTTCCTAAGCTAAAACCAACCGGACCCTTTGTTTTATTTAAATCCAAATCCAACTCCACAGTCCAGTCCACCACTGTTCACCCAGGCCCATCCAAAACCAGATCTAGCCCACCCCCCTTTATTAAATAAATAAAACAGACAAACAAACACCCCCCGTATTCTCTTCTTCTTCTTACACCTCACCCCCACACCTGTAACTCCACCTCAACCCCTCCAACTCACACCCTAATCATCACACCCACTCTCCACCATCTCCTTCACCCCTAACACGCAACAATTAATGCACTTCACACCCCATTTCAACCTAAAACCACCACTGTAGCAACACTTACCCACGATTTTGAGTAAAACTACCCCAACTTGCCTCAAAACTCCTAATACTTGTCCCTCCACCTCATGCTACCTCCCAAGAAGCTTTAATTGCTTTGGAACTGCCTCTATTCCACGTGGCACGTTTTGGCGCCAAAATCAGATTTAAACGGGGGAGATTACTTTGACTCATCCAATGGCCTCAAATTGACTTGGGAAAGTGGTAAGAAGCTGAGGAGATACTTTTGAGTCAATAAAAAGGGAGAAGAAGGAAGCAATGAAAGATATCTAGTTTTAATTTTTATTTAATGTATGTCGACTAGTAAAATTCTCAATTAGCTTTGTATCTTTAAAGTTTTTAAGTTGTATTTTCTTGATTATCAGTGTATCTTAACACTTTGGTAATAACAGATTTCAAGTTTTCTGTGTAACTCTCAAATTTGCATATTACCTTTTTACTTAAAATTATCAAATATCATATTTGTTGTTTGCAGTGGATTATAAGGATTGAATAAGTTCAAGTAAGCCTTGACAAAGCTTAAACAAGCTTTTAGAAACAGTGAATCCAAGTGTAGCATCAAAACTAAAAATACATAAAAAAAATCAAGAAAAATAGGTAAAAATATAAAAATCATGGTGTATGGTGATCAAGCAATGGAGCAAGGTGTATTATTGATAGCCTTGGGTTAGAAGCTTTGTGGGAAGCTATTAGGATTGGTCTTGATCATTGGTTCTTGGTTTTTGGCAGGAAAGCACCTTGTAAGCTAAATTTCTCATAATTAGTGTTTTACTGTTTCCTTATTGTTAGCTGTTTAATCTTGTTCTTCTATGCTTATTTAGTGATAATTAATCATATCATAGCAATAAATAGTCAGCTTGTTCTTTTATATTTGTAGTTGCTTGAAATTTCATTTTCACAGTCAAATAGGTACAATTGTCATTTCATTGTATCATGTGTTTATTGTCACTGTTTTATGCTCATTAGATCTTGTATAATGATGATATAAAGTTTAAAAATTGATTTGAGGTCTAATTCATTAGGTTGTTTTAGAAATCACAAAATCAGTGTTTAAAAGGTGTGTTTGGATCATGCTGTTTCACTGATATAGTGCATGTAATTGTCTGCAATTCTTGTTTCTGCATGTTAGTATAAGTCATTAGGACTCAGTTTAGTTATAATACATAGGTCTTTTCAGTTAAAAAGTCAAAATAGAACTCAATCTAGTCTAATCTGTTAACTGTTAGTGTAATAAAGCTCATATTCCACAATCTAGCTTAAAAGTTGATACTCTAGCTTAATTTAGCTTTATTACATCATAATATAACATATTCAGTTAGGAAATTTAGGTCTAAGCTCAAATTAATCAAACTAATAAGTTTTGATAAAAAGTCAAAATTGCTCAGCTCAGTTTTTTACCAAAATCACAAGAATTGTTTAGAATTTAGGAAAGGGATTCAAGCTTTGATATTTTTAGGATTAATAATCTACCAGCTAAACTTTAGATTTCCAACTTGTTTATATTTTTGTGAAATTTATTTGTGGACCAAAATGCCCTTTGAATTGGACTGCAGGGCAAAGTCTTGCCCTGTGCACAGTTGTGGTATCTGATTTCATAAGCTTGCACAAGCTTAGTTATTAAGTGTTAGTCTGAGTAAATTAGATTTTTATGATGCCCATGTTGCTAGTTATCTAAACTAAATGCTTATTTGTCCTTAAATGCTTATTTGGTCTGCTTATCTTGCTTTAATTTGTGCAACAAAATCAAACCATACACTGATCACTCAGTGTACACAAGCTCATCATAAGCTCATCACTGAGCTTTGGCTTGTAATTTTTAGTTCTTTAAGAAGCTAAGCATCCCAGCTATCTAGTTCAAAGCTAAAATCTCATTTTCCAAGCCTCTCACTAGGGCTGCTCTCAGCCTAAAGCTTGTTCTTTCACCCAGTTTACTGAGTGATCCAGTCAACCACCCAACTTTATAAGCCCTTCAAAAGCTTATCAGTGGTCCCCATTGATCAAGCTTGGCATTGTGGAATCCTTACCAGCTCAACTTTATAGTCCATCACTCAATTGGTCCTTGTTAGCTTATTCTATAAGCTCAAATTGACCATCTTGGTTGTCTGTCAAGGGTGTTTGGATTTCAGTTCATTGATATTGCTTAAAAGCTTTCCACAAGCTTATTAGCTTAATTCAGTGAACTCACTTGTTTATACCTGTTTATATACCACATATATGTAATAATATCTTTTTATTTTCTTTGTTAAGCCTGTTTCAAAGCTTGTACTAAGCTTTCAAGCTTATTTTCACTCACTCACTCAACTGAGTGAACCAGTTGGACCCCTCACTTCCCAAGCTCATTCTGAGCTCATCAGTGGGTCCCACACCCTATATCCTAGTTCTTCTAACCCCCCTCCTACCAAGGTTCATCCTTTGACCCTTTGGTTGACCTGCACACCACTGGACCCCACCTAGAATTGCACCCAAACCTTGTCCCATTTCTGACCCAGAACCAAATAAGCAATCAGCTTATTGTGGTCTTTTGGCTTATTCAGTGAGCTTATATCATCAAGTCTAGTTTATTCAAGTCCAATTAACTTAGGTGAAACAGATTTTACCCTTGTGGACCCCACATAAGCTCATTTGAGCTCATTTCTTTGTTTGGTCAAACCTAGTCAACTGTTTGGTCCAATAAGCACTCTCAGTGCTTATTTTTGATTTCTAAATTATTTGTTTTTGTAAAAGTTTGATATTTTAGGTATTTTATTAGATTTGTAAAAGAAAAAACCAAAAAAGCCAAACTTACTTATAGTGATAGCTTCTATTTAATAGAAACTATCTATTTAATTTTCCTTTTTAGCTTATTTATAAGCACTTTTACTATTTTATATTTTTATTAAATCTATTATATATTAAATTAATTTTATAAATTTTTCTAGAATTATCTTTTGTCATCTAGTGTTATTTAGAATTAATATTAGCTTATTTAATAATTAAATAATAAATAAGAATTAAATAGCATAATATATTTTTATAAGGTAATACTTATATTTTATATTTTTCCTAGCTTCTATAAGTCATAAAATAATTTTAGAAATTTTCTTGTGATTTATACTGTTCATTTACTAGTATTTATAATTTAATTATTTTAATTAGATAATAATTAATAAATAGCATAATAATTAATAGATTAAATTAAAAATACATAAAATAAAGTTTTTATAATTTTTTAGGATTCCCATGATGGTTAATTAGATTTATAAAATTTTTCATAATTTTCTAAGTTAGTTTAATATTATTTGTAATTTAAAATAGTTTAATTAGTTTAATTATTATAAATAGTTTTTAATTAATAGAAAATTTAGAAAAAGACAAAAAGATTTATTTTTATTTTTTATACTTTCTTCAAGTTCTATTTTAGGTTTAGAAAATATTTTTATAAATTTTTAGTTTAATTTGTAGTATTTATAATTTTTAGTTGAATTTTAATTAAATAGTTAAATAGTTTTTAATTAAATAATTAATAATAAATAGATAAATAGTGTGAAAAATATAATTTTAATTTTAAAATAAGTTTTATAATATTTTAGATTTTTAGAAATTTTAATTTTAATTTTCTAGACTTATTTTACATTTTCATAATTAATAGTTAATTATTAGATAATTAATAAATAGTTATTAAATAAAAATAATTAATTAAATAGTTTTTAATTATAAAGTAAATATTTTAAATTTATTTAATTTGCATTTAAGCCCCTAAGGTTTATAAAATCCTACTATAAGTAAATTTGTTTTTGTTTACGTTTAATTAATAAACGTTTACGTTTTTCTGTACTTTTTTCACGTGCACTTATCTGATTTCACGTTTTAGTTAATTTAGCTTATTAAAGCTATTTTCTCTTATATTTCAGTAGTACAAATCACTTAAACCCTTTTCCTGTTCAATTCACCTGATCTTAAAGTCGTTTTATTTCAGATTTCACATCTCGTTGGGATCTAACGATCCGGGGAAACACTACACTCACCGGAGTATTGGTTTAGGCTGTCTGACTTGTTAACCATAACTTGGTTAATATTATCTGACTGTTTAAGGCCAATCATAGGTTCAGATGATGGAGTGGCATCCCCGGCAGCGGCGCCAAATTTTGATTGGCCTTAAACAGTCAGATAATATTAACCAAGTTATGGTTAACAAGTCAGACAGCCTAAACCAATACTCCGGTGAGTGTAGTGTTTCCCCGGATCGTTAGATCCCAACGAGATGTGAAATCTGAAATAAAACGACTTTAAGATCAGGTGAATTGAACAGGAAAAGGGTTTAAGTGATTTGTACTACTGAAATATAAGAGAAAATAGCTTTAATAAGCTAAATTAACTAAAACGTGAAATCAGATAAGTGCACGTGAAAAAAGTACAGAAAAACGTAAACGTTTATTAATTAAACGTAAACAAAAACAAATTTACTTATAGTAGGATTTTATAAACCTTAGGGGCTTAAATGCAAATTAAATAAATTTAAAATATTTACTTTATAATTAAAAACTATTTAATTAATTATTTTTATTTAATAACTATTTATTAATTATCTAATAATTAACTATTAATTATGAAAATGTAAAATAAGTCTAGAAAATTAAAATTAAAATTTCTAAAAATCTAAAATATTATAAAACTTATTTTAAAATTAAAATTATATTTTTCACACTATTTATCTATTTATTATTAATTATTTAATTAAAAACTATTTAACTATTTAATTAAAATTCAACTAAAAATTATAAATACTACAAATTAAACTAAAAATTTATAAAAATATTTTCTAAACCTAAAATAGAACTTGAAGAAAGTATAAAAAATAAAAATAAATCTTTTTGTCTTTTTCTAAATTTTCTATTAATTAAAAACTATTTATAATAATTAAACTAATTAAACTATTTTAAATTACAAATAATATTAAACTAACTTAGAAAATTATGAAAAATTTTATAAATCTAATTAACCATCATGGGAATCCTAAAAAATTATAAAAACTTTATTTTATGTATTTTTAATTTAATCTATTAATTATTATGCTATTTATTAATTATTATCTAATTAAAATAATTAAATTATAAATACTAGTAAATGAACAGTATAAATCACAAGAAAATTTCTAAAATTATTTTATGACTTATAGAAGCTAGGAAAAATATAAAATATAAGTATTACCTTATAAAAATATATTATGCTATTTAATTCTTATTTATTATTTAATTATTAAATAAGCTAATATTAATTCTAAATAACACTAGATGACAAAAGATAATTCTAGAAAAATTTATAAAATTAATTTAATATATAATAGATTTAATAAAAATATAAAATAGTAAAAGTGCTTATAAATAAGCTAAAAAGGAAAATTAAATAGATAGTTTCTATTAAATAGAAGCTATCACTATAAGTAAGTTTGGCTTTTTTGGTTTTTTCTTTTACAAATCTAATAAAATACCTAAAATATCAAACTTTTACAAAAACAAATAATTTAGAAATCAAAAATAAGCACTGAGAGTGCTTATTGGACCAAACAGTTGACTAGGTTTGACCAAACAAAGAAATGAGCTCAAATGAGCTTATGTGGGGTCCACAAGGGTAAAATCTGTTTCACCTAAGTTAATTGGACTTGAATAAACTAGACTTGATGATATAAGCTCACTGAATAAGCCAAAAGACCACAATAAGCTGATTGCTTATTTGGTTCTGGGTCAGAAATGGGACAAGGTTTGGGTGCAATTCTAGGTGGGGTCCAGTGGTGTGCAGGTCAACCAAAGGGTCAAAGGATGAACCTTGGTAGGAGGGGGGTTAGAAGAACTAGGATATAGGGTGTGGGACCCACTGATGAGCTCAGAATGAGCTTGGGAAGTGAGGGGTCCAACTGGTTCACTCAGTTGAGTGAGTGAGTGAAAATAAGCTTGAAAGCTTAGTACAAGCTTTGAAACAGGCTTAACAAAGAAAATAAAAAGATATTATTACATATATGTGGTATATAAACAGGTATAAACAAGTGAGTTCACTGAATTAAGCTAATAAGCTTGTGGAAAGCTTTTAAGCAATATCAATGAACTGAAATCCAAACACCCTTGACAGACAACCAAGATGGTCAATTTGAGCTTATAGAATAAGCTAACAAGGACCAATTGAGTGATGGACTATAAAGTTGAGCTGGTAAGGATTCCACAATGCCAAGCTTGATCAATGGGGACCACTGATAAGCTTTTGAAGGGCTTATAAAGTTGGGTGGTTGACTGGATCACTCAGTAAACTGGGTGAAAGAACAAGCTTTAGGCTGAGAGCAGCCCTAGTGAGAGGCTTGGAAAATGAGATTTTAGCTTTGAACTAGATAGCTGGGATGCTTAGCTTCTTAAAGAACTAAAAATTACAAGCCAAAGCTCAGTGATGAGCTTATGATGAGCTTGTGTACACTGAGTGATCAGTGTATGGTTTGATTTTGTTGCACAAATTAAAGCAAGATAAGCAGACCAAATAAGCATTTAAGGACAAATAAGCATTTAGTTTAGATAACTAGCAACATGGGCATCATAAAAATCTAATTTACTCAGACTAACACTTAATAACTAAGCTTGTGCAAGCTTATGAAATCAGATACCACAACTGTGCACAGGGCAAGACTTTGCCCTGCAGTCCAATTCAAAGGGCATTTTGGTCCACAAATAAATTTCACAAAAATATAAACAAGTTGGAAATCTAAAGTTTAGCTGGTAGATTATTAATCCTAAAAATATCAAAGCTTGAATCCCTTTCCTAAATTCTAAACAATTCTTGTGATTTTGGTAAAAAACTGAGCTGAGCAATTTTGACTTTTTATCAAAACTTATTAGTTTGACTAATTTGAGCTTAGACCTAAATTTCCTAACTGAATATGTTATATTATGATGTAATAAAGCTAAATTAAGCTAGAGTATCAACTTTTAAGCTAGATTGTGGAATATGAGCTTTATTACACTAACAGTTAACAGATTAGACTAGATTGAGTTCTATTTTGACTTTTTAACTGAAAAGACCTATGTATTATAACTAAACTGAGTCCTAATGACTTATACTAACATGCAGAAACAAGAATTGCAGACAATTACATGCACTATATCAGTGAAACAGCATGATCCAAACACACCTTTTAAACACTGATTTTGTGATTTCTAAAACAACCTAATGAATTAGACCTCAAATCAATTTTTAAACTTTATATCATCATTATACAAGATCTAATGAGCATAAAACAGTGACAATAAACACATGATACAATGAAATGACAATTGTACCTATTTGACTGTGAAAATGAAATTTCAAGCAACTACAAATATAAAAGAACAAGCTGACTATTTATTGCTATGATATGATTAATTATCACTAAATAAGCATAGAAGAACAAGATTAAACAGCTAACAATAAGGAAACAGTAAAACACTAATTATGAGAAATTTAGCTTACAAGGTGCTTTCCTGCCAAAAACCAAGAACCAATGATCAAGACCAATCCTAATAGCTTCCCACAAAGCTTCTAACCCAAGGCTATCAATAATACACCTTGCTCCATTGCTTGATCACCATACACCATGATTTTTATATTTTTACCTATTTTTCTTGATTTTTTTTATGTATTTTTAGTTTTGATGCTACACTTGGATTCACTGTTTCTAAAAGCTTGTTTAAGCTTTGTCAAGGCTTACTTGAACTTATTCAATCCTTATAATCCACTGCAAACAACAAATATGATATTTGATAATTTTAAGTAAAAAGGTAATATGCAAATTTGAGAGTTACACAGAAAACTTGAAATCTGTTATTACCAAAGTGTTAAGATACACTGATAATCAAGAAAATACAACTTAAAAACTTTAAAGATACAAAGCTAATTGAGAATTTTACTAGTCGACATACATTAAATAAAAATTAAAACTAGATATCTTTCATTGCTTCCTTCTTCTCCCTTTTTATTGACTCAAAAGTATCTCCTCAGCTTCTTACCACTTTCCCAAGTCAATTTGAGGCCATTGGATGAGTCAAAGTAATCTCCCCCGTTTAAATCTGATTTTGGCGCCAAAACGTGCCACGTGGAATAGAGGCAGTTCCAAAGCAATTAAAGCTTCTTGGGAGGTAGCATGAGGTGGCGGGACAAGTATTAGGAGTTTTGAGGCAAGTTGGGGTAGTTTTACTCAAAATCGTGGGTAAGTGTTGCTACAGTGGTGGTTTTAGGTTGAAATGGGGTGTGAAGTGCATTAATTGTTGCGTGTTAGGGGTGAAGGAGATGGTGGAGAGTGGGTGTGATGATTAGGGTGTGAGTTGGAGGGGTTGAGGTGGAGTTACAGGTGTGGGGGTGAGGTGTAAGAAGAAGAAGAGAATACGGGGGGTGTTTGTTTGTCTGTTTTATTTATTTAATAAAGGGGGGGTGGGCTGGATCTGGTTTTGGATGGGCCTGGGTGAACAGTGGTGGACTGGACTGTGGAGTTGGATTTGGATTTAAATAAAACAAAGGGTCCGGTTGGTTTTAGCTTAGGAAAAATCAAAAGGACTAAATGTGTAATTTGGCCAAAGTTGAGGGGTTTGTTTGTGATTTTCCCAAACTTTATTTAAGGACTAAACCTGCAATAAACCATTAGTATAAGGACCACAATTATAAATTTTATCATTTTAAACCTCAGGGACCAATTCTGCAAATTCCACAAACTCCAGGGACCAAAACTGTAACTTTCTGATTTTTGAAGGGTTGAATTTGTAGCTTCTCAAAAGTTATCATAAGGACCAATTTTGTCTTTTTAGAATAGTACAAGGGTATAGTTTGATAATTTTCCATTTTTAAACACCCAGGGACTAATTTTGACACTTTTCAAAAGTTGAGGGACCAAAGTTGTCATTTTGCCATTTTTAAACTTTAAAGGACTTTTCTTGACAACTTATGAATTCCAAGGACCTTTTATGACATTTGAACAAGTTTTGATTTACCAGGGACTAGTTTTGCCAATTTTCCAAAGTTCAGGGACTGAAACTGTAAATTATGTGAAATGTTTTGTTTTTCATCAGTTTTCAATCCTTATGCATAAAAACACAATCCAGGGATAATTTTATGTATTTCAAGGTATTCCTGTGTGTTTTCATATGTTTTTGCAGCTTATATGTAACAGAAATGATGAGTATTTACACACTCATCAGTATCCCACTAACGAAAACGTGTGGCTGGAACTGAACCGGTACACACACTTTTTCCCGATTTACGAGGGCCACGTGGATACTACCCCCAATTTTCGAAGTATACATTTGAAATACCAATGACTAGGTGCATTGCACTTTAAATGGGCGGCAATATTTCAATGTTTTTCCGCTACGCTTACCGCTGTTAATATTAGTCTAGTATCCGCGGCTACGCGCCGCGCACACTAGACTGGGGGGACATGATGACGTATAGCCTATATTTGGGCCACAAGCCCAAATGATAGACATTACTTACACCTAAGCCCACCACGAATGGGCTACCATAACAATGGTATGGGCCGCAGTAGTAACGCTTTGGGCTCATGAAGCCCAAAGGCCCAACTAAACCCACCGGGTACACGATAAGGATTATCTATTCATAGAATAGATATCTTTTCCTTAGATAAGCACCACGAATGCAAAGAGTAAGGAGCAAGAAACACGGTTTCTTAGCCCCTATATATAGAATCATACGATTCTCATTCAAGGTACGATATACAACCCTAACTCTTTACGAGAACCTAAAACGATTACTTACTCTCACGCCGGAGTCTAATCGGGGGAGACAATCCCTCGATAAGCCTAACGGTGTTGTCTTATTTTCTTAGTACGCAGGTAACAAGTGCTAAGGATCGAATTGGTACGAGAGTATAAGCCCATAACCAGGTACGCCCAACTTTTGTATCAACAATTATCATATAAAAACAAAACCGTTCATGAAAACTTTTTAAACTCAGTTTTCAACGAACACAAAAACATTTTCTTTATCATTTGTATAAAATGTTTTCCAAAAACGCCAAAAATATCCTTATTCACCCTCCTACCCTTTTGATTCTTCATCCCTACCCCTCTATACACATTTGATTATTTCTATGTCTCATCCACACTTTCTGGTTTGCCAGTGGTGTGGTAATCCTCATAATGGTGGTAATTGCCCCAGTTGTGGCATGGTAGAGTCAGGAAACGGGTCTGTCTATAACCAAGATCCCTATTCCTACCATGACACGACTGATTTATTCCACCAGCTGCCACACCATCAGTCTCAGCAGTTTTACTGTTGTGAGTACTGTGGTGGTTCACACTACAGTTCTGATTGTCAATCGGGAAACACGCTTGTCTATGAGCAGTTTCCTGATAACGATTATAACTTTAGCACATACGACTCACAGCCACATCAGTTTTACTGTTGTGATTACTGTGGAGGTCCACACTTAAACTCCGATTGTCAAACAAGGAATCCATTTCCTTGTAACACTTTTGACACATCGTATTATGACGAACCTCCATCTCAGCCAATTCCTCAAAGTCTCCTCCTTGATCTTTTGGATTTAGTGAAAGACTTGAGAGGAATAACACATACCCCAGATAATCCAAAACAAAAATCGATGAAAGAATTGTTAGCTGACGAACAGGCTGCTAAAATAAATTCCCAAGATGCTTATGAAAGATCTATTAGGGAATCAATAGCAAAAGAAAAAGCAGCCAGATCTAGCTCTCGATTTCGTTTCATTCCTGATGATAGTGATGATGAAGATACCCTTGATATCCTTGGGTTTTATAAAGATTCATCAGGTTCATCAGATGAGATTCCATCAGTTGAGATTCCATCTCAACCCACTCTTATCACACCCGAGATTCACACTCACTCTCTGAGCATGGGGGATGAGCATCTTGACACTGTTCCTGAAAGGGAATCGGACGAATTCATAAAGTCTAGTGTTGAGAACCTTGTTCCAATCCCAAGAGAGTCACAGGGAACTCTTGATCATATTTTTGATATTCCCCCTCCTCTTGTCTTCCCGAATGATGATGTTCTGATGTTCTCTGATTCTACCGATGACGATTCGTTATCTTGTGGAGACATCGTTTTTATGGAAGAATTACCTTCTAAGCTAGTTAGCTTAGAAGAAGAGAATGATGAGATTGACACTGAAATCAAGGATGAATCACTTCGTGCAACATTATTGAATGTCGATCTCCTCATTTCTAAAATCGAGGCTTTCAATATGAAACCTATTTCATCTCCTATCCCCATAAAGGATAGTGACATTTTCTCCGATGATCCTATTCCGGAGTTTGAAGCCTTTACTTTTGATCATATGGGAGAGAAGATTAGTGGCAGTACCACTTCTCATTCTCAAATTTATTCACCTTTGAGGAGTTCTCCGGTGAACTCACTCATATCATATCTCCATCGGAGTATGATAACTTTCACTTTGATATAGACAAAGTTAATCTTTGTTTTCCGGAGGGAAATATTCTCAACCCTGAGAATTTGATTGATATCAAAATCCCAACCCTCCCACCCATAATTTGTCTAGATCATACGAGCTTTACTGATGAGATTCATGAGACACCAATCATGAATTCTCTTTCTGATGATGATGAATCAATTTTGATTGTCATCAAGATCTTCCTCCCATTCTTCACCTACAGGGTGACCTCTCCTGTTCTTCACTCCTTCGGGAATGAAGACACTATATTTGACCCCGGCATTTTCATGAATCATTATCTTGAGCCGGATACTTATCTCATCGGTGTGGAACTTTCATGTGCTTTAAATGTTTGTCCAAACATCTTGAATGAAAGTCCGATTGAGATCGTTTCTTCCACATCATGCTTCCCCAAGGACAAATGAATTCGGGGTCGAGTCAAGCTAGCGACTCGGTAAACAAAAATAGTAGCATGCTTATAGGGTTTTCACCCTAAGTGTGGGGGAGTCCCCCATGCTATGGTTACTTATGAAGTGAAAATACAAAATGGTGTTTTCCACGCTTAGCTTGTAATGTTGCCCTTTTACGTTCAAAATGTCGGCATAATAGCCGGGACTTTGAATATTGAGGACAATATTCATGCTAAGTGTGGGGGGGTATTCGCTATTCTAGCGAATTTTATCACATTTTACTATATAATACCCCCGTTTTTAGCCAAAATTTCAAAAAAATTTCACTGGTGCTTCAAAATTTTTGTGGTAATCAGTCCGCCTTGTCTAACCGACAAAAGGGATTGGCTAGTCCAGGAGCAAACGGCTCTTGGTAAAGACATCTCAAATCCGTTTATGGCTTGCAATTTGCCCAAAATTGTATGGTACCTCAACTCGCCATATCCCATAAAGCGAATGAGTTGGCTAGCCCGTAAGATTATGGCTTGTGGTAAAGGCAGTGGAAAATCCATAATTGGTAATCAGCTCACCAAGATGTTGACTATTCCATCAAGAGCTGGCTAGTCCAGAAGCAAACGGCTTTTGGTAAAGACGAATCAAATCCGTTGACAGCTGGTGGTTTGCTCAAAATCACACGGTTATCAGGTGTGCCACAGTTCTTACACCTGGCTACTCCAGAAGTGATGGCTTTTGGTAAAGAGTTTAAAATCCATCAAGTTTTCAAAACAGTTATTGCTAGGGACTAGCAATATTTTAGTGTGGGGGATTGATGAGTGCTCAAACACTCATCATTTTTGGTCAAATCTGAAGTGCAAAACATACAAAAACACTCAGAAGTGCATCAAAATGCTAAAAATATTTCAAAATTGTGTTTTATATGTTTTAGATGCAAAATGAGCAAAAACAGATGAAAAACGTACAAAGTTTGCAAAATTGGCATTTTCAGTCCCTAAACTTTCAAAATTTGACAAAACTAGTCCCTGGATATTCAAAATATGAAAAATTATCACCAAAGGTCCTTTTGAAAGCATAAGTTGTCATATTTAGTCCTTTGGTGAAAAATCTCAAAAGTTTTGGAAATTTGCATTTTGGTCCCTGGAGTTTCAGTAATTGACAGAATTGGTCCCTGGTGGGATATTTTTGGAATCAAAGGTTATCAAAATGGTCCCTGGGTGAAAGTTTTGTGGAAATTACATGTTTGGTCCCTATACTTTTCAAACTTGTCAGTTTTGGTCCTTGGTGTTTTAAAATGAAAAAAAAAATCATGATCCTTATAATATTGGTGATTGGCAATTTTGGTACTTATGAGCACTTTGGAAGATTGACATTTTCAGCCCCAGGGACTTTTTGAACTTAGCTAAGGAGTCATGGTCTGAAGTAGAGTGAACTGAGCTTCCACATGTTTTACACTTTGTGGTAGTTGAAGACTCAGTTGACTGAGAAGTGCTGGTTGAGGTGTTTCTTCTGGCTTGAATGATCTTGTCATGTCCCTTGTCATCATGAGTGGGGTCTCCACATATGTTACAACAGTTGCTCATCATACAATCATCAGGTAGATGATCATTGAACCCACAGTGAGGACATGGCAAGAAAGGCTTAGCCTTTTGTTTTTGTTTGGAAGATGAGGCATATTGATAGCCTTGTGTTCTGTAATGACCTTGTGCTTTCAGGGAAGCAGTGTGAGAGTTGTGATCAGAAGTCCTGTGGTCTTCTTGTTTGCATATCATGCAGAACAGGATTCTGAAGCAATTATCAGTGGAGTGTCCTGGATGATTGCAAAGTTCACATCTCACTGAAGGTCTTAATGAGGGTTTTGGTTTGGAAGAACTTGAGGAAGTTGCTGGTTTAGATTTTGAGTTAGTGTGTTTCTCAGTGGACTCAATCTTTTCACTCAACTTCCTGACAAGTTCAGCTAACTGATCAAACTTTGAATCAGTGCTTTCAGGTTTAGTTTTAGTGGATACTAAGGGTGTGTGGTTTTCAGGAGGTACAGAGGTAGGTCTCTTCAGGATGGTTATTCCTGGATTTGTTTTCTCCTTAGGAGAGTGAGGTTGATAAACTGGTGGTGCAAGGTCTGAACTAGGTGATGCTCCCTGAAGTTGTTTCAGTGGTGGGGGTGGTGATTGTGAATCTGTCTTAGACTCAGTGATGAAGTCAGTAAGACTGGGTTCATCAGTGATTCCTAGAAACTCCTTAATAGCCTGACTTTCAAGCTCTAGAATTCTTCCAATGTTAAAGTTTGGCAGTTTACTGTCAGGATTGACTCTTTCAATCCAATCACTGGGTTTAGGAGCAAGTTCTTTGCTAGAGAGTATGTTTACTGACAGAAAGGCTGTTGAATGGTTACTCTCCCCAGACATTTCAGTGAGTTGATCTTCACCCAGAGCAGCCTTTTTGGTGTTGGGTGTAAGACTCAGTGTGGCAAAAAGTTTGGGGTTCTTCTGAGTCCATTTCCAAATTATAGCCTTTTCCTTCTTAAGTTCTTCTTGAAGAGCTTGGTTTTGTTTTACAAGTTCATAATTTTGAATTTGAAGTGTGACACTTTCAAGTTTAGCTTGTTTTAAAGCAAGAAGTTCATCTCTACATATATTTAATTCAAAACTCAATTTGTTAAATTTTGAAAACAAGTTTAGTCTCTGCTCTTCAACATACTTAAGATCAACATTAATATAATCTAAGTAAGATTTCCAATCAGCATCATCATCCATAGAAAGTAAGATGTTTACCTTTCTCATTGTGATGTTCACCCATTCTCCATTCCTGGCATGACCTTTTCCAAAAGCAAGCTTGTTGTCTTCTGAGAGAGCCATCAGGGCACTGATATGAACTTCTTCATCATTAGAAGACACTTCAACCTCATTCCAGTCATATGTTTCAGCAACTAGCCCCTTGTTTTTAGCCTGAGCTTGTTTAGGAGCCTGAGGTGGCTGAGTGACTGAGGAAGCAGACTCAAGAAGAGCAAGTTTGGCCTTGGCCTTTTTATATTTGGCTTCAAAATCTTTTTGAGGAATTTTTTCAATTTTGTTTTGAACAAACTAATTTGATTGAAGCAACTTAGGTTGAAATTTGCTAGTTCCTGAAGAGAAATTGTTTCCTTAGAATTTGTAAGACGGTTGTGAGGTTGTTTTTGAGAAACAATCTTTTGCAAAATGACCCTTTTTGCCACATTTAAAACATTCAGAGTTGTCATTTGCCTTTGAGTTAGAAAAATTTTTGTTTCTTTTAATGAACCTTCTTGAGTTTGCAAGGAGTGCCCTTTCATGAAATTCAATCTAAAGATTATTCAGGTACTCCTCACAGGTTCTTTCATCAACCTCATCATCAGATCCTTCTTGAAAATCTTGCACAACACCATTTGAATAAAAAGCAGTGGATATGGGTGAGGAGGTCAAAGTCTTTTTGGTCTCCTGAGCTTTACCAGGGTATCTCCTGGTGATAAGGTTGTCTTCAAAGACAAACTTCCCATAAATTTCAGGGAGCTCAAGATTCTGGATATGGTTTGCATTTCTCAATCCCTGAGAGAAGTTTAACCATTTCTCAGGGAGACTGTTGACAAAGCCAACATTGATCTCATGCTTTGACAGGGTGACACCATCATTGGTCAGCTCATTCAGGAGGGTCTTATACCTGGTATAGGTCTCTGAGAGACTTTCAGAGTCTTTGGCCCTGAAAGTATTGTACTCAAGTTTCAGGTCCATGAACCTGTTTTCCTTGGTATCTGAGGGACCCTCATAGCTGTGAACCAAGTCAGTCCATGTCTGCTTAGCAGTAGGACAATTGATGACTGACTCCATTATATCGTCAGGAAGACAAGATATAATGATGCTTTTCAGGCGTTGGTCCTGATTGACCACCCTCCTCTCATCAGGTGTCCACTGAGCTTCAGGTTTGATTAAACCTTGGGCAGTTGTTGGGACATATGGACCATCATTAATTAATTTAATGTAATATGGTTCCATCCCGGTTAAGTAGCAAAGCATTCGCTTTTTGCACTTATTGAATTTTCCAACCTCAAGTCGAGGGGCAGTTGCTGAATAACTTCCACCCTTTTTATCGACAAGTTGGGGAACATTTGAGTCAGCTATGGTGGGATCTTGATTTTAAAAACTTTTGAGCACTCTTTTGTTTTGAAAACAGATTTTAGAAAAGTTTTACAAACCAGAGGCTCTAATACCACTTGTTGGTCCCTTTTACTAAGTTAATAGTTAACTAAAGAGTTAACCTAACCAAGTTTCATGGCCTTTTAGCTAATATATAAAAGATTAATAACAAAGCTAAACGTAAAGAAAAAGACACAATATTTTTCAACGTTTAATTCTTATTAGAAGTTAATCAAAAGAATTATACCCAAGTGTTTGCGGAATAACACTTGGGATTGAAATGACAAGTATGGTATGGACTCCTCACTAAACTCAAACAAAGTTGAGTGACACTAAAAGGTCACACTAAGCTATCTCAGGGATTGCGTTGTTCTTTGGAGGAGTAAAAGTGGTTTCCGAATGCTTAGCATTAAATGTACAAACTTCTCGACTTTTACTCCTCACTTATGCTACCTATTTATACACAAGTAAATTACAATGTTACTGATAAAGAGAAAAAGATGACCTAACTGGTAGAGACAAAATACTTACATATTTTGTCTCTGTTACAATAGACTATATTGGGTAAAAGACAATGTGCCTTTCTGATACACAGTAATGACACCATCCTGACGTTATGCCATTCAGGGAAAGTTTGACTTCAGGTTGATAAGGACACCTGTTGATGCATTCAAACTTTCCCGCCTTGTCTCGCCCATACTTCAGTCTTCAGTACTTTAATAGTTGTTGAGGAGTCTTGGGGTTCAGTGAGTTATTGCCATCCTCACTGAACCCATCACCTTCTTCTTGGCTTAGATGACACTCACTGAGTTCCGCCTCACTGAATGATGAACCTTTCTTCATAGACTCGTTCTAAGCATCCTGAAGATGACTCACTGAGATACTGTTCACTCAGAGACTTGTTTGTGTTTACGACACTTAGGTTATTTTATGTTCAAATCCTAGTTAGAGGAGGATTGGGGAATTCAGTGACCCAACAGTTTCTGTACTTTCTGTGGAGACGTCATTCATGGAGGGATGAACGCCTTTTCGCCCACAAGAAAGTAGATTTTGCTTACGAACGCATAATGGAGGATCATACCGAGCAAATCTCAGGGGAGTTTCTCGTTCTAATTCTTTTTATTTCCTGTTTTTAATCTTTATTAGAAACAACAAGGACGTTGTTCAACTTAAGTGGGGGGATGGAGAATTAGAACGCTTACTTGTCCTAAAATTTTAAAAATATGCTTAATTTATACTTAATATATCAAAATGTAAAAATTTTTAGCATGTTTTTGTTAAATCTAAGTTGCATAACCGCCCACATAACTTTATTTGCTAAAATATTTTTTGTGTGTGTGACTAGTAAACTTTAGAACTTGGCTCGCATACTATTTGAATCCACCATAATGAGCGTAATTGTTATAATAGGAATGACCTTTCTAACTCGGTAAATTTCTAGGATTACACCAAATAGCCTTTAATATGTTATGTTTATTAACTAACTACACTGGTTAGTTAACCCCCGTGTAAAACCCTTTGTTATTCTCATTTTTAGAGTAAGATACCCCTAGAAAAACCCTCAAAACCATTCCTTTCGTTTCATACACCCTTTGTTAATTGTTTCGTTACACCTTAAACCTTAGCCTACCCTATAGATTAATGTCCGTGGTTAGTTGCTTTAAGGCAAAGTGTGTTTTCTTGCGTTACCTGTGTTCGAGTGCGTAAATTCATTATATTTGGTTAGGTCGGAAATTGCACAATGCAATGGAGTGAAAGTACATATTGTATAATTTTTGTGTCATGTTATTTTTCGTGTGTTTACTACTTTCACTATTACCGTTATATATGAAGTTATGAAAAGTATGGAAAAAAATTATCCAAAATTATCGTTATAAGTGATGTTGTGAAATTTTATACATCGTAGATTATTTATATGTTGATGTTAAAAAAAAGTTGGAAGTTTGTTAAACCAACTATTGTAAAGTTCTGTATTAAGTGGTTGATATCGCCACTATTTGTTGTTGTATTATATTTATGGATTGATTGAGTTGGCCGTTATGGGAACGCCAACTAAGGTTTATTCTTTGATTAAGAGTTTATTGAGTATAACTTGTGTCTACCTAAAGCGTGAGTTACAAATGTCAAAAGCGTGAGTTATTCAATTATATGAGTCTTATTCATGGGATGGTTGGGAAAGTGATTAACCACACTAGGACTTAATCTATCTGTTTGTTGATTTTTTATTTTACACCCATTTTTATATCCTAAATGTTATCCCTACCCAACCGTATTGTTGTATTCGTTGTTAGCTCTTGAGCATTCGGATATAATGATGGCCAAGTGAGAATATTAAATGTGTGAATAAGGTAGTGACCGTCCGAGTATTAGATTAATCGGCTAACGCGCTAGCGATCTAGTGTATGAATTGGTGACCATCCGTCATGCAAATAACACGCCAGTGATCCAAGGAGGACATTAGTGACCATCCGTTAGTTGAAGCGTCGAGGACTTGTGCTAGCGATCTACTAAGTTTATGCAGGAGATGTTTGAACGAAGCTAGGTTTAAGCCTTAAGCCTAAAAAACCCTTTTTAACGCTTTAGACTTGTCATTCCTTAGATTTAGTGGAGGAGATGTGTATGATTGCCAAGCCTATGATAGAATATTCGTCACAACTAAATAATGAGACGATTAGATCGGTCTTAAATTGAAATATTTAATTTTGTTTCTAATTCGTTAAGTGTTTGGTTGTGTGATTATGATAAAACGAATGCGTGCTTAATGATAAAAATAAATCCTAATACCTTTTAGGATACATTTTCATAATTTATAATCTAGAGTTTACTAGGGGACAAGTAAAGTTCAAGTGGGGGGATATTTGATGAACTCAAATAAGTGCATTTTATTGTCATCATTTATCCTATTTATTTGAATTGTTTTATTATATTATTTATGAGAATCAATACTTAATTATTTACTTTAGTAATTCTCAGGTAAAAACAAGCAATTGGTGAAACTTAACGATTTTGGACGAAATATGGAGCAAAACCAGCAAGATATCAAAAGTCTACTGAAACCCAGAAGATGCGCCGTATCTCTCTCAACAGATACGCCGCAATATTATACTTAGATGAATTCAAAGACCATTGCTTGATTTTGAAGAATGCGCCGCATGCAATTCTAGTATGCGCCGCATATGAAACTTTGGTCAACGAAGAAGATCAATCTTGTTCTACTACAGATACGCCGCATCATATTTCTGACATACGGCGTAACACTATCAAGACTTTACCAGATATAATCCAAGACGCTAAAGGACATGCGCCGCATACAAGAATCAAGTTACACAGCATCTAAAGGCGGTGTACGAATATTCCATAATATATTAATCTTGGACCCACGCGAAGTTAAGTCAATGCGCCATATCTCATTACTCAATGCGCCGCATCGAACCCTCAGACAGAAAGTATAAATACCCCAAGACTGTTACGAATTTTGTGTGCAACATAACCCTAAGGAGACGAATTTAGTCGAAGATGCTTCACAAGACACACTCCAAACAAAGATATTAGAGTTGTAAGAAGGTCCTGCATGTATTTAATTCATTAAGTAGTTTTGTTTTATTGTAATAGTACGCTTTAATTTATCAGGATTGATGGGCTTGTGATATCTGACTACGGAATATCGTACACTCCCCTTAATATTGCTTTCTCATTAATTAAAGCTTATATGTTGATGTCTTTGGTGACTTATATTAGTGCTTTGATAACCTCTGTGTCTAGCTGAGCCCGTGGACTGCCATATCTGCCCCTCGCCTATTTAATCTAACGTGTTTGGATAAGTAGGATAAATATAAGTGATCATTAAGGGTTTACTCGCTGATATATTGCGATCCAACGAGAGAGAATAGATTATGATACACTTCATATAAAACTAGCAATAAAATAAGTGACAAGCTACTTAATTATCAGGACATGTCTTCTTGTAGTCTCTATTATCTATCTGTGTACGTGTTGCTATTTGCTGATTCATTCTCATTAGTTTAATTTACTGTTTAATAAACCAAAACTGTGCTAGTCTCTCAGACTAAACTCCCTTGCGTTAGATTAGATTGTAAAACTAACTTAGGATATTAAAATACTGATAGACAAATTAAGCTTTACGTTCCACTCTTAGTGATCGACACTCTACTTACCACTATATACATATTGATCGGATACACTGTCCGTTAGTGTGTGTGTTATAGGATAAGTTGGCTAAATATAAATGTAAAACTTGAAATAGGCAATTACCCCTATACTGCATATGACACAACGCACGCATCAGCTCCTCAACCAAAGAGTCAAACCATTAGTGAAACAAAATGGACTTCTCTAAATGAATGAAATTAATGGAATGTCAAGAAACATAACACAAGAGTATAACCTATAAAAAGCTTTTTTAAGTCTTAAGCAAGCTACACAAGCAAGGTATAATCACTTAAGACCTTCCTAGCTTTTCACAAGTACACAATGAACTAAGTTTCCTTCAACTTACCATGAATGAAATAAGTGAATCCATAGATAACACTAATCATAGAGAAATGGTTGGAAGTCTACTTGGTCTCACGGCTAATAGGCACGTCATTATGATTAGGAATTGTCTGTGTGCTCATTGTGAAGAAGATTCTTCAACAGTCCGTCTTGAAGCGGCTGTCTAGTTACGTCAAAGGCATTACACAACTTGGAATATGGTGTCCCAAAAGAACGGGAGTAGAAACCATAGTGTATGCCAACTCGGAACATGCCAGTGACTAAGTTGATAGATAAATCACAAGTGGTACTTGCACTACTATCAAACACTTTCTCACCTCATGATTCTCTAAGAAACATAAGGCTCTTGCTTTCTCAACTATTGAACCAAATGAGTACTGGCCGGAAAAGCATGTCAACAAGCTCCGTTGGATTAAGGAAGTTCTTGTCGACCACGTAGTACCACCTGACGACATTCTCACTCTTGATAAAGAATCTAGGTCAACATACTCACACTAAACAGTTAGTAATCCGTCACCATTTCCTTCATAATAATGTTCAAAAAGGAAAACGTCTCTAGTGAGAAAGTATCCTTTGAGGCAACATTGTTGATACTATCACATAACCTCTTAAAAAAGAACCATTTAACATTCTTAGACGTAGACTAGGACTTATAGAACCTACTTTGTAGTTTTGGATGTTATAATAAAAATCACAAAAATCAAAACAAATCATTTTAGTTTTTCTTCTGCTAATACGGCGGAACCCTCCGACATAATGGGCAGAACCCTCTTTTTGGTTCCGCCTGATCCGCCGAACCTGCAGGTTGTTTTTCTTTTTGATTTCAAACCAAACACTCCTCAACCCACAACTTAAACTTACAAACAACTTCTATTCACACACAAACATATTCACATACGAAAATTAGGGCTCTCCTGCAACTATCTGCCTTTTCAATCATCATTGTAAGTATTCTTTACATAATTGGTAAAACCCTAAATTTTCGAATACCTAATTTACGTATAATTTAAAATTTTCTATATAACGATACAAATAATTAAACACGGATATAATTTAACAAAGTAACCATAAATCCATAAAACTTTAATTAAACATCATTTTAGGAATCTTTAAACATTTTCGGACTCCAAAATAATAGTGTGATATAAATAAAATACGTGAACTATTTTAATGCGACACGAATAATTATTTCGGGCCGTTCCTTTTCGTTTCACAAACAAATAACAACAAGAGGAACCCAACAACAACTTGAGCCCATGAATTTTCGGTCCTCCTTGGCCCAACTTGAACCCCACATCAAATAAAAAAGGGGACCGGTGTATTTTTTTTCTCACAACCATACGCTTCAAAAAAAAGAGAAGAAAACCCTAAAAACACTATAATCGATCCTCTTCTCCCTCAAAATACCGAACCTTAAACTCTCCCCTAAAACTCCATTGTTTCTCTTCAAAGTTCAAGCAAGAAGAAGGTGTATTGTTAACTGATTCGTGGTGTTTTATTCTAGTCTCTTTCATCCTTCCATTCGGCTCTCGAGGTACTCATGAATCCCCTTTGATTTCACCCTTAAACGACATACATATATATGAATGAATATATTCGGATTTAACCATGTTATATTAATCATAGTCATGTTGTTTTCTTCTCCATTCGAATCAGATTGTATCCATGACCTAGGTCTATGTTTTCAAGCCCTAATATGAATATTAATGACACACTAATTATGACTCAAAACCTGGAAAACCCTAGAATTTAATTAGGGGTCGATTATGGTTTATAAGAGTTAGGGTTGTGATGTTTCTGTTTCAAAACTTGCTGTCCAGAAATTGGGTCGAGTTGATGGCTGTGTAAATTGATGATGCCAACGTGTTTTTAAGTGAATTTTGAGTCTAAACATGAGTACTACTTGTCTACTTTCTGGAAATATAAATTTCATGGTGATTGGAGGTCGGGAGGTAAGCTTTTTGATTTTTACAAGATTAAGTGTCAAAACTGTATTTGGGATGTCTGAAAATCAGTAGCAGTTTTTGATTTTTCATTTTCAAACCTTATGGAGTTAGGAGCTCTCCTTTGACAGCAGTAATATTTGGGTTATGTGTGACTTCCTAGAATTTTTTTAGATTTTTCTTAAGTGTTAAAATGGGTGTGATAAATGTAAACTTTTGGGGTGTTTCTGCAGATCTAAAATCTGAACTAGTTTTGATAATGAATTTTTAGTCCATAGTTCTACTACCTGGAAAATTCTATAAAAATTACACAAAGTATTCAACATATATATCTACCTGGATAAATTTTTCTAAGGCACCAGGAGATGCACAACTATACTTTAAAAATCCGGAAATATGATACATGTTTTGATAATACAAGCTGAATTTTCTTAAAAGGTGAGTTATGCACTTAAAACCTATTATATCATTACTATGTATAACATAATCATAATGAATCTTCAAGTAAGTGTTTAAATCAGTAAATGAAATAGTTATGATCTTCACATAACCTAATATGGTATTTAATTTGATTACTACATGATTAAGTACGTTAAAAACCCTAAGTTAATAAAAAGGGAAAGAAAGCTTAAAATTGAGTAAATTGATTTAAAACAAGCTTAACATTAATACATGCTTATTAATTTATGTAGATCCTTTGAAGAGAGATTAGTCCGCTGTTCGTTCGCTTTCCCTTTGATTTGCTTTGCTTTTAAGGTACAGATATTATGTCTCTATTCAGTAGAGATTCCCTTCAATCTATGTTACTATGATCCTTTGCCATTGTTATGTTCCCTTTTGTGTGATCCTTTGATATGAGCTTTTGGTTGATCCCTTGATATGATTCGATTGCTATCCATTTTGTTTGGTTACCTGATTACTATCTCATGGTTGAGATTTTGTTTGATTATGATATGATTCGTTTGATATGGATATGCTTTGTTGATATGATTATGTTCTTATGCCCGAGTTTTTATTCTACTCATGGAGGTACCATGGGCGTGTCAGTGATGGCACCACTGGCATGACACTTTCTGGGGAGGTGTGATTGATCCCTGGCATTCCCTTTTGTTTGATATATGTGCACTATGGCCAATTAGTTATATATGTGTCTAGTCATGAGCTGGCATGTGTATTTTGTTTGATTCAGGGAGTGTATGGATGCATCCTAGGCTTTGTTTGTTATGATTAGGTAGTGACTGGCTGTACGTGCCTTGTACCCCTTTCACTTTTGGTACATGTGAGGTCGCCCCTCCTTGTGCAATTATGATTTGACGGATTATGTGGATATTATCGGCTCGTGGCTTTTCTTGACTTCTTATATCTATTCGAGTGACTCTGGTAGATACATCTGATCATTTATATTCGTTTGATTCTGATTACTTTTGATTATGCTTTACAATTCAATTACTTATGATGCTATATTCGTTGACTTATGCTTGTTCAGATTATTCGTTTGATCCGTTTCGTTTGCTTTGCTTATTACCTTTTATTTGTTATATCTGTTCACTGGGCTTTTGAAGCTCAGCCGCATTTCTTTTCCTGCGGCAGGTTTTAGTAGAAGCTATTCTGGATTTAGAGATGACTAGAAGAGATGTACATTTTCAGACTTAGTATTGTATTGTTGTTCCTTTATAACCTTGTACTTCAGATTTTTTTTTTCATTTGTAACCTTTAAGATTCAATTGTATTTAAGTCTTGTGCTTGTGTTTGCTTTGATATGTCACCATAACGTAATACTCCTACCTTTATCGGGTTGGGGTGTTACATAATTGCATTTGTAATCTAAGCCTAGGATTTCCACTCACTCACAATAACTAAAATATTAGGGTTTATGCATAAATTTGTTAGTCTATGAAAAACCTTGATTATGAAATAAACCAATCATGTTTTTACTTAGTTAGGAATTGTATCTTGTTAAATAATATCATGATTTATCTTTGTAACCTCCCGTAATTTTCCCATACGATTAGTAAATATCAATATTTGAACAAAAGGATATTACGTGAATTAAATACCATTTTTACGGGGAACAATTTTTTTTTATTATTATACATTACATATTATGTGAATCACTACGACATTTATGATTGACCATTTACCTAGGAACAATGCTTACACACAACCTCGATAATCTATAAATATCGCGAATATATATTTAAAACATTTATAATTAAAATTATACGTTTCATTTAATTACTGTACAATATTTATATATTTCCGGAGCCTACGAAAATTCCCGAGATTGCTCACTAATATTTTTGGACCTCGACACGATACTTTGAACAAGCTCACCAAGCTCCACAGCCCAAGCACATCTCTAACTATTATATTTACAAGTCACAAGTACATGTTTGCTTTAGCTCAGTTGATTATAACTTTTACACACGACGTATCCCTTTTATTTCACAACTCTAGTTTCCATGCTTCTAAGGACCATGAAAGACAATTGTTATCAACTTTTAAATATAATTACTATACTAGAATATTGATCAAGTTAAGGCACCTTACACGTTTCATCTCAAATTAACACAAATAGTAATAACACTTCGTATAAATTCTAATAAACCACCAACTTTCTGTAACGAATTTAAATCTTAATTTTAAGGCTCTTCTGCTCCGAACCAGGAAAAGTGTAAAACACGAAAGTTGTCCGAAATAATGTTTTACGTCTAGACTCGCGAGATTTTGAACCAAAAACGCAATTCCAGACTGTTATCTATAAAATACGACCTGAACTCAAACATGAATACTACTACCTCAAATACAACCTAAGTAACCCATGTGCAAAGTCTTACACCGACCACCCTTGCTCCCCAATCAACACGAAATGTTATGTAATATGTCAGGAATATTCAGCCACAAACCTTACACATTCTCTTGCTCTTGCCGCTTGTTTGATCTCGATTGGGTACTAGGAGAGGCAACATGCAAACCATTCGATCTAACACTCCACCTCATAAGAACTTACCTTGTATACACCTCCAAAAGCTCACTATATAAGTCTTCACATGCAAGCTCAGTAGTTACATACACTCACAAGTACCAAAAACTATTATTCGTGAAGTCTAAGTATCGAGTTTGGGACAGAAAGTTGGCTAGGCATACGAGGTGTCCAAGTGATCCCAAGGAACCACATTTACTCGTCTCGAACCGTTGCTGAGTCGTGAACCATACCACGTTGATCCTTTGTACCAACTTGATCCTTACGTACCAAAATACTCCACCATTTGAGGTGAGGTAAAACCCTTGTATCACATTTCTATTTTTAGCTATTTGTTAACACGATTTTTGCACAAACACTTACTATATATAACTCTAAAATAATGAACACGACCTATACTTTTTATTTGACCTCCTATATATTTAATATGCTAACAAACAAGTTACATAAAGTTTTTGATCTAAAAATAACATCTACTTAATAAAAACGTCACGATTAGAAGTGGTCTTAACCCATTCGAAATAATTGAAAACACTTAGAATATTTTTGGCCTAGAAACTGTTTCAGAAATGAAATTGGATCGTTTACTTGGCCTCGTTATTTCGAAATCTAAACACATAACATATATATTTTATAGTTCGACCTCATTAAAAACCTGGCAAACAACTAGGGAACATATTTTATTCGACCATATAAACTTGTTTAGATCTTATGCTCGACGTCTTTTGATCGACCAAAAACTGTTTGAAAACCTTAACTAAATAACGATTGGGCTTGGAAGCCCGATAAGCTGTTTTTAAGCTTATTCGATAAGCTGGTCCTATAAGCTCTACTCTAACATTTTTAGAACATTAAAATGAGCCCAAAGCCAGGCCCAAACCTTTCGTAAGCCCAATGGATCTCAAAACGTTAATGGACCTTAGTTAAGACTCGTTAAGGCCCATTAAGTGTAAAAAGGATTTTTTAAGCTAATAAGCAGTTTTTATAAATTAATTAAGCTATTCTGAACTTATAGAAAAGTTAAAATGATAAATTTCAAGTTTGGTGATTTTTGGACTAAATTTGCAAAGATTTCATAACCGAGGACTAAAACTGCCAAAGTTGCAAACTTTAGGTAGAAACTGTCAAATCCGAATTTATGAGTTATAAACTGTAATTATTAAAACTTAGAAGTAATAAATGTAAATATCGATACTTTTGAACCTAAAATATAAATATATATAACTTTGGACTAACGGTATAAAGTTTATGTCGTTAGGGTTAAAAAGGTAACATTTGTAAAACTTGAAGGGATTTTCTGTAATATTATTTTATAAAAATAATATTAGTATTATATATATAAATACACATATTCAATATAAAACATTTATTTTATATACGTTATATAATTAGTAACTATAACCAATTTTTAACGATATATATATATATATATATATATATATATATATATATATATACCGATACGTTTATTCATTTTCTTTTAAACTGACATCATAACACACCGTCCACACACTTCGACTTATTCTTGATAATTTTCCATCGATCATCGATCATTATACTCACAAGTTATATGTATATATAACTTTATTCTTGAACTTAAAGCATTTAAACGAACACGAGTTTTAATCACAACTGAATGACTAATATTTGCGATAAAAACTAGACTTAAACTATCAACTAAAACATACCATATCTTTTAGGGTGTGTGTGAAGCCGTTTCCTTGCATCGTTGAGATTATGTTACTACCACTACTACTGTACTACTAAGGTGAGTCATAGCCCCTACTTTTACTTATTTTACAATGGTTTATAAACGTTTTTGGGGGAGATACATGCTTAACTACTGCTTTTACTTTTACAAGTATTCATTAACTAAATACATGACTATATTTCATATAAACTTTACTAGTTTACATATTTCTATATCTCATGAGGAGATACCTGCTATAGACATGATTACAAGCGATTTTTGACGATATGCTATACTTGATTTCTATTGCCTAAGTTACTTATTACCAAAAGTCCCTCGTTCATGCACCTTAATCACAAAAAGGGTGAGCGTAAGTAGTTGTGGATAGATCTATTAGAGATTGACAATCCCCATTTGGTCGCTAAAGGAAAGCCACCAAATGCACGCTATTTGATTTCATAGGTCACTGGTAAATACCTATCTTGAGGGCCACTGTTTTACATCACTATTATGGATAATTTTGATGCATGTTAATCGTTGAGTGTCATGAGCTTAGAGCAATAGAACGGTAGTACTGTAGTCATGATACAGTACTACAATGACTGATGTTTGGGGTGTACAATGCTGTAGCCCACTGTTTTATTAAACTATGAGATTGTGCTCACTATATAGCAGGAAAACTACTAATAATTGGCAAACGAACTACTATTTTGGTGTTGACCCGATTAGGTCAAACAAACTAATATTTTGGTGTTGTCCAAGTTAGGACAAACGAACTACTATTTTGGTGTTGACCCGGTGAAGGGCAAACCAACGGACTATTTTTGAATTAATAAGGAAATCACTCATTTTCTGATTTTAATAAATCAACGATTTAAGCTAGGAATATTATGGATTTACTCACACTTTAATTAGATAATCAACTGTTATTATAACTTCTATGGAATCATAAACTCTCTGATTTTAGAAATCAATATTCGAAACTATAAACTCTATGAACTCACCAACCTTTGTGTTGACACTTTTAGCATGTGTTTATCTCAGGTAACTAAACAAGAAGGAACTTGAAGGCACGGAGTGGGCTTGTAACCCGGCATGGGCTTAAATAAATGTTTTGACACATTTCAAATAAACTTGTTGTTTAAACTATGAAATATCTTGATGTCTCGAATATTTGGTATTTTGAATAAATTAAACTTTAAAGCGTCACGTTTGTGTCGTTTTCTATGATTGTGACAAAGATCCTCGAAGTAACACCCAAGAAGTCTTCCGCTGACGTGATTATTTTGGGGGTGTTACAGATTGGCATCAGAGCTACAGTTATAGAGAACCAAGTGTTTTGAACATTGGACTATAACTACACTTTTAAAACGGACCACTTTTACAAAATACCACCTTATGCCCTCCGTGCCTACGCGTTTCCAACATCTGGTAGAGACATTACTTTTACATGATTTCTTATATATGTTAACATGTTATGATTATGCTAATGACTTATATTTACTAATCGGGATTATTACAAGTACCATGTCTTCATATTCCCACCCTATTGTCTTGTCATCGGATTTATAGGCTTCCCCTTCGACATCACCTGATCCAATTCACCGAAATAGGAAAATTCGACAACTTCAGCCGTATGAAACAAATTCTTCTTATATCACTACCAGCTCTTGTCATACCACCACCGAAATCAGTTGTGCCACCACCACTTACACCACCTGTGCTATCACCATCACCACCCACTATCTTCTACGAATAGATCCATGAACTTCTTACCAGAGCAGTACTATAGGCAATTTTGAATACACATCTTTTGTTCGACGAATTTGATCGGCATTTCGTGCCATATAAGCATATCTTCACTAAAAGTCAGTAGGGCTGCTTTTACCCATGCCATGAATAGGAAAAGTCCAGTCCATCCTCCTTCCCTGAATAGGCTGTGTCCCCTACATTCGCTTCGCCCTCCGCTACTGTGCAAAGATTTTGATCCCCCGTTTAGTAAGTCGTGAAAGCACCTGCCTTATGTTTAGACGTATTGGTTTTAGTAAAAAGCCAAATAGAGAGTTTTGCGTGTGCCAGCTATAGTAAGAGTAAAGGAAAAGCTTGAAAAGCATACTTGCTTTAAGAACGGAAAGAGGTTCCTTCAGCGGTTCAACCTTACATCCACATAGGAGTTATTTGCGTAGAAAAACCCCAAATAGTCCTCTTAGTATCGAAACCTTCTTTTGACAACTTGCCAAGGAACATAAATAAACTGAAAGAATTTAGACCTCCCACCAGAACAAAAGCTGAAGTTCAGCAACCTTCTCTACGTCCATCACTTTTATCCGAAACCCTCATTGTTAAATATCTGTTACAGACAAACTTTTTGTCTAAATGGGTAAGTTACCCCACAGATTTTCACGGAATGTGAACAATAATTATTTTCCAAACATAATAGAATAACAATCTTCAATGAAATTGTTTCTCAAGTCAAGACAACGCCACTAGTTAGAGCTACTCAACAATTATGACTGTGAGATATGTTATTACCCAAGAAAGGCTAACGTAGTAGTAGATACGTTAAGCTAGAAAGAACGATTAAAACCACTCAGGATTAGATCATTAGAAATGACTACTTATTCATCTTTTCATCACACTGTACCTTTGTTGGCAGACAGACTTGTCCGACATAAGGATCGACTCGATGCTATTACCGACACCCTCAACAACTTTCTTTGTGAACACGTCGAGACTCTTACAGATAAGATTGAGAACTTCGTAATTGGCCAGTTAGCTATGAAGGCTGTATTTGAACAGATGAATACTCAGTTTTGGGAATCAATGGAGTTTATAGGAGCATTGTGTGGAGCCAACACTTCAACAGAAATAATGATGGGAGCCTAGACCGTGAAATTGAGAGGATTGACATGGAGAATGTGTATCCTAGGCAAGCCTTACAAGAATCCCTAACTAGGGAAAGAGCAAGAGATTAAACCATCGAAACTATAACCACTGCCATTCAAGAACTCCAAAACCGTATGGACAAAACCTTAGGAAAACCATGAATCTGAGACTTGTCAGCTTAACAAACCAATATTCTATTAATAAGGAATCTTGTCATATGATGTTTTGTAAACATTCAAACAAGTATTAATAAATGTTGTAATGACATTGGTTTATGTTTGTCCTTCCGACATGATGTGACACATCTTAACTTAAATTTCTCATTGACTAAGTTGTTATGACTATAACCTATTCTTGGTTGTATTAGAGGTATTCTAACTTAACATGGTCAGTATGAAATTCTAAACATACGTCTTTCTTCCGTCGATGCTAGCAACATGGCTAGAACTAGAAGAACAACCACAACCACTACACCAACAAACCCTGAATTTATGACCCCAGCAGCGATACAGCAAGCAATTGCTGATGGTGTCAAAGCCGTCTTAACCGAACAAGCCCGCCAAAGAGATACTGGCACACAAATGACTGGAAACGCGACACCCGCACCTCGTTACTACACCTATAAGGACTTTATAGCATGCCAACCCACATACTTCAGAGGTACCGAAGGAGTATCCGAATTAGCCCAATGGTATGTGAAACGGTCTTCCAAAGAAGTAGATGCTCAGAAAACAACAAAGTTAGCTTCGCAACGGGAACTCTAATACAAGATGCCCTATCTTGGTGGAATGCTATTGTTCAGACTCTAGGAGCAACGACAGCATATCAACTCTCATGGACTGAATTCAAGACCAAGATATTAAAGAAGTATTGTACTCTTTCGGAATTGAGGAAGCTTGAGGATGAGTTCTATGTGTTGGTAGTAAAGGGAATCGATCTGAGAACTTACAACCGAAGATTTCAGGAACTTAAAGTACTATGCCCATCGATGGTACCTAACCTTGAGAAAACCTTGGAGAAATACGTCGAAGGACTCCCTAGGAGCATTGAAGGGGATGTCACCTCATCAAACCCGCCAACCCTGGAAGCAGCAATGAAACTTGCTCAGAGGCTATTGGACCAAGAGGTCAAATGCAATGAGCTCAAGAGGAAACTCGATAATAAAAGAATCACCCATCACCACGACAACAACCATCATGGCAACACCAGCAATCACCACAACAACAACAAACCTCGCAACAACAACAACGGAAAATGGAAAAATAACCAGGGAGGTTATAATAACAACCAAAACCATAATGCTAATCGCCATCAACAACAGAATAGGAAACAAGGGGCTGCAAAAGGATATATGGCAACACAAGCACAAGGCAAAGGTTGTGCGGGGACCCAACCACTATGTAATCGATGTAAGTATCATCACTCGGGTCCTTGCCCTGCTAAGTGCTACAACTGTCAAAAACCGGGACACCTTGCTAGGGAATGTAAAGGCCAAACTATGATTACATGTTTTGGATGTGGAGAGCAAGGACACTACAGAAACCAATGTCCCCAAAACCAAGGTCAACAAATCGAAGTCGCTCGTGGGAGAGCTTATATGCTAGAAGCTGGAGAAGCTCACCAGGGTCTCAACAACGCAGCAGACTGATGAAGTTTAGAATTTAACCGTCCGAATTCCTTAAGCACTTTGTGGTACTAAGTGATGTCACCTTTAAGTGTTCATCTTTCTCACGACTTAGGTCTACTTTCTGTTCAATAAGCGACTCGCTGTGATATTTCCTCATCTATTGTACTATCCAGTTCTTCCTAAATTCCATATTATCCACTCCTTCTACTCTAGCTATCATTTCATTTGTGGCATGGCCAAAATCCATTTCAACACCAAACCGACGAACTATTTTAGTATTGACTAAGTTAGGGCAATCACTCATACTTTGATTTAGGAAATCAACCGTTTAACTTATAAACTATACGAACCAACAACTAGACCGGACATCATACGAGTCGATTGGTCCAAGCATTTCATTATTACTCGTAAATTATACATAGCCTGATCACCTATGTCTAATTTAGGAAGAATCATGCAATGAAGGGAACAATTGTCTCTGAGGTGTAAGTAAGTTATACTTGAGATATAGGATTTCTAAGGAACACGAAGACCAGATTCGCACCAAGTACCCACATCTTTTCCCTAGACACCTTTGGCAACTATCTTAGACTAGAATTCCTGGACGGAATTCCCTGTAAGAGGTAGGTAATGTAACCTCCCGTAATTTTCCCATACGATTAGTAAATATCAATATTTGAATAAAAGGATATTACGTGAATTAAATACCATTTTTACGGGGAACAAATTTTTTTTTATTATTATACATTACATATTATGTGAATCACTACGACATTTATGATTGACCATTTACCTAGGAACGATGCTTACACACAACCTCGATAATCTATAAATATCGCGAATATATATTTAAAACATTTATAATTAAAATTATACGTTTTATTTAATTACCGTACAATATTTATATATTTCCGGAGCCTACGAAAATTCCCGAGATTGCTCACTAATATTTTTAGACCTCGACACGATACTTTGAACAAGCTCACCAAGCTCCACAGCCCAAGCACACCTCTAACTATTATATTTACAAGTCACAAGTACATGTTTGCTTTAGCTCAGTTGATTATAACTTTTACACATGACGTATCCCTTTTATTTCACAACTCTAGTTTCCATGCTTCTAAGGACCATGAAAGACAATTGTTATCAACTTTTAAATATAATTACTATACTAGAATATTGATCAAGTTAAGGCACCTTACACGTTTCATCTCAAATTAACACAAATAGTAATAACACTTCGTATAAATTCTAATAAACCACCAACTTTCTGTAACGAATTTAAATCATAATTTTAAGGCTCTTCTGCTCCGAACCAGGAAAAGTGTAAAGCATGAAAGTTGTTCGAAATAATGTTTTACTTCTAGACTCGCGAGATTTTGAACCAAAAACGCAATTCCAGACTGTTATCTATAAAATACGACCTGAACTCAAACATGAATACTACTACCTCAAATACAACCTAAGTAACCCATGTGCAAAGTCTTACACCGACGACCCTTGCTCCCCAATCAACACGAAACGTTATGTAATATGTCAGGAATATTCAGCCACAAACCTTACACATTCTCTTGCTCTTGCCGCTTGTTTGATCTCGATTGGGTACTAGGAGAGGCAACATGCAAACCATTCGATCTAACACTCCACCTCATAAGAACCTACCTTGTATACACCTCCAAAAGCTCACTATATAAGTCTTCACATGCAAGCTCAGTAGTTACATACACTCACACGTACCAAAAACTATTATTCTTGAAGTCTAAGTATCGAGTTTGGGACAGAAAGTTGGCTAGGCATACGAGGTGTCCAAGTGATCCCAAGGAACAACATTTACTCGTCTCGAACCGTTGCTGAGTCGTGAACCATACCACGTTGATCCTTTGTACCAACTTGATCCTTACGTACCAAAATACTCCACCATTTGAGGTGAGGTAAAACCCTTGTATCACATTTCTATTTTTAGCTATTTGTTAACACGATTTTTGCACAAACACTTACTATATATAA
Organism: Artemisia argyi; assembly: GCA_030686995.1. Lineage (NCBI taxonomy): Eukaryota > Viridiplantae > Streptophyta > Magnoliopsida > Asterales > Asteraceae > Artemisia > Artemisia argyi. Next base: position 144,862,715 of record CM060680.1, on the reverse strand, counting down.
CTCTAAAATAATGAACACGACCTATACTTTTTATTTGACCTCCTATATATTTAATATGCTAACAAACAAGTTACATAAAGTTTTTGATCTAAAAATAACATCTACTTAATAAAAACGTCACGATTAGAAGTGGTCTTAACCCATTCGAAATAATTGAAAACACTTAGAATATTTTTGGCCTAGAAACTGTTTCAGAAATGAAATTGGATCGTTTACTTGGCCTCGTTATTTCGAAATCTAAACACATAACATATATATTTTATAGTTCGACCTCATTAAAAACCTGGCAAACAACTAGGGAACATATTTTATTCGACCATATAAACTTGTTTAGACCTTATGCTCGACATCTTTTGATCGACCAAAAACTGTTTGAAAACCTTAACTAAATAACGATTGGGCTTGGAAGCCCGATAAGCTGTTTTTAAGCTTATTCGATAAGCTGGTCCTATAAGCTCTACTCTAACATTTTTAGAACATTAAAATGAGCCCAAAGCCAGGCCCAAACCTTTCATAAGCCCAATGGATCTCAAAACGTTAATGGACCTTAGTTAAGACTCGTTAAGGCCCATTAACAGTAAAAAGGATTTTTTAAGCTAATAAGCAGTTTTTATAAATTAATTAAGCTATTTTGAACTTATAGAAAAGTTAAAATGATAAATTTCAAGTTTGGTGATTTTTGGACTAAATTTGCAAAGATTTCATAACCGAGGACTAAAACTGCCAAAGTTGCAAACTTTAGGTAGAAACTGTCAAATCTGAATTTATGAGTTATAAACTGTAATTATTAAAACTTAGAAGTAATAAATGTAAATATCGATACTTTTGAACCTAAAATATAAATATATATAACTTTGGACTAACGGTATAAAGTTTATGTCGTTAGGGTTAAAAAGGTAACATTTGTAAAACTTGAAGGGATTTTATGTAATATTATTTTATAAAAATAATATTAGTATTTTATATATAAATACACATATTTAATATAAAACATTTATTTTATATACGTTATATAATTAGTAACTATAACCAATTTTTAACGATATATATATATATATACCGATACGTTTATTCATTTTCTTTTAAACTGATATCATAACACATCGTCTACACACTTCGACTTATTCTTGATGATTTTCCATCGATCATTATACTCACAAGTTATATGTATATATAACGTTATTCTTGAACTTAAAGCATTTAAACGAACACGAGTTTTAATCACAACTGAATGACTAATATTCGCGATAAAAACTAGACTTAAACTATCAACTAAAACATAAAATATCTTTTAGGGTGTGTGGGAAGCCGTTGCCTTGCATCGTTGAGATTATGTTACTACCACTACTACTGTACTACTAAGGTGAGTCATAGCCCCTACTTTTACTTATTTTACAATGGTTTATAAACGTTTTTGGGGGAGATACATGCTTAACTACTGCTTTTACTTTTTCAAGTATTCATTAACTAAATACATGACTATATTTCATATAAACTTTACTAGTTTACATATTTCTATATCTCATGAGGAGATACCTGCTATAGACATGATTACAAGCGATTTTCGACAATATGCTATACTTGATTTCTATTGCCTAAGTTACTTATTACCAAAAGTCCCTCGTTCATGCACCTTAATCACCCAAAGGGTGAGCGTAGGTAGTTGTGGATAGATATATTAGGGATTGACAATCCCCATTTGGTCGCTAGAGGAAAGCCACCGAATGCACGCTATTTGATTTCATAGGTTACTGGTAAATACCTATCTTGAGGGCCACTTTTTTACATCACTATTATGGATAATTTTGATGCCTGTTAATCGTTGAGTGTCATGAGCTTAGAGCAATAGAACGGTAGTATTGTAGTCATGATACATTACTACAATGACTGATGTTTGGGGTGTACAATGATGTAGCCACTGTTTTATTAAACTATGAGATTGTGCTCACTATATAGCAGGAAAACTACTAATAATTGGCAAACGAACTACTGTTTTGGTGTTGACCCGATTAGGTCAAACAAACTAATATTTTGGTGTTGTCCCAGTTAGGACAAACGAACTACTATTTTGGTGTTGACCCGGTGAAGGGCAAACCAACGGACTATTTTTGAATTAATAAGGAAATCACTCATTTTCTGATTTTAATAAATCAACGATTTAAGCTATGAATATTATGGATTTACTCACACTTTAATTAGATAATCAACTGTTATTATAACTTCTATGGAATCATAAACTATCTGATTTTAGAAATCAATATTCGAAACTATAAACTCTATGAACTCACCAACCTTTGTGTTGACACTTTTAGCATGTGTTTATCTCAGGTAACTAAACAAGAAGGAACTTGAAGGCACGGAGTGGGTTTGTAACCCGGCATGGGCTTAAATAAATGTTTTGACACATTTCAAATAAACTTGTTGTTTAAACTATGAAATATCTTGATGTCTCGAATATTTGGTATTTTGAATAAATTAAACTTTAAAGCGTCACGTTTGTGTCGTTTTCTATGACTGTGACAAAGATCCTCGAAGTAACACCCAAAAAGTCTTCCGCTGACATTTTAAGTCTTCCGCTGATGTGATTATTTTGGGGGTGTTACAATCTTTTTGAAAAGTTACTTCTCACAATTATGACATAGTGTTTCCTCATATTGTTAACACAAATGAAAAACGTTAGGAAAACATCATTTGCATCATACCTCTTTAATGCTAAAGGGAATACATAACCAATACGTATTTTCGGGTACATTCAATCGAAGCTACATTGAATTAGGAGCGTTTGAGTTATCTCTAGTTTGAGTACAAAATTTTCATAATAAAACGCTTTAAGCATTTAAATGAGTCCGATATAACCGCACCTCTACATTGTTGTCATATAGGCACACACTAGAACATCCAAACTTAAATTGTCACTAACTTGGTCTTAAATGGGCTATTTTTGTTTATAGGAACCATCATACCTCCCAAAACATTCTTCGATCATAAGGACACTCTTAAGTACCTACCTAAACATCATATGACCAAAGGTCTCACTTCCGATCAAATCAAAATCTTTAAGAGTTTAGAAAAACACTATGTTCATGAAGGTAGAACCATTGATCCATCCTTTCTAGAAGGAACATCCATTCGACAAAACTTTGCCACTATCAACTTTGATTGTCTCCTAAACATAGATGAACCAATTTTCCCTAGGTTCATTCTAGAATTCTATGCAACCATTGCTCTTTCTAGCAATGATTATGGTGAAATATCCTTAGTTTTCAAAACTAACCAACATGAAAATTTTGTGCCTTTAAGAGATTTTGCTCAAATCCTTGGTATCTCGAATAATGGTACATGTCTCTACACGGACAAGTGGCCACTTACAAGTCTTGACTCCATTGACCGTCATCCTACTTATTCTACTCTTCTTGTTAGTAAGGAAGTGATTCGTGAACATCTTTTCGTAAGAACTTCAAACACTAGGAAAAATCGTTCGGGAAATGAAGTCATTAAGGACCCATTTGGAATGGAACTCAATGAACTTAAACCTCAATTTAAGAAATGGGAAGAAGTTCTTAGGGCTCATGTCATAAGCTTCATAGGAAATAGAGATCATGTTAACACATGTCTTTGCTACATGCTCTATAGTATATCTACTAGCAAACCGTTTAATTTAGCATACTACATGGCATAAAGAATGCCCGATATACCTGTGTTTGGAACAACAGCTCTCCTATACGGGATGCTTCTCACCCGCCTCTTTAGAGCCATCTCACCTATTCCACCAAATTACAAGGGAATTAATCTTGACTATTCTTTCGTTCCTCACATATTCGTTCCTCTAAGTGGTAAGAGAGTGTTTAAGACTAAAGGGAAACGTATTCGCTCTCCTTCAGCTTCATCATCATCATCATCACCAATGAGCGAAGATGATGGTCTTCCCAACTCTAGACTTGCCCCTCTTGATTATCTCCAAGAACTTCCAACAATTGAAAATGAGTCTGAGGAATTCAAGCAAACAAGAGGAATGTTCAAGTGCTTTGGAAGGTACCTTGGAAAGCTCAAGAAGAAGATTGATCGCATTTGATAACTAGTTTAAGGAGTGTTTGGCATAACTAGACTTAAGAACTTTTTAGTTGTTAAAATTATGTGTTATACTGGTTTATGTACTCGTAAGGGATATTATGTTAGGTTTAGACTTTGTATGAACTGACATATATGCAGGAAGACATAATTTGGGATGTTGTCAAATTTTCATGTGTATGGAATTTTCACTAAGTATAGTGAAATTCGCTAGCCTCCGGTCACAGTCTATCGGTAAGAATGTTTCCATATTCATTTTTGTCATTTCCTAATCAGTTATAACCTTAAGTTTATGTTCTAAGAATTTTCGGAAAATTCGAAAAATGTCTCGACCCTCGTAAAACAGTTATGTAAATTTTCCAGGTCTTGCGGATCTGGCGGAACCAAAAATTAGGTTCCGCCAGTGTATTTTCTGGGCACTCCAGAATTTCGCCCAACGGACCAGACGAAACCAAAAATTGGGTTCCGCCTGTGTATTCGTTTGGTTCCGCCAAGTGCCTGTAGAAATTTTTTGTTTTTCTTATTTTCACATTTTCTAAAACCACCAAATCACCTTCTTTAGTGAGAAACATCTTCCTTAACCCTCATTAAACATATTAGGATCATTTTTGCTCATTAGAACCAATAGGAAACCTCTTCCCGCCAAAATCAAATTTAAACAAAATTAACCCAAGGAACCCTTCTACATAAAGGAAGGAACCTTCTGAAAGGTTCCTTGAAATCCGTGGAACTTCTGACCAAAATCATTTGACATGACCACATAGCATTTAGTTCATATCTTGGTCTTCTTACTCAACCATTTTCCATTGGATTGCCTTCCAATGATATGACAACCTTCATAAACCATCCAAATCATTAGAAACCTCAAAATATGTATGGTAGAACATCAAATCCAAACACTCCTTCCAAAATCCTTCAACTTTATAAATTAATTCATCTTAGATACTTTGTACTCACACCTCACCATCACCTTCATGCATCTTAACATCTTATTACCATCATTGCATCACCATGACAAAGTCCAACAACTCATCATCACCACCAACTCAACCCATTTAAAGAATCGCTAGGATTAGCATCAAACCTTGTTGCTTCAACTCAACCATTAACTTAAACTCATCACCTACGGATGAATCACCACTCATCATATCATCATCCATCAAGGAAGAAAATTTCCTTAACCGTGTCACTACTATACCATCACCTAGATCACAAAATTTCACAACCACTTTACCATCTATAAAAACACCAATTGATCCAATACCACCATTGGCACCAACTCAGCCATCGAAATCACCATCACCTCCAAAATCACCTAAGATAGAACCCATGGAACTCTTTGGAACTCCACCATCATCACCTCTTCCATCTCTTGAAGACTTGGAAAATCATTCTCCAAAATTATAAACCTACAAATCACCACTATCATTGGGACCACAACCATTTGAAGCACAATCATCTCAACCACTAGAACCACCACAACCAAAACCAAAGTTATTTCATCCCATCTGCAATGACATCCATGGTCCTCTATATGAAGAACCTAACTTTCAACATAATGATCAACCTCAACATCAAGCACCACCTCAAGAACCCCAATCCCAATCTCAACACTTTGAATCATTGTTTTCTTCCTACGAGGAAATTGAGGCATCCTGGTAGAATAACCCACCAAACACCAATGAGGAGATCAATGATCGCCTCGACTACTTGTATGCTTTCAAAAGCATGATTGATACATACCTCCATCAAGCGATGGAATTCCAAACCGCCTTGATATCATCCATTGTAACACCAAACACTAACCAACATACCACTAGTATTTCACCATCACAACAATCAACCACTAACCCTATCCTACCTAACTCTCGTCAAGGTTGCTCGCAATGTGAGCGAACAATCAAAATTTGTGAAAGCATAAAAACCGTGCTTCACCAAGTTCAGGACGAAACCCGCTTCATCCTCCAAAACATTCTCGAGCATCTAAACGCTCTTTCTCATACTTACCATCCATAAAACTTGCTTTAGGAGGATGTTTCTCATTAAGGGCTTTATTGACCTCTTATAGAAGTAGGATTTTCCTTTTCTTAGTTATTTTTCAATTTTTGTATTGTTTTCTTTTTAGAAGTAGGACTTTGACTCTTTTTTTTTATGTCTTTACTTTGACTTTCGTCAAAGTTAAATTTTACTTGAAATTATATTGGTTCTACTTTAGAGTGTGCGTTATGGGTTAATCTTTTTAGTCATGTTTGTGAGATGGTTACTTACCTTTTCTCGACTATTTGTGGTTGACTGTATATACTTGTCTTTTTCGACAACTAACTCTTCTTTTTTAGGATCAAAATCCATGTATCCCTTCTTGGCAACCCAACTCGGGGGAGTATTGTCCAAGGGGGAGCATTTGGCTTGCATCATTCCGCTATGCGACTCTTCTTTTTGTTTCGACAAAAAGGGAGAGAATTAGTATTAAACTCAACCGTTACTTTTGCATATTAATTAAAAGATTGAGTAATACGTAGTTTAATATAGATTTTTTAAATACTTGATACTATAATTATCTAGTTGCTTTAAAATAAAATTTATGTTTTGTCCTCAAAAAAAGGAGGGAGATTGTTAATACAAATATCGTCTAAAAACGTTATTTATATTTTACGATCTTTGCTAATATTTTGTTGTAGACAAAGTATAAACTTTGTTTTCTAGCAAAGTATAACTATAGTATAAGTCTCATATATAGAAAGTTTGTTTCTAAGTAAACATCACATTTGCTACATGATTCATGTTCATCTAACAATGTTGATAGCATATTAAGTGTCAAAACATATTTAGTAAGTTTTACTAAATATTGTGTCCTATTGAGTTACATGTCTTCAAACATCTTTAGTAACTAAATCACTTCATCCATATTGCTACAAGAATACTTTTACAAGTTTACTTTCTTATTAGTAAAAGTCTAAAATTAGAAATATACATCTACATCATGCATTGCATCATACATGTCTTGTCATAGCAATTTGTAAATCTTACTTATAACATCTCATGCATATTTGGAAAGATTCTTACTCAACATAGTTGAATTAAAGGATCTTTATTAGACTTGTCATAGATATGGAAAGATTTCTTAGAAGGAATTCTGCCAGCATTGGCGGAACACTAGGAATACAAGGGCAGAACCCTTGAATTGGTTCCGCCTGATCCGTGGCCTAGCTGTTTGGTTCTCCTATAAATAGCAAGCCACATCCAAGAAATCTTTCATCACTTTTAGCTATATTACACACATATACTCTCATCTTTATCATCTAACTCAGTTGTAACTCACTTGTGTGATTCTCTTGTGTAGCAAAGAAGTCATCAAGTTCATCCGAAAAGACTACAAGCTTCAACACAACGTTGCAAGTCTTGATAGCTTTACATTGTCTAAACTATTATAGTTTATACATCATTTGTTTGTATATTGTCTTTAGTGATCGGTTAGTATTTTAGTCCTCAAAATACATAGAGTAATGGGAGTGGTTGTACCCTTGGGAAAGAACTTGACATCTAGCTTAGTGTCGAAAATATTATATAGGCGACGATAGGAGTGGTTGTACCTTTGTAAAAGAACCTGATATTTAGCTTTGTACCAGATAAAGTGTAAGCGACGATTGTAAGGTTTTCTCCGCTGAGAAGGGAGCTTGTTGACTAGTGGAGAATACTCTTGAGTTGGATACTCGGGGCGTGGAGTAGGGCAAGGAAAAAGAGTCCTTGTAGCCGAACCACGATAAACACTTGTCTTGTGGTTTGATCGTTTCTTACTTTACTCTTTTTCGATACTTGTTGTTTATTAGTTTTGATTGTTGGTTACACGTAAAGATAACAAAGTAAATCAAGTTAAAAAGCGGAAACTATTCTACCCCCCTTCTAGTTTTCCACAAAGTTGTCCCCAAGAAAGACACGGTAACTGGACATGAAACGATGGTGGCATTTGGGTCCAAATCATAAAATCTAACTGGTAAATATTAGATTAAAGGCCAAACGAGTGATCTAAAGGCAAAAACTAAGTCATCTAACCATAACAATTCAACCAAATCTATCCTTTAAGCATAAACCCAAAATCGTGTTCTTATTTATACTTTACACAAACAAAATCAAAGATTCAAACAAAAGTAATGGAATAAAACATAAACTGTTTAAAACCATTATGTGGAAACCGTAGAGGGGGTGGATACGTTTCCATTTAAAAACTTGAATAACTTTTGTATCAAACACCCGATCAAGTATGACATAATATGAAAAGTGTTAAGACTAGTCTTACACTCACATTAACACCAACTTAGACATATTAGTAATAACATGCCATGACACAAACACAACTAACATGATATAAGCAACAAACCACACAAATATAAATGCAATGCAAAGTATAAATGTAAAGCGATAAATGCAAGAATAAACGTAAAGAGATAAGTGAAGAAAAGCGCAAAATGGACATGAAGATTTATAGCGGTTCGGTCACGAAGCTCCTCTTCGCCTACTCCACTCCCCGAGTATCCAACTCGAGAGTTACTCCACTAATCAACAAGTTCCCTTCTCGGCGGAGAAAACCATGCAACATTGCTTACAATATTTTCCAACACTAAGCTAGATGTCGAGTTCTTCTTCGGGTACAACCAAACCCGTTATGTTTTATGGCCCAATATAACAAACCTTGTGTTTTAAGGCCTAAACCCATAAACCGCGTCGCTTACATTATTTTCCGACACTAAGCTAGATGTCGAGTACTAATCTAGCTAGTACCAATCTCACTCACGATCTACCCGATCCTCAGAAATCACACAAGCTACAAGATCCACATGATCTACACTCAATCTACCCGATCTACTCAGGATCTACCCGATCTACCATATCTTCACACGATCTACCCGATCTATTCATTATCAACACAAGCTACACAAGATCTCCCCGATCTCTACAAGATCACAATGATCCACACAAGATGATTAAACAAGACGATGAAAACTTGATATATGTAGATACAACAAGCAACAACAAGTAATGCAAGTGCACTACACAATGACTCTAACAAATTGTATCTTCTTGATACTTTGTGTTCTTCTCTTGGACTAATAGATGAATGAAGGTGATCTTTGGTTGGATGAAAGAATCACTCTTAAACAAAAGAAAAACTCTCTAAATGATCAAATAAAGTGATTTAACTAAGAAGGGATTAGACCAGAGAAAACTGACTGGAAAAATCAAATTGGAAGTGTAAAATGGTCCACTATTTATAGCCAAAGAAAAAACTAGCCGTTATAGAGGGACGGTACCATTAATTATCAAACGGCACCACTAAATTTAATAGTACCGTCGGGTATTTAGTGGTACCGTCCGTACCAGAGACGCTCCCTTTTTGATTTTAGCGGTGAAGGTTTATTTTGAGAAGTTTGGAGCTGTTTTTTGGGGAAAAATAGCTGTTGGGAGTTTTAAAATAACTTTTCAAAATAAAACATTTCTTTTTAATTCAAAAATGATTTGTAAAATGTATTTTTGAAAAAAAATGTTTTGTCACATTAAAAATGTGAAGTTTAGAACAAAAAATTTAGAGATTAGGTCGTAGAATAGCAATGTACTTTTTCAATTGTACCGATTTGGTACGTAAACTTTGAAAAACTTGTAGAAATGTAATGAACTTTCATAAGTGTTCCAATTTGGTACGTGATAATGATGTGTCATGTTATAAATGGTGCCACAGTGTCAGAATTTCAGGTATGACACATCATCATCACGTATCAAATCGGAACACTTATGAAGTTTGTTACATTTCTACATCTTTTTTAAAGTTCACGTACCAAATCGATACATTTTAAAAAGTACATTTCTATTTTTCGACCTAATCTCCAAAATTTATTTCTTTGATCATCCGTCAAGTTTAAATTTGTTTGTTCATACCTTGAGTGATTTATGTCGGAATGGCAATCTTCAACTATGTTGAACCATACTTGAGACGTCAAGAGATGTTGATGTAAGTATGCATCAATGATTTGTGTTTACAAGTAACTTGTGCATTTTACATTATGCATTACAAGTTATATGTTTGTCATCATTAAAATCGAAAAAACCGTTTAGTTTAAATATCGTAATATTTGCACTAACACATTATTTATAACCAATAAACATAAATTTAGAATCTTACTTTGAAGCTTGAAACACACAAATGAAGGATTAAAAATCGAGTTCGTGAGTGAAAAGGGTGTTTGGGTTTGCAGATGAGTCTCGTGACAATTATGTTGGAAAAAAAAGAGAGAGAATTTTTTAAATCTATGTATTCTAATATACACTACTTTTGTACCACCCATCTAAGCTGAATAAAATTAAATGGGCTGATGTGTCTTTCCTAATATATAACTTTTGTACAACTCTCCAATGCATACTTCTTCTACACCAAAAATAAAACTCACGTTTCACCTATATTTGTAAACTATTGAAAGAAATTAAACACACACCGAAAACTGTTCTTCACCCATTGAAATTAGAAGCGTCCAAATCACCATTTAATTTTATACGCGTTCAAACCATCAACAAAATTTCCAATCATCTCCAAAAATAATCTTCTGATTACGTTTTGGAATTGTGTCCTTGATTTTCTCCAACAAGACAATTGATATCATACCACGCGTTTGCTGCCTTCCTGTTAAATTTGGTAATGATCTTGCTTCTTTTACAACTTTGTATCGATATATTTGAATTATGTTTTTGTTATTTTTTACTTTTGATATATGCTTATATGATGAAAACCCTAAAGAAAATATTGGGGCAAAATTTTTAATTTACAATAATCACAGGCTTTCAATTAATTTGTTAGTTTGTATAACTTTTATTGTTTGTATGATCAACAGGATGTATATTGAACAAAACCCTAAAAATATGAATTGGGGATTCTTTTAGGGTCCTTTAAATGAATAAAACATATGTATCAAAAAATAATATTCCATGATTAGGTGATTTTAATGCATTCAAAACAACATCCAAAAATAACCTACGAATTGGTCTATATATATTTGATTCAAGGATTATCATCAACCCTAATCATGACTGAAAAACCGTATTATTGAATCAAACTCCATAATTTCAGTAAGTTTTATTATTATTATTATTATTATTATTATTATTATTATTATTATTATTATTATTATTATTATTATTATTATTATTATTATTATTTTATGTTTATTATATAAACGTAGTAATTTAGGTCTGGGATGCAGCCAAGTATGAAAAACTGAGACTGAATCATGTAGCGGATATGATTTCGATAAGTTGAATACTGTTGTTACTAAATGTTCTACTCGATTTATTTTTTGGGTTCAACTCATCGAAACATGTAGCGGATATGATTTATGAAGATGGAATTAAGGTATTGTAACCAAAACACCACCTGTGTTACTTTTGTTTAATTATGTTTTGTTTTGAGTTCATTTGTTTAATTGTGCAGGTTCATGTTTCATTCTGAGCCGTAGGGTTATAGACACACATAAAAAGGTTGTCTTTCACATATGCATTCTAATGGCCAAAATTAACACAATTAAAGGTTCGGTTAACCACAAAGTTATGGTTTATGTTTTTTGCATAACTCTAGTGCAATACATATTTGGTATTGTGTTTTTGTCAACGCAGGTGTCAAACATCTGTTGTTGATCAACGAATGGATATAATTGTTGGTAAAGCAAATGGCATCGACATTGGAATTTCACAAAAAGATGTATATGATGTAAGTTTTTTAAACTGTTACAACTCTATAACATTGGAATTTCAAGAAAAAAAATATTCTTCGTAGATTGACAATATACGTTTTCATTTCAATTTCCTATCAAATTTGATCCTTTTATATACTTGGTTAATAAGTCGTTCACGTTGCGATCCTACATTTTTTTAGTTACACTACACTTATTTGATGATGACGATAAGGTATATAATAATCTAAGTTTCAATGCTAAGCATTTTAACGGAACATGTTACACAGTACTCATTTCATTAGCTAAAGTTTGATGTCTTGATTCGATGCATTGACAACTTTGGCTATGGTTGTAATAAAAGCCCACTAAACAGTAACAGTAACAAAGAACTTTTAAAGCACAATGGCGATAATAGTTAGTAACGATGGCCGTAATAGTGTAAGCTTTGTTGCTTTTTATATGTGTTTAGATAGCATTTGTTCATACATTTTATTGGAGGTTTTTATTGCTTGCGGTTCATGATTTTTAAAGTGTCTTATTTAAAAACGTATGTTCTTATCATTTTTCTATTCAATGCTTAATTGTTGATACTTTCTCTTTTTGAGAAAGAACTTAATGATAATGAGGCAAAGTTTCTAATAGTTTTGGAATAAAAATACCATCATTATACAAGCAACTATTATAAAGGTTTGGATATATTTGATATTCATGCTATGTAGTTACTTGAATTTGAAATTGAGTCACTGGTGTTAAAAAAGTTACATGTAGGTTTATCTCCACTGCATTCAATGACTAGATGATATTGAAAAGCGGAAAGAAACAACATGTAAGTACAATCTCATAGAAGTTTTTAATTTAGTACGCATCAGTGTGTCACTTAATTTGATTACTAACAAAATTAATTTGAACTATGCAGAACTAAAATCCATTGTGGCTGATGCGTAAATGAAAGAGGTAGAATGTCCAAATTGCACACTTCTTTTGAAGGTTTGCTTCTCTTGCCTTTTATTTGTTTTACTTTTGTGGCTATGCATCTGTAATACTATGCCGGTGATACGGGTGTTGCCACGAGGCCTAAATCGAATAAGAAGAATGTATGAAATGTTGGTTTTAAGTATTACAGACAAATAACTTTTGCATTTATATTAACTATGTTTTGTTATATGTACATTAAAATATTTTCGATCTTTTTATTGCTCTAAATGGGTCTTTAAGTCTTTTTGTAATTTTTCTTTGACTTGGAAGCGTACGGAATTAGATCATGGACTACTATAAGCAGATGCAAAATATAAATTTGGAAATGGCCTAGCTCTAAAACGTCCAATGTGGTTGATGATGGAGCCCCTTTCTCACCCTCTCTCCATTACATAAGCTCAATTTACATAAGGTGTACGCCTCACCTATCCATACAAAGTTTATTATAGAAGAGTGTTATCACTTATCAGTTGTTTCTTACACCTTAAAATCGTATTTTTGTTTTAAGAAACATGTGGTTGTTCATTTAGATCACAAATTAGAAACCAATGGTCAACTTTTAGAAACTATCGAATTATGACTCATTTGTCTAATTTTCTTTTGTGTAGTTTGTGATTCTCGACCGGTCTCGAGTTGTCTACCAGGTTTAGTTTATGCTCTTAAAATGTCAATTTCCCCAGGTTTAAGAAGTTTAAAAAATTTAAATCGTGATCCGACGCTATAAAGACTCATGTTAGATGGGTTCTGGCCTATCGAGTTACGGGTTGGTCAGGTTATAAGTTTGATCAAGCAGTCCCAACTCCATGTGAAAAAATAGCCAAAACCGTCAATAACATAGACATATCTGATCTATACAACTCTTTTTCATATCCATTTCTAATAGGGTCTTTTTTCTCCAGCTAAAAGTGACAATAACCTCAACTTTATCTTGCAGGCAACAACATATGACTGAAAAAGAAAAGCTAAATGAAAGGTTCGCCAAATTGTCCAGTGGAGTCGCTATTATATAATTGATTTGTAGCTACTACAGCTCACCAAGTATCCTTATTGTAATTCAAACAAAAACGGGATTAGTTGATTTAGATTAGAGCTTAACGAGGATACATGTTGAAGACTTTACCACTAAGAACATATGATAAGGTATTAAACATTGCAACTCAATAGATAGAAATGAACATGGGAGTGAAGGAAAATCTAAGGCATTTAATCATTTTAAGGGACTGTTTTTATGTATTCTTGAAATTTGATCTCTCCCTCCTTCCCCGGATCAACCATATTTTGTTTGAGTGTCATGTTTTCGAATGCAGGAGAGTTTAGGATTGTATCAGGAGAAGCTGGCCAAGTGTATAGATGAAAACAACGGTTAGTTATCTTCCAAATAGTTTTATTTTAGTTTTAAGTTTTTGACTGCAAAAAATAGAAAGACGAAACTTTTTAGTTTGCAATTCTGGAAAATGGAATTGACTTTCCTGCTATCTTAAAGGGTGTTTGGATGTGTCTTTTAAATGGTGTAAGATAGTATTGGAAGTTGTAACAATTACTTTAAAAGGTTGGATGAAACTATTTATCTGATCCCTAAAAAGTGAAAGGAACATTATGTACTATATTTTGCCCGATATGTTGGCTGTATTTTATTTTTGTTGGTGGTGTCATCGGGTTTTACTTATAGAGTGTTCATAGTGCTAACATGTTAAACCCTTTATAGCGTTTTAATATCATACTTTCGCACTTGATTAAAACTTTATGTCGATCAGTTTTGAACATAAATATGGTCCAAACTCAACCCTATCATTTATTTTGGATTGACAACTTAAATTAATGACATGTAATAAACTAACATCTCACACTTGATTGACACTTTATTATTAAATTCCTAAGCCAACTAATTCATATAATTTTAGTGTGAGCTCAAATAAGGAGCAATGACATCTCTTATTGAAGAAGAAAAAGGAGCTTTCAAAGGCGTGCACTACATGACCAAACGTGGACTACTGGATGAAAATTAAATAAGAGGTAAAATTTTTGGATCTCATGATATTTATATCATATTGATGTTTTTATACACTAATGACTTGAATTTTTAACTCGAATTCATCACCGTCTTATCATTGTAACCTAAATTAATGTTAGCAATTGACCAAGAATAGAATGACAATGGGTTTATCAACTTACTGGACATATTGTTTCCATATTTAAGAACTTAAACATGAACTCCTTTTTTTGTGCTTTTAAATAGTGTGTTGGTTGTTTAAAAAATATTGTCAAATACTTCTTTGTAGAATACTTATGCCCACTGACATATGATAAAAAAACAGAGGAGGCGATTTATATTGTCATAGTCTTATTTTTTTTATAGTTTGGGACATGTTATGCATGACTCGAGCGATAACATTTTTCGGTATATCTAAAACATTTTGGTAAATAATCAACGCAACACATTTTGGTAATACGGTTATCCTTCCAAGGTTGAAAATTACTCCGTCGGATAAACGTTTACCGCTCAAGATCGTGCGGAAACAATTTCCTGTGTCCGTTTCATTTACCATGACCATAAACAATAGCCAAGGCCAATCACTTTCGAAAGTTGGTTTATATCTGCCACGTCCTGTTTTCACACATGGACAATTATACGTGGCTCTTTCACGCTTCAAAAGCAAAAAAATTTTGAAGGTTGTTATTTATGATGCAAAAGGTAATTTATCAAAGACTACTACAAACGTAGTCTACAAAGAGGTTCTTCACGGCCTATGATCAACTTCCAAGAGGTATGTACGAATATTCATATCATCTGATATGCCTTTGTTTTTTAGATGTTTTATCAATCACACAAATGTTTTACTTACACTTTATTTTTATTCTTTATTAGGTTGTCTCGAAATGCTCATTGGCTTATCACTTCATCTACTTCCACTACATACTTGCTTTTTAAAAACGGTCAAGACCGGAGTTAACGTGCATATGAGTTTATTACATTATTAGTTACAAGCATTGTACTCTATATTATCATTGACTTATTACTTCATATTCCTTTTGCATAAATTATTCAGGCTATTTACTTTCGTTCTTTTAGCTTATTTTGTTTATACACTAATTCTTTTTCTTTTTTTGCACTATCTCACCTAAAAACCCGTGGATTCCACGGGTCTTATAAGCTAGTGAACCATAATCATTACCTATTTACGAAACCAACCGTCGCATTTTTTTTTTTTTTTTTTTCTTTTTTTAACAAAAATGGACTTTTGATTGTGATCCGTTAGATTCATTTCAGGAAAATATTCCCACCCTACACATGTCCTTCGCGGCTTTATATGCGACCTAATTTTTCAAAAACGCAGCTCAATTAAAGAGGAGACCAAGTAAAAACGCGACACAATTTTATTTACCAAGACTAAAACGTGACAAATTTAAATCGCGACCCAATATTACGCAAAGTAAAAACGCGACCCAACACTACTCGCGACACATTTAAAACGCAACCCAACACTACACAAAGTAAATACGCGACCCAACACTACTCATGATACATTTAAAACGCGACCCAACAATACAAAGTAAAAACACGACCAAGCACTACACAAAGTTTAAAATCGCGACCCCAGACTACACCAAAATTAAAATCACGACACTCAAAACTCAAAACTCGCGACCCAAAGTTTCACTCTTTTTCACTTCCATTTTAGCCTTTGCTTAATACTACTAGTATAATATTACCTTGATGAAGACTTTAAAGTAAGCTGGATCCAATACTCAATATTATATTGCCTTTGCTCAATATAGTATCATACACTAGCATTATTCTATATTAAAAAGCATAAAAAATTAATGGAAAAAATAGATGTTGACCCATGTCAGGTGATGAGTGTTTTATGTGGACAGTGCTTAGCGCGTTTTAAGTGGGTTGCGTAAATCAGCTGGTCAGCTGGTCGCGACTAAAGAGATGATAATGACATATTTGGTTTATTTTTGTAAAAGATAAGGAAAAAGTTTAAATTTGTAAAATCACTATGTAGATGGATTATTTAAGTAATTGAGAGAAAAAAATGTTTTGCCTTATTTGACTATACTAGCAGGGTCTTCGCGCGATGCAGCTGCGAGCACCCTGTAATTTAATTTTTTCGGCTAATAATTTATTTCTATTTTACGGCCTCTAAATGTTTTTTTGATAATAACAAATATAAAACTATAATATGTAAAAGTTTACATAAACAAGTTATTAGTCGTATGTTTCCATTTTGACATCGATCACTTAAGGTATGGATAATGGGATTATAAAAGATGGTGAATGATCAAAGCACCCAATTGCATGCATATTGCATTAAACATTTGCAAACTAGTGTATAAGTTTATTGTTTGGTCAATTCAGAGCCCAAAGCCCCTTAGTATATATTTGAATGAAAAACACCCTAAGTGTATATTGTCCCTGATGTATTAACATCATGGAGTCATCCTCAAGATGTTCTTCAGAGTCTGAAAAAGAAAGACTCATCACAACCTGAGGCGGGACTCAGAGAGTGAAGATAAGAACCAAGACTTGGATGATGGAGTTAGAGTGTGATGACAATAACACTCTAACTTCTTGAAGGATCTTCTCAAACACTGATGCATTTTGAAGACTTAGTGCCTCGGAAGAGCAACTAATGCTTTGAAGTCTTGGGCAGGAAACTTCTTGGGAAGATAAGTTCAAAGCACTTATCAAAAGTCAAGAATTTCCATATTTGGGAAAAAGTGCAAATTATTGTCAACACTGTGAAGCCGAAAGCATGGTTTGTAAATATATTAGGAATAGAAGCTAAAGTAAAAAGTGTACTTTAGCTTATCAAAAGTTGATATGTCACGGGTATCTACAATGCACCCACCTATAAATAGTTCATTGTAAAGTTGGAAAACGCATCTCTTATATTAAAAGTTAGAACACTTTCAAGTGCTCATTTTCCTTCTCCAAGAAGAACTAAGTCCTAGAGTATAACTCTATTGGTTAGTATAGTTCTTACTTAAAAACTTAAATTTGGTTTCGTGTGTTAAGTTTAGTGAGAAGATCACATACATACTTGTCATTCAATCTCTAATGTTGTTCCACAAACATTTGGGTATAATTCTTGGATATATATCTAATAAAGATTAACGGTTGAAAACTTTGTATCTTTATTTTAAACATAATTACTTCTTACATAAGTTTTCATTACATCATTATTAAGCATGAAACTAGGTTAGATTAAATTTGTAGTTAAGTTAACCTTGTAAAGGGAACAACATTTACTTACACTTAAACTAAGCAAATGTTTCCATATAAGCAAAATGTTTTCCATGTAATCCAACATTTAGATTATTAATTAACCACTTAAGTGAATAGGACAAATCTTAAGCATGTAGGACAAAACTAATCACTAGTGATTAAACTATTTTTGGAAACAAATCTAACCAAATTTAGCAAATTTTTCTTTATTACAGTATAAGAAGATTAACCTTCTAAAAATAAGATCTAATCATATCATGACCAGATTACATAGTACATAAGAATGATTTGAAAAGATTTTTGGATTAACACAAAAGACAAATAGTTGTCTAATGGCTGCCCACTGATTCAAAGCATCAAAGATTGATCAACGTCTTGGATCCGTGAATCCGCCAAAGTTTGACAAATGGGCTGGGAATTTTGGCTATAAATATGACCCATTTCTCACACATTTTAATCATCCATTTTCATTATTTTCTGACCTCTTTCTAAATATAACAGTTGGGAGTAATGTAATCCTAGATAAATACACTTTCCCCATAAGAAGTTCTCGCCATTTTATTTTTATTTTTTATTTAATTTTCTACATATTAGTTTAAAAGTAGTTTAAAATACAACCCTTCTCAAAATCCATAATTTTACTTGCTTTCATAAAATATAAAAAAACCCATAGTATACGGAGAAATTTTTAAATGATTTATGATTTAAAAGTGTGCCTATTTAGAAGATGGTAAAATTTTTTTCGCTTAACAATTAATGATATAAAAAATATTAATTTTTAAAAAAGAAAAAAGTTGAAAGTGAATTTGTTATTTAATACTTCCTCCGTTGTCTATTTGACTTTTTTATATTTTTCTTTTTCAATTTTGAT
The DNA here is from genome assembly GCA_030686995.1 of Artemisia argyi. NCBI lineage: Eukaryota > Viridiplantae > Streptophyta > Magnoliopsida > Asterales > Asteraceae > Artemisia > Artemisia argyi. The sequence continues at coordinate 144,843,856 of CM060680.1, read as the reverse complement.
TTAAAATATATCAATGAAAATATATTTAAAAAACAATTCATTTATATATTTTGTATCAAGTATTATATAACAAGTAAAATTAAGAGTTTTGAAATATACGAAAAATTAAATAAACAAAAAAATAAAATTATGGGAACTTCTGGGGGAAAGTGTATTTATCTAGAATTGCATTACTTCATAATTGTTATATTTAGAAACAGTGAATGAAAATGAATGATTAAAATGTGTGAGAAATGGGTCATACTTATAGCCAAAATTCTCTGCCCATTTGTCAAACTTTGGCGGATCCACGAATCCAAGACGTTGGATCCGTAATTGATGTTTTCGGATCCGTGGGCTACCATCAGACAACTATTTGTCTTTTGTGGTAATCCAAAAATATTTTGTGATCATTCTTATGTACTATGTAATATGGTAAAAATATGATTAGATCTTGTTTTTAGAAGGTTAATCTTCTTATACTGTAATACGAAAATATTTGCTAGATTTGGTTAGATTTATTTCTAAAAATAGTTTAATCAATAGTGATTAGTTTTGTCCTACAGGCTTAAGATTTGTTCTATTCACTTAAGTGATTAGTTAATAATCTAAACGTTGGATAACATGAAAAATATTTTACTTATGTTAACAAACATTTGCTTAGTTTAAGTGCAAGTAAATGTTGTTCTCTTTACAAGGTTAGCTTAACTACAAATTTAATCTAATCTATTTTCATGCTTAACAATGATGTAATGAAAACTTGTGTAAGAAGTAAATATGTTTAAAGTAAAGATATGTTTTCAACGTTTAATTCTTATTAGATATATATCCTGAGAAACTTTTATCTATTGTTACCTTGTGCATCGATTTATCTTTACTACTTATAAAAAAAAATCATTTTTTAAACTTAAAGACTTACAATTGAGTAAACTGTTTTATCTAAATGGCAAGTATTACTCATTGTAATTAATTCGGTTTAAATATAAAGTTTTTAAAATATTCTTAATTAAAAACAGTAACAACCTTCACCATTAAATTAATAGTTTAAATATTGTTTAATCTTCGACATTTTATTATTTTTCGTATAAACTCGCATACTTTTCTTTCTCGCAATTACTACAAATTAAACTGGTAAGTATTGCATCCAAGGTCACATCAAAACAAAAGTTTGCAAGTATAATTATTTACTAATAAAACCATCATTTTGTGTGGGTATTTGTTTGGTATATATTAATTAACATGTGTTTCCAGAGAAGGACCCGGAAATTTTTGTAGCTAGATTGCACAAATTTTTGTTTATAATTATTAGGGTAAATTGCAAAAATAGTCCTTAACATTCCACGAATTTGCAAAAACGGGACCGAGACAAAAAGTAGCGCAAAAAAGACACAGACGTTCCACATTTTTGCAAAATCGCCACTGAGAGGCCTTTTCCGTTAACTTCCGTTAGTTTTCCTCTTTAAGTGCAGTGAAATGACTAATATACCCTCGTCTTCTTCCCCATTTGAATTTCTTTTTAATTTATATTTACCTTTAATAAAAAATGAAGAACATCAAGAGCAAAAACCCAGGCATTCAAATCAAAACCCAGATTTGAAATCGCGAAAAGGAGTCTTTTGAGAGCTAAAAACTTTTCGGAAGCGATTGATGTGCGGAAAACAGTAGATGAAAGTATTAAAGATATTACTAATAAATTTGTATCACAAATGCCAAAATCAAATCTGTGTTGACAATTTCCATTCATTTATTTTGAATGGGTCATTTGGATTATGTTTTATTGCTAATGGGTCCAATGGGAAAAAGTTTTTGTTTGAGCTGAACCTGAAATGGGTCAAATGGTGAATCTCCCAAAAGTGTATATTATGTACATAAATCCCTTTTTAATCGTTTTATTCTGCTTCTTGTTGTGATAATATACATTTGTGGTCATATTTGACAAACATTGATAAAATAACAATCATAGTTTTGGTAATTTACATTAACCCGTGGTATTTGGATTTGCTTTTTTGGGAACTGATTGTCCGATCACTTTGATTTGAAAAGTATCATCTTTATAATGTTTGGAAAATCATATATTACTTCTGATAAACTTGGTCATATAAGTTTCTGATCAATAGTTATTAAAACTGTCCCTTCTTTTTTATAAAACTTATTGTCTCATGTTTTAAGAAGTCTTCCTTTTTTCACAATAAACTTATTGGTCATTTTATGTAGATCATAATTTGTCAAACACTAGTATATAATTATCTGGTAATAACAGCCTCAAAGTGCCCGTTTTACCACCGCTGATTAGCCGTTATATTATTACTTAAATAATATCAACGAAGCACTTTCAGTACGAACATCCAAACACTCCTTTAAATCCTCTAATACATACTGTTGTTGGATTGGACTCAGGGTGCTGAACTTGCTGCTCAAGAAGGAAGAAGTGCAGCAGCATTAGCAGCATGCAGAACGTTGGCGGAAGAACTGACGGAGACAAGGTTCCCAGCTCCTAGAATTCTTGCATTCAAAGTAAAATTTTAATCATATTTCAATTAATAATTTATAAAAAGTATTAAATATAAGAGATTGACTCTTTATGTGAGTTGCATTTGGTGCTACAGAAGTACATCAATATATTTTGCCTCAGACGATGATAAAGATACCACATCTTGCTTCTTCGAGCTCCAACAAACTGTTGTAGAACCCAAGTAAAAAGCTTGACCAGAGCTGCTCTTTCTATTATCTACACAGCCTCCCCAATCACTACCATTGTACCCATACATAGCACCATTTTGTTGACTTTTAATACCAAAGTCCAAAATCAACAGTTCCAGCAACATAGCATAGTACCCTTTTAGCCACACCCAAATGTAGTCTTGTAGGTTTATGCATAAACCTGGACAACACATTAAAGGAATACATAATATCTGGGCAAGTATGTGTCAGATAGTTTAGTCCACCTATTATACTTCGATAAAGACTTGGATTAACAGCTTCTGTACCATCTTCAACCTACAAATTTTCATTTGTATTCATAGGTCTACCTACTGCCTTGCAATTGTGCACATTGAACTTCACAAGAAAGAGTTTTGCATACATTGATTGTGAAAGAAATATCCCACATGTCTCCTCGTTCACTTCAAGACCAAGAAAGTATTGCAATTTCCCTAGATCTGTCATTTCAAACTCACTTTGCATGCTCCATTTAAAGTGATCAATTAACGATTCATTTGAGCCCATATAAATCATGCCATCTACATAGATAACAGCCACTAGAAAATCATTTTTTCCAGCCCTTTTCACATATAAAATGGAGTGATGGATTAGACTCGAGGGTTTTGAGCTGTGATGATATCGACTTCTTGAAGAAAAGAATGGAGGAAAAGGAAATGCGGATACTTCCAACAATGCAAGATCTGTGGGTTTCGTTAATGTTGATGTTGGATGTGGGTTTTGATTTGAATGTCTGGGTTTTTGCTCTTGATGTTCTTCATTTTTTATTAAAGTTAAATATAAATTAAAAAGAAATTCAAATGGGGAAGAAGACGAGGGTATATTAGTCATTTCATTGCACTTAAAGAGGAAAACTAACGGAAGTTAACGGAAAAGACCTCTCAGTGGCGATTTTGCAAAAATGTGGAACGTTGGTGTCTTTTTTGCGCTACTTTTTGTCTCGGTCCCGTTTTTGCAAATTCGTGAAATGTTAAGGACCATTTTTGCAATTTACCCTAATTATTAATTGGTACTAAAGTTGCACTACAAAAAATTTATTAGCAAAAATGAGAGTTGCACCTATCAAAAAATATATATATTTAAAAAACAATTTACATTTCATGACCTAAAATAAGGTGTGGCTCGACCAGCTCACAAGTGGGTCCCTGTGTGTTTCTATAGAGTAAACATTTCACCTCAAACAAATAACTAAAAACAAAGATGTGGGATTAAATCCCGTTGATGAATCAGTCAAAATGTTAAAATTATGAACTATACACACGCTATTTTAAAAACCATAAATTTGGAAAGTGTTGTAAGTCGTGAAACTTAAGTATTAACGCTATTCTTGAGAACTCAAAAAGAAGATCAATGATTGAAATTGTAAAGTGGAATTCCTAAGATTATTGGTTAAACTTACTAAGAAAACTGGAAATAAACAATTTAAAAAACTAACACTGCAAAACTTAAAAGTTCAAAATGGTGTATATATATTCGAAATTAAAAACTTTAACATTCAAAACATTGTATTCGATACATGAAATATATGAGATTAATTAATATGCTGCAACCACATATCACCATTAACACGACTTCAAGTTACCGCGTTATTCCTTTGTCTACGGAGCATGCGGTGGTCGATGTGGTACTCTATGGGCTGAAGGAGCTGTTGTTACCATAAATGTTGATACAAAAGTTGGGCGTTCCTGATTATGGGCTCTTGCTCTCGTACCAATTCGCTTCTTAGTACTTGTAACCTGCGCACTTAGAAAATAAACAACACCGTTAGGCTTATCGTGGGATTGTCTCTCACGATTAGACTCCGGCGTGAGAGTAAGTAATCGATTTAGGGTTCTCGTAAAGAGTTAGGGTTTGTGTATCGTACCTTGAATGAGAGTTATGGCATTCCTTATATAGGCGCAGAATCCTTGTAGGGTTCGTGCTCCTTACGTTTCGCACCCATGGTGCTTATCCGGGTAAGGATATCTATTCCATAGATAGATGATCCTTATCTATACCATGTGTAGTTTATTTGGGTTTGGGCTTACGTGAGCCTGTTCCCATTATTAATGCGGCCCAAGCTACAATAGCCTACGCATGATGGTTTTGAGCCTTAGTAATGTTTATCATTTGGGCTCGTGGCCCATATATAGACTATACATCATCATGTCCCCCCAGTCTAGTGTGCGCGGCGCGTAGCCGCGGATGCTAGACTAATCTTAACAGCGGTAAGCGTGGCGGGAGAACATTGAAATATTGCCGCCCATTTTTGGAGTTCAATGTACCTGGTCCTAGATATTTCAAGGAAATACCTCGGAAATCGGGGGTTGTGTCCACGTGGCCCTCGTAAATCGGGAAAAAGTGCATGTACCGTTTTGGTTCTAGCCACACGTTTTTGTGAGTGGGATCCACGTGGACATCATCTAGGGTTTTCTACTCCCTATATAATAGTCACCGCCTCCATTTTTACAAAAACACACAGTAAAAAACATACACTCACCCCTTGCTCACTTTTTTTAAAAGCGTATTTTTGCAAAGAAAGCACTCGTTTCATTAGGTAATTTTTGTGTGCGTGTCTCAGTGAATTAATGAAAATGGTTGCCCAGTTAGAGGACTTTCGCTCTGCGATGACGAAGAATGATGTTACTCAGTTTACATCTGACTACTTCATTCCTCTGGATGTGCATCCAGAGGCTCCAGATGTTGACGCGTGTATAGCCGATTTCCCCGAAGGGAAAATAGGGTTATACACTAAATTCTTCGAGTACGCGAATTACCGCGTACCAATATCTATTTTTCTGAGCGATTTGCTCAACCACTATCGCCTCCACATCTCACAGCTGCACTGTATAGGTGCGGCTAAGGTGTCGAACTTTGAGGTAAACTGTCGTTTACTTGCGATAGAGCCGATCATTGCCCTTTTTCGGTCCTTCTACCACACGACGTGGTCAAATGGATGGGTATCTTTTGCGAAGCGCCCGGGGGCGCTTCAGTGTTACACTGAGAAGGTAGACTCCCTGAGAAATTGGAGGGAGCATTTTTTCTGGGTTGATGATGTGGTTTTTCCATCGCCCTTTAAGTTTTATACTCAGGATACTTTGCCAAGGGATGGGCGCCCCACACCCGGTTCCTATAGGCTGACTGATGCGCAGACTCTTGATGCCAACCGCCTATCCATTAACCCTTATTCGGAGGAGTTTTTGGTGCACATGGGGTTGAGTCACAATTACTTCGGCGCTACTGACGAGGTGCCAACTTTTATAAGTGAGAAAGGCCGGGGTGGGTGTTCGTCCCTTCTACTCCAAATATGTAAGTCTTTTTTGTATGCGCACCTTTAATAACTAATCATTTCTTCTTTGTTGTTTTGTTTATGTGCGCAGAGATGGATCTGTTCGTCATTGTTAAGCTGGAGAAACCGAAGCAGGTGACTGTGGGGGTGCGCCCTCTGAGGGAGGGTGAGCAGCCACTACTGGAGGCGACCGAGGGTCGTTTGACAGTGCTGCCGGAGGTTGTCCCTGAGAATACGCCGCCGCTCCAGGTAACGCCTGTTCAGAGCGTAGCGCCAAACGTGGAGACGGCGCAAGAGGAGGCGCGCGCTGAATCTTCTGACAGCGTGGAAATCCTCAAGCCTGAGGAGGTACTGAAGGAGGAGGTAGCGCAGAATATTAAGCGCAAAGGGGAGGCTGGGAGCAGTGGCCCTAAGAAGAGACGACGCTACCTTATTGGGGATGCGGAGTCGTCCGCGGAGGAGGAGACATCCGCTCCTGGCGCGGATAAGAAGGCTGCCGAGGCCTCTCCATTTCTGTAAGTATCTGCGTCTCTATTATGTTTTCTTGTATATTACTTGTCGCAATATGTACTAACTATCTTCTTTATGTATTGTAGGGATGATGCCACGAAGAATGATGGAGTGTTCGTGGATGTGGTTTCCTCTCCGCATAATGAAAACAAGGAGGGGAAAGCCAAGGTTGCTGAGGGTGCAGAGGCGCAGCAGTTGATGAATGAGTTGGCTGCGACTGCTGCACGTCAGGCTGAGCTGGTGGCTCAGTTGAAGGAGAAGTATGTCGGGGAGAGCAGTACTCTCGCCCAGAAGGATGAGGAAATAGCTAAGCTCCGTGCGCAGCTGGCGGAAGCGCAGGCGGAGTTGGAATCCTCCAGGGTGTACACTGAGAAGGTCACCCATGAGAAGTTGTCCGCACTGGCTGAGGTGGAGCAGGCGCACGGGCAGCTTCATCATTATAAGTCTGACATGACTTGGGCCGTTAGGTACTTGGAGGAGAAGAAGGTGGAGCACTATGCTAGCATCACCAAGTTCAAGGAGGGTATGGAGAAGATCATCCAGGTTCAGGAGAACAAGCTGTGCGGCCTGAGCATCGAGTACGATGAGGAGTTATACCCTCATTTGATGTCGACCATTGTTGAGCGCATGTATTTCCTTTTTACTCTTCTTCTTTATAATATTTTTTTGTTGCTATGCCTTTCCCTAACACAAATTGTCTTTGTTGATGTAGGTGGTTGATTAGTCACGGGCTGCGCCTGGAAGCTATGGGCACTCTGGAGTCCCAAGAGGTGTTGGACGCATTTGGGAAGGTGGTTCACTGTGCGGTGGCGCGTGGGAAGTCGCAGGCTATGGAGGATCTCCATGAGGCCAAACTTCTGAGCAAGGACTTGGCAGAGGTCCCTGGCTATAATGTGGCTGCATACGATGAGTTGATGCAGGCTATGGCGGGGTTGAAGGTCCTCGAGCTGCCGCACATTGGAAGGTTGGAGCGCGACCAAGACAACCCCATAGATGTAATTATGGCGGGGTTGACTTTGGAGCGCCACCTTTTAGAGGATGCAGAGGCGCAACCAGATTACTTCTTGAAGCCTGATGTGTCGCAGCTGCAGATTCCCGTGTTCGCGCAGCCTCGCCACATCCTCACCCTGTTTGCTCTTGAGAGGGAGATTCCCTTGAAAGAGGTTCTAGAGCGCCACGCACAGAGGGCTGCCCAGAAGAGAGGCATTCAGGGCAAGGCAGTGTTGTGTGGCGTGGGTGCTGCACACATCCCCAGGTCTGATGGGGTTCCCGTGAGTGTTCCTACCGTTTCTCCTAAGGACGCCTTGATTCTGAGAAAGCTTCAGGAGGCGGGGAGTTCTGCTGCTCCGGAGGATAGCCCTGAGCATCGCCATAGCGTGTAGGCTTTTTGTATATGTATTATGTAAATAATGAAGTGTATCTTTCCTTGTATTTTTTGTGAAAAAATGTTGAATAAGATACCTTTTTGTTGATTAAGTGCGTGACTTAAGAAATATACTTGCATTGTTTGCTAAGTTTTACTTGACCAAGTGTATTGGCTGCGTGATTTTAAGAAATATACTTGCATTGTTTGCTAAGTTTTATTATTTGACCAAGTGTATTGGCTCGTTAAGTGCGTGACTTTAAGAAATATACTTGCATTGTTTGCTAAGTTTTTTGACCAAGTGTCTTGGCTCGTTATTTGCTAAGCTCGTACGGTGTACTTAATATTTGCGCACCCGTCGTGGGATGCGCACATGAAACTTACCTCGACGTCTCAAAAGTAAGGCGCTTAGCAAGGATACGTGATCCAATGTTGATGGGTTTGCAACCCTCTTACTCAACGAGTGAATTAGTAGGTTTACTCATCCTTTATGCCTTCGTGGGTCTTTAATTAGTGCATGCACGCCATGTAGGCGAAAATATAAGATTGACATATGTAAGTATGTATGCAATAAAGTGAAATACGCTATGGAGTTAGCTAGAAACCATAACATTTTATTGATACTTGCAAGTTTTTTGAAAAAATAAAAATACAATTCCTAGGAAAGAAAAGAAAAACAAACACTTATTGGGCACCTCTTAGGGTGCAAAGGTGTCTGTGTAATGGCCGTAGCCTAAAAGTAACATCTTTTAAGATTGTAGATGTTCCAAGTGCGCGCTAGGTCGTGACCTTCCATATCGCGCAGTCTGTATGCACCGTTGCCGAGTGCATCTGTGACCTCGTAAAGTCCTTCCCATTTTGGTCCGAGCTTGCCGAGTGCATCTGCGTGGCTCACTTGTTGATACAAAAGTTGGGCGTTCCTGATTATGGGCTCTTGCTCTCGTATCAATTCGCTTCTTAGTACTTGTAACCTGCGCACTAAGAAAATAAACAACACCGTTAGGCTTATCGTGGGATTGTCTCCCACGATTAGACTCCCGCGTGAGAGTAAGTAATCGATTTAGGGTTCTCGTAAAGAGTTAGGGTTTGTGTATCGTACCTTGAATGAGAGTTATGTCATTCCTTATATAGGCGCAGAATCCTTGTAGGGTTCGTGCTCCTTACGTTTCGCACCCATGGTGCTTATCTGGGTAAGGATATCTATTCCATAGATAGATGATCCTTATCTATACCATGTATAGTTTATTTGGGTTTGGGCTTACGTGAGCCTGTTCCTATTATTAATGCGGCCCAAGCTACAATAGCCCACGCATGGTGGTTTTGGGCCTTAGTAATGTTTATCATTTGGGCTCGTGACCCATATATAGACTATACGTCATCAATAAAGAAATAAATCAGTATGTTTAATTTGAATAAGAATTTACTGTAATTTTTTCGACAAAGCGTTGAAATTATTTTGATTAAGACGAGCAAGCATAACAACAAGTAAAAACTATTTTCATGCACTAGTCCTTAAATGTAATCAAGTGCTTATTTATTTTTATTTTTTTGGGTAAAACAATTAATATACAAACTGAACTCAATCCATAACAAAATTGAAGTTTAAGTGGTCAACTAGTGTATACAAAACGTGATAGGTTTTATAGTTATTTTGGACTAATATGTTGACACGCTTGAATAGAAATGATCTTTTTTCTTACCGCGTGCCGCGTCTCCCCAACAGCCCCAACAACCGCCCCAATATGGTGTTTGTACGGTTGGTGCTGGTGCTGGTGGTTGTGCTACAACTTGTGCTTTGGAAGAAACAAGAACAAGCGCAAATAATATAGCCAACTAATTAAAAACACAAGTAGATTTAGCTTTTGTTATATCGTAGGGGTGTGTGATGAACTTGGACTTTTGCGAGGGCCTGGGCTAAATACACTCCAGACTTGTTTTTTTTAGCAAACTCCAGATTTGTTCAAAATGCAACTGCGTTTCCGAGTTTTATTTTTGAAAGAAGTGGAAAGAAAACAAAATGAATTCGTGTTCCAGAGTTTTTTTCAAGAGAGAAGAGAAAAGAAGATGAGAGGAAATTTGGCAAAACTTCTCTCCAAAACTTTTTTCCTAAAAGTGGGATGATTTGGAGAGAAGTTAATTTAGGAAGCTTTTAATAAATGCAATTACTTAAATGACCTAATATAAAACATAACTTTTATATATAATAAAGGGTATAATTGTAAAATCATCAGTTATCACTTATTTTCTCTCCGAACTTGAGAACATGATATTAAAAATAAAATTTCATTCACCTTCTCTTCTTTTCTGCCTATTTTAACTCTTCTCTTCTTTTCTTTCAATGCAAAAACTTGGGAACAGTGATTGATAGGGTTATATTATTTTATAATCAAAAATTGTACAAGTTGAGTAGAGGTGCAAAATAATCGGTTTTTTACGGTTTTCGGTTTTTTAATAACCGGTTATAAAAAAACCGGTTTTTCGAATAACCAGTTTCGGTTCGGTTTCGGTTTTTCGGAATCGGTTTTCTTCGGTTATAAATGTTCGGAATCGGTTTTTTTCGGTTATAAATTTTCGGAATCGGTTTTTTCGGTTTTTTACCGGTTTGTTTTTTCGGTTATCAATGTTCGGATTCGGATTTTTTATCGGTTATTTACCGGTTCCTTTTTCCCGGAATTTTACTAAAAACTGTGTGAAAATGTAACATAATATGTAATTGAGTTGTAAATCCAAGCATATTAAACATGGGAAATTAAAACATTAAACTAAGCAACGAAAATTAAAACAACGATTACAACATTAAACTAAGAAACGAAAATTAAAAACCCTAAACTACCATACGATAATAAAATTACGAATCACGTAAATGATTCAGTCTGTGACATAGCCCTCGTCAGTTGAATCGGAGGCACTGGAATCTTCCTCACTCGATGGCACACGGGGTAATCCCAATCCCCATCGCCGTATAGCTCGACGGTTTCTCCGATCGTGTTTAGCACCTGGGAATGGCTATTTATGTGGTGAATTATGTATGATTTTTGTGTCCTCGACGTAAAACGGGCCTATGTAAAAAAAATAATAAATAAAAAACAAAAATAAAATAAAAAAAAGGTTAAAACCGGTTATTTTTAAAAACCGGTTATATAACCGGTTAAAACCGGGAAAAACCGGTCCGTAGAAAAAATCGAAAACCGGTCTAACCGGTTCGGTTATAAAAAACCGGTTTTGTAAAAAACCGGTTACGGTTAAACCACCGGTAAAAAAAAAAACCGGTTGTGTATTTGCACCTCTAAAGTTGAGTACGTGTTAAATTTATTTAGTTTTAGTCGAGCAATATTAATTTTATAATATAAAAACAAGTTAATTGACATTAAAATAATACAAAATATAATTAAGTTGTAGCATGCAAAATACTTATTGCATTTCTTTCTCTTAATATCCTAGTTTCTATAATATTTTTGATATTTCGTTTTAATTTTTTCATTTCTTGATATTTCATGATGGCAAAATACCCGAACTCGAGCAGAAAATCCGAAACCCAAACTAATTATGAGGCGGGTTTCGGGATTAAACAAGGGATTTTAAGCGGGTTTGGGGCGGTTGGGGCGGAGAGCGGGGAATCCTCGTCCCGCCCCACCCCGCCCGAATAATATATACATATATAAATATATCTATACCTATATAGTATTTTCTTAATATATATGTAATTAAAAAATAGGGAGATTTACATGTATATCCTTCTTGAAAGTTCATATTACATAAATATCATTCTTAATTTTGTAATTACATCAACGTCCTTTCTAAACTTTTGTAATTACATTAATATCCTTCTCACACTTTTAGAAGGATATATATGTTCAAAAATTAATTAAATCATAATTATATTGATTTTAGATTATGAAACTTTTATTTATCTTTTATATTGATAATGATCATATTATTCATACATACTTTTTGGTCTCGAACCACAAAAGAACGTGATGATACAATTACAAAAGTTTGGATATAAATATGAAAGAAATATTACTCATATATATTTATTTGTTCATATGATTTTTGACCTCGATTGAAGAGAGAACATGTTTTTTGTTTATATATATGACAATTTAAATGTTTGAGAGGGATATTGATGTAATTTTAAAAGTGTGAAAATGATATTGATGTAATTAAAAAGGTTGAGAAAGGATATTAATGTAATTATAAAAGTTTATGAAGGATAATAACGTAATTACAAAATTGAGAATGATATTGATGTAATATTCAATTTTTGTAAGGGCATAGATGTAACTGCCCCTAAAAAATATGAGTCATGTCTTATACACACCACTGACACAACACATGCTTCTAAAAAACTGACACTTTCTTTTTGGGTCCCACGCCACACCACCGTATACACTCCTTTTTATCTTTTAATATTATTTATCTTTTTGATACATCACCGTATACACTTTCTTCCAATACATGTTTTATAAACTAATTTTTGTTTTTTTCTCCTCAATCTCACATTTCTATCTTCAACCATTTTCCGGCTAAACTAAACAATCGCCGACCAACTCAAGCCTTATACACACCATCTCAAGAACCATCTCTGACCAACTCAAGCCTCGGATCTAAGTTCCGGCATTGAACAGATCGACCACCACCAACTCCGGTAACCTTCGCCATCCGCCACCACTTCCAGCCACTGCTCACCAGTCACCACCGCTGCATCGCTCACGCCGCCGCTCCGCCACAACTACTAAACACCACAAACCCACTCAAACAATTCTTTTATCAGTTTATAACTCAAATAACTATACCAACCCAGCATCGTGGCCGGCTACCTCAAGACTGGCTTCACTACTCAAGACCGACCAAAACCCACCAAGTGAACCACCAGCGGGGTCGTCACACGTCCTCACGCGCCGGTGACAAACACCGAAACGTACTATTTGCATTTAGAGGTTCCCCAACTTTCTATAACCAATCCAAGTTCTAATGTCGCTAACCCACCCAATTTGCAAGTGGAAACCATAGTGACAAGATGGCTATGGTTGGTTGATGGAAGAGAAAGAAGAAAAGATAGAGAGATGGTAATAGTTTGAGATAGTGGTGAATTTAGAGAGAGAAATAATTGAGTGATGTAAAAAAAAAAAAGAGAGAAAAATGGTTTTTTATTTTTGAGTTTTAGTCTCGTGAATAATAGAAACAATGTCACAATCTATATGTACGGAGTCAAAATCAGATGGTGTGTGATGACTAATTTACTGGCGTGTAAACACAACATGCGAAAAATATTACTCTAATATTATTAGGTTTTTTTAATCTTTGCAAGATTGCAAAATTGTGACTATAGAACTCGTTTAGTGTCATATTTTTAAGTTTTAATTTTCGGCGTTATAATTTATCATTATATATAATTTATCATTGAAAACTTTATAAGACTTTTTTGTTATTGATTATTCATAGATTCTTAATTCTTTAAGTTATTGCTAACGTTCTAAAAATAATAATAAATAATGTGAAATGATGGGTCTTTGGTCGAGAATTGCATAAAAAGAGGACACCCTGATAAGATCCCCAATTTATATGGCACGGGTTTAAAAAAGCATCGTGCCCCGACGGGACGCCCATAGATCCCCAATGAGGATCGAGGCGGGTTTTGGGGAGAACTTTGATAATCGGGTTTGCGGATGGGAATGGTCGCCCCACCCCGAACCCGCCCCATTGCCATTCCTATTTCTTGTATATATATTATAGAACCGTTGAGTTGGTCAACACATTTTTTTTAAAAGAATAAATAGATCAAGTGTCAAGTTAATTAATAAGTGTGCATAAGCATGCAAACAATAGATACTAAAAAAAACATTCAATAACCAAGGTTGCAAAAATCGCTAAGCGTTAGTCGGGGCGGCCTGGTATCATCTATCGATTAATCGGTTAGGCGAGTTGGGGATTAATCGGATTGGATTTTTATATACAAAATTATAAAATTTTAAAACTATATGCCCGATTTGGCCGATCTAGCCAATTTTTTCCGATTTGGCTAATTTCTATAAGTAACCAAGTTGTGTAATTTATCCGATTTTGTCTGACTTATGCCCAATTTGATCGATTTTTATCCGATTAGTTGGTATGTTTATCGATTTTTGACTAAACCGATTAATATGGCCGATTAGTGAAAATCGGCACGATTAATCCCTGCCTAGTGATTAATCGCCGATTTAGCGGCCGCCTTGGCCGATTTTTGCAACATTATCAATAACAACCCATGTTATTTTTTTTATAAGTTTAACCTGCGAGTGCTCGATTTAAAAATTAAATACGGCTAAAGTCTCTTATATATTAAATCAATGTATATGCCCGAAATTATAATATCAAAGTTAAAACACGAGTTACTATGATATATAAATAAACACACGAGATTGTACATATAGGAACGACTTATGTTATTCCTCAAGATTAAATAAGGATGTCTCAAAAAGTATTTCTTTTACTACTCATGTTCAATAACGACTTACGTTATTCCTTTTAGTAAGTTTAATTCGCATAAAAAAAGGGTTATTGGGATAAATTAAATTAGTAATTTTTTTTACTAAAAACCCATCTACGCACGAGACTATAACATATATAATTATATATATACAAATATTTACTAAATTGGATGTATGTCCAAACTCCAATAGTACGACTAATGTCAAAGCTACATGCGTGCGTGTTCGTCTAAAACTAGTAATTATTAACAGGGTTTAAATATCAAAATCAATGCACGCCCCAGTGAGTTACTATGAGATGACAATAAATACACAAGCTATTTTAAAAACCATAAACTTGGAAAGTGTTTCGAGATGTAAGTCGTGAACACTATTCTTGAGAATTCAAAAAGAAGATCAATGCTTTAAATTGTAAAGTGGAATTCCAAGATTATTGGTTAAACTTACTAAGAAAATTGGAGATAAGAGCATGGGAGTAATAACGCCTCCTCAACGTTATTCCTATGTGACAACTTATCAACGTGCGTTACCAAGTTATCACCATTTCTTAGCTTCTTGTGTTAGCCAGGCGTTTCAACTTGCGTTGGTGGAGCAACTTGCGTTGCAACGCCAACATGCCAAATTAATATATATATATATATATATATATATATATATATATATATATATATATATATATATATATATATATATATATATATATATATATATATATATATATATATATATATATATATATACACACCCACACATACAAAACACCCCCCAAAACTTGCGTTGCATTTCTGGGTTTGCGTTTGTGTGTATGTTTATTGGTTTGCGTATGTGGGTTGTGTGTGTTTGCAGGTGGCAAATGAAGAAGATGCGATTTTTTTTTATTTTTTTTTCGGGTTAACAGTTAAGTGTGGTACGGGTTGGGCTGGACTATTGGACCAAACAACAATTTTAACATTTTTTCTCTTTTTTGTTTATAAATTTTAGTTTTGTATTTTTTTTTAATAAAAATGTTTTTGTATATTAATTTAATGAATAAAATATTAGTTAAGGTTTTTATTGAATGAAATATTAGTTAAGGGGTAAAATTTGTAAATTGTAATTTTAAAGAAAATGGGTTCCAAAATGTGGTGTTATTTGGTGTTATGATTTCCTGATGTTATGTTATTTGGTGTTAAGATGATGTGACGCTGAGTTATGTGATAACTTAAGTTATGATTCCTCATGCTCTAAACAATTAAAAAAAACTCATACTACAAACTTAAAAGTTCAAAATGACTGTATAGGCGTATATTTATTAAAAATTGAAAACTTAAACATTCAAAACATTGTATGCGATACATGAATATACGAGATTAATTAATATGCCGCAACCACACATCACCATTAACACGACTTCATGTTATCCTGTTATTTCTTTGTCTCCAGAGCATGCAGTGGTCGACGTGGTACTCAAAGCGCTGAATTAAGGACCTGTTGTTACCATAAAGACATACCGAGTAAATCAGTATGTTTAATTTGAATAAGAATTTAGTGTAATTTTTTTAGCAAAGCGTTGAAATTATTTTAGTTAATACGAGCAAGCATAACAAGAAGTAAAAACTATAATCATGCATTAGTCCTTAAATGTAAAAAATATAACAAAATTGAAGTTCAAGTGGTCAACTAATGCATGCAAAACGTGATATAGGTTTTATAGTTATTTTGAACTAATTAATATGTTGAAACTCTTGAATAGAAATGATCTTTTTTCTTACCGCATGGCGCGTCTCCCCAACAGCCCCAACTACCGCCCCATCGTGGTGGTGGTGGTGGTGGTAGTGGTGGTGGTGGTGGTGGTGATGATGATGGTGGTGGTTGTGCAACAACTTGTGCTTTGGAAGAAACAAGAGCAAGCGCAAATAATATAGCCAAGAAGAAAACAATGACATTATTCAATCTTATCATCATCACGACTAATTAAAAACACGGCTAGATTTAGCTTTTGTTATATTATGGGTGTGCGTGTGTATATATATATATATAGACAAACGTTTGTTTGGACTTGGACTTTTGCGAGGCTTGTACTTTTGTCTTGTTCAAGAAATTCGATCAGGTTGTATTTCATCGCCATTGCCAAGTTTGTTGGGTTAAAATGATTGAATAATATGCCGATACCCATTCTTGATTGTCGACTTTTATAACAATTATAGATGGATGACTTCAAACAATGAGTTTTTCAAACTAGTAGGATCCACGAAGACATTTCAAACTCACTACCACATGTATTTAAAATTAATGCGTTTACTTTGTCGTATCAAACAATGTTTATTTTGTCGCATCAAACGATGCAAGCTTACCAACTTCTTTAAACCAACCCGCTACACCAATATGATAAAAGACGATCACTCCCCCGTTTTAAGTGTGTAGTGTGTGAGGAACATTTCCCCTTTCTTTCATGAGTTTCAAACCTGTTTTATATTACTTTTTTCCGGTTCCAAAATAATTGTCCATAGACAAAATCACATGGTTTAACAAAACCAAAATTATTATTATTGATTTCTTTTTCTTACTTTTTGCAGAAAGACGGTTTTACCTTTAACTAATTAATTAATTTTTTCTTTAAACTTTGTAATATTAATTTGAGTTTCAGATATAGTTTCAGATGTCATTCTAGTATTAGATTCAGTCTCAGTTTAGCTCTAGATTCAGTTTTAGTATAATTATTAGCTCACATCTGAGTGACAAGAATATAGCATCAGTTTAGCTTTAGATACACTTTAGTAGGGGATATTCAGTAACTGGATCAATGAGAATATGATTATGTAGTGTTAATGATTATAGTATGTTTCAACCTACGTTTTAGATATACTTTCGATACTCACTAAGTCATAATGACTTACTGTTGTTAGTTTCCCTTTTTATGCAGGTAAAAGAAACGGGCATTGGGCTTGTAAATAGAAGTAGATGACTTAAGGGGACGATAATGCTCGTAAGCTATGTAGTTAATCTCGCCGATTTCTCGGATATCGCCCCTAAAATTATCTCGAATCAAAATAGATATCGCCCCGAAATCTCGGATTCAATAATATTGGCGAGATTGGTCGATATTTTTCCGATATTTTGAAATCGGCGATTTACGAGATTTTGACGAGATTTTAAGAATTATATTTTTTTGTGTTTTTCTGGCAGCGCGTCAGTCAACGGTGGTCAACGCACCTCTAACATCAGATATAGGGTTTTTTTTTTTTTTTTTTTTTTTTTTTTTTAATTCCCGCCTCTTTTCACACAAGTTACCACTCCACGACTTGTAACTTCAAATGAGCACTAATTGGAATACATTTTTAGGATTTTGATTTTCTTGATTTTGTTTAATTTGGGTTGGAGGTTATTTCTTGAACGGAGAGATAAGAAGGTGTTGAAGAGGAGGGTCATGAGAGAAAAGTGAGAGCTGTTATTGATATTAATGTAATCATAATAATACTTTATAGCCTAAAACATATAAAATAGGCCGAACAAATAATTTTGTGAGCTTAATAAAAGACCAAAACTTAATCAAAATCACAAATAATATAAATTTTGCAACGCATACAAAAGATATATATTTAAAAATAATAAAAATATTAATAAATTATTAAAAATATAAAAACCGATATCTCACCGCGATAACCGCTATTTCAAATCTCGGACCTTGAATGATATTTGATTTTTTACCGAGATAACTACATAGCTCGTAAGCACAGGTGGCGAGCATCTCATCCATATTCCTCGTTTATCAGCTTGTTTACACTCCAAATTATTGTATTTAAATGTCTTTCAAGTCCAAAACAAATTATAGTCACTTTATGAGTCGAATGGTACATTTGTAAGCAAGTTAAGAAGTTTTTGGGTCAAAAAGAGTGTTAAGGTAAAACCCGCACTCTATATATTTAACGGTTCTACATATTGCTTTCATGAAGCCTTGTATAGAAATTGTATTTAGCATATGAATATATCAGACATATTTCTAGTTTGAAGAATTTATGTGTTAGTTTACGTTAGTTATTCGGAAAATAATTCTGTGAAGATCAGGCAAGAAGGTTCCCCGATTTTGCTTTCA
This sequence comes from Artemisia argyi, assembly GCA_030686995.1. Classification (NCBI taxonomy): domain Eukaryota; kingdom Viridiplantae; phylum Streptophyta; class Magnoliopsida; order Asterales; family Asteraceae; genus Artemisia; species Artemisia argyi. Next base: position 144,825,476 of record CM060680.1, on the reverse strand, counting down.
AAACCGCGGTTTGATATTTCAAAAACCGCCAGTTTTCTGGCATTTAAAAATAAAATAAATAATTTATACGCGTTTCATCAAAACACTCCGGCAATGTAACAAACAAGAAATAGATTGTGAAAAAGATATAAATGTATTTTGAGATTATCACTTTTCTAAGAATAAATTCACCAATATCTTTTATATAATAAAACAAAACTCCTATTGGGAATTTTTCATTTAAAAAAAAATGCATTTATACCTTATTTAGTAATAATTTTATTTAAAAAAAAATATTTTCTTATTAGGTAATTTTTATATTTATCCATAACACAAGTAGAAGATAAATACAAAAAATATAAATAAGATGCAATTAATAATATGATTAAATTTTTTAAATAATTATCTTTAATAATAAAAAAAAACTATAATTAAACATCATAAATCAAACAAAACAAAGATTAAATTATTTATTTTTTAATAAATAAAACTATATGATTCAAAAAATTAAAAAAAACTCGCGCGTGCGCAGATATTATAACTAGTAAGGACTAGAGTACATTAAAAATTAGCCTCATCTTGTGTCACATAAATGCAAATCCTTTCCATTAAGCATCTTTTGAAACAAAAAGATAAGAAAATTTTCAAACATAAAATAAGTATCAACTAAAACAATGTTTTGGCATCGCTTATTGGAATTTTGTAACATGTGCCAGTGGCACAAGTTTTTTTATTTTATTTTATTTTATTTTTTTCAAAATGAAATTAGGTAATATTAACAGTTTTTTAAATATCTGATGTTTACCAAACTTATCACTATTTTATATAAAAATTAAAGTGTTTAAAAAATCAAATGTGTTTATTTAATGCTTTGACACAAGTTAAAAAAATCCTTCGCTTATTTCTTTGTTTTTATGAAACAATAAACACCTTACACTTTAGGCTTTTCTATTTAGAGAAGAAGAAAAAACATTTTTTTACATAAGGAATTGATACATGCTATTTTTTTCCCTTCCTAAAATTATATTTAAGCTCTTAGCTTTGAAATTCAATTTAAAATATAAAGGTTTAAAATACATTGTCACTTAAAGGACTTTAAATAATTGTTTAACACGTTAATGAAACTAGCAGGGTATCCGCGCGTTGCAGCGGCGGTTACCATGCAATTAAAATATTCTACGAAAATTTTTCTTAGCTTTATATTTTATGATACAATAACCGTACGGATGACGACAATTTTAATTAGTTTTGAATAATTTTAAGCAATAACAATATTTTTCATATAAAAAGTGTAGATTATCTACTTGATGTTGTGACAATAGTTGAAAATGGCCCATAATCGCAAGTTATTATTAAATAATAACATCATACCGAATTTTAAAAATCACTTACATTATACTAAAAAAATAGTTCTTTAAAAACAATGCTAGTTATATTTGTCTTACATAAATGGATAATACAAGTAAAAGAGCACTTATAAAGATAGAAAACCTAAATGTTCAAAAAGTCATGTGGGTTACCTTAAATATTATCATACAAATATATATAATTAGCACTTAGCACCTTTGCGTCCTTAGCTTTGAAAAAATCGTCCGATTTTTATAAAACAAAGTTTTTAGTTTTTACGGTAAGTTTTATCAAAAAAATTCTAAAAGGTGTATATGTTGGTTCTCGAGGCACTCTTGCGATTTAATAATATTTTTTGAACATTGTAATTTAGTATACATTTTGAAACTGTAATGATTTAATTATATCGTTTTCAAACGACTTTTATGCGCTAGCCGAACCGGTGGTGACTCCGGTTCCCTATTGAACCCATTGGTCCAGTCCATTTTTTAAAACCATATGTACCATCAACTTATTTATATATAAATTGTATGAAAGTTTATGTGTTTTATTAGTTTGTACAATATGTATAATAACAAGTATTTTTCATATTAGGGATGTTGTAAAAATAACATTTATTAGGTAATTATTGTTATAAATGTTTTTTTTTCCTTATAGTAAATTAAAGTGAATTTTTTAAAAACCTTGTGTACAAAAAATGCTTTAAAGTGTTGCAACTAATGGTATTATAGATATACTTATTAAATTTTGTCATTATAAGCAAGTATTGAATCTTAATTTTTTAAGCCTTTTATTTTAGGAATATCCCAAATGCTTTATAATATAGTATAGATAGTATAGATAAGTGTAAAGTGTGTATAATCATATAAATTAACAATTAGATCTTTGCACCTTTGTATCCTTAGCTTTGAAAAAATCGTCCGATTTTTATAAAACAAAGTTTTTAGTTTTTATGGTAAGTTTTATCAAAATAAATTCTAAAATGTGTATATATTGGTTCTCAAGGCACTCTTGCGATTTAATAATATTTTTTGAATATTGTAATTTAGTATACATTTTGAAACTGTATTGATTTAATTATATCGTTTTCGGATGACTTTTACGCGCTAGCCGAACTGGTGGTGACTCCGGTTCCCGACTAAACCCGTTGATCCAGTCCATTTTTTAAAATCATATGTACCATCAACTTATTTACATATAAATTGTATGAAAGTTTATGTGTTTTTTTTAGTTTGTACAATATGTATAATAACAAGTATTTTCCATATTAAGGATGTTTTAAAAATAACATTTATTAGGTAGTTATTGTTATAAACATTTTTTCCTTATATTAAATTACATTGTATTTTTTAAGAAACTTGTGTACAAAAAGTGCTTTAAAGTGTTGCAACCAATGGTATTATAAGTGTACTTATTAAAATTTTCCATTATAAGTAAGTGTTGAATCTTAATTTTTTAAGCTATGCATTTTAGGAATGTCTCAAATGCTTTATAATATAGTATAGATTTTTGCTCATTATTTTGGTAATTAATCGTGTATGTCGTTCGTACGTTCAATTAACTTAGGGCTCGTTTAGTTTCTTGGAGGTTTAAGATTCGGATTTGGATTTGAATTTGGATTTAGTTTAAAATTTGGATTTGGAGAGGAAAAAAATAATATGTAATTAAAAAAAGGTTTTTCTATCTTGTGCCTTAAGTCACAAGATAAGAAGGACAAAAAGTACACAAAAGTACGAGGGACCCACAAAAATAGATTTAGGGATTCATAAAATATATATTTTCTGTTTGTCCTTTATTACTTTTTGTCCTTCTTATCTTGTGCACTAGGGTACAAGATAGAAAAACCCTTAAAAAAATAATATATTATAAGTTAATTAATAAAATATTATCAACAATTAATGATAATGATAATTTTTTATTAATTTATTAAAAATATTGTGTGAGTAAATAAAAGTGGGACCCATCTTAGGTATGGATTGACCAAAAGACACCATATTAGTGTGAAATCATTTTTTGCTACCATGGCCACATAAATTTATTCCTAATTTATACCAAACAATAGTTATTGGGTTTGAAAGGATTCTTTGAATCCAAAAGTACTCAACCAAGCATGCCCTTAATAATATGTAACAAACGGAGTAAGTTTTTCATTTACTTATCATTTGATTAAATATGCAGAATGAGCCGAACACTAAAAAAAGATTCGTATCTGCTTATTGTTAATCAAAAGCAAATCCAAGCATTTTATTTAGAATCATTTAATTTTAGGCATCATATAAGTAAATTATTTTTAAGAAGAAAAAGAAAAGCAATCACAAACACCTTCAAATTTTTTTTATTATTATTTTTTTTTTCAGCCAAACATCATATATATCGCTCGGACATAGGCTATTTTTGGCGACACGTAGCAGTAGCAGTAAACAGTAAGCAGTTGGCAGTAGCAGTAAGCTGTAAGCAGTAAGCAGTAGTAGTTTATTTAAAAAAAACATGTTTGGTAACGTAGCTGTAGCAGTAATTATAAAGTGTAAAATTACGAAAAAGGTCATATACACATTAAAATAAAATAAATGATTAAACAAATGGGGGTATATATGTAATTTCAGTATCTAAACGCTTGAAGCAATTCTGGAAAGCTCATTCAAGAAACATTTCATTTTGGAGCGGTTAGGATAGTTTCAACCGCTATTAGAGATGTTGCCAAACAAGTTTTTTATCTAAATGCTTACCGCTTACCGCTCCTAAACGCTTCCTTACCGCTTGTTGCCAAACATGACCATACACGAACAAAGCTTTTGCTTTGTTCGTTTCATTTTTGATCGGACATATAAGCTAATACGATCGCTGAACTGGACAAATTTTCTTGTTTATGTCGTTTATTAACAAAATTACGTTGTTTATATTCGTTTATTAAGATATGCAAAACGAACATACATGAACGTAAAAGTAGTATTTATAAAAATGTAGATATTGCATTTTACACAAGGTTGCAAAAATTGTGAATTGGTAGTCGGGCAGTCAAACCCTTTTTAGCTTGTAATCGGTTTAGGCGGAATTAATCGGATTGGCATATTTGGCAAGTTTCGGGTATTTTTAGCGAGCCTTAGATATTCACGACAAGATTCCCCTTAAAAACATCTTGTAATCTATACTACATATAATGCATGGAGCACTTTCTCTCCAAATTTTCAGATTTACAAGAAATAATACATGGTTTACAACACTTTAATGCAAACAATTTTCAGAATTACAACAAAGTAAGCGTATTGTACAACAAAAACAAGCGTGGTGTCATTTTAAGACCAAAATTCTATCAAACAACATTAATGCTATTAAATGGTAGTCATTAAAACACCCCCTATATAAAAAATACAAATTATCAAGCATTATTTACATCTATTTAGAGCACAAAGATAACTAAAAAAGTATTATCCAACACATATAATTTACCCTCTCACTAAAATACACAACCATTTTACCGCAAATCTAAAATCCAGTAGTCAAAATGAAAAAAAAAAAAATAAAAAAAAAAGTGAAACAAGATTTATACTAAATGATTCAACGGTAAAAAAAATCTCTACAACTAAAGTCAACAATAATCTTACAAATCCAAAATCTATAACAGACAATCAACATCCTACGTACTGTCCACATACACCCTTAAGCCATGAAATGAAAATAAAGAAAGAACCACAGTCAATACAACACAATAACTACTCCTTGTCAAACAACCGAGACTTGAAAATTAGAAAGAAAGAACAATCTTAGTCTTCTCCTTAATACTCATAAATTTGTTTGTTAAAACAAGAGTATAAGAGTAAACCATCATAGATCTTGAAAGTAATAAGAGGACAACAAACAAACAACCTACCCAAAACCTCTTTAATGAGATCTTGACGAACATAGTGTGCTTCGGTTACTGTTAAAATAAAGAAGGTTTATGCTGCATTTGTGATAAGGAGATGGAAGAAATGTTATTATGATGTTGCGTTTTTTATATGTAGGAAGACGAGCTATTTAGGTGTGTGACTGCGATGGAGATATAAGGGTGGATTTATTTGATGTGTTGTGTTCGTTTGTTAAGGAGTTATAAGGTTGGAAAGATTGAATATGCGTATTATTTTGGAGAAGGAGATATTTGGTGACTGTAAGTTTTTTTTAGATGGAGAGAAGGTTGGATGGGACCTTGAATGTGCAATGTGTGTTTAGGTTTCCATAATGAAGAACTTATATTATAAAGGGTGTAGGGTTTGTTGTGGATTGGGTTGGACATTAGATAATAATTATGGGCTTGCTGGATTTTTTAAAGTTAGGTTGCGAATTTTTAGTTAGTATGGGCTAAATCTGAAAATTTTATTAAATTAATTGTGAGGTTGGGCTTATCTAACTATCTTGACAATACCGTGTATCGTTTTCATATTATTAAAATTATCGAATGTTAAAATCTCGCTATTTATAAAGTTATTGTCACAAAACGCATATAGCTAGAAAATGTTGCTCGCCAAAATTTTAATTTCAGGGTACCCGCCGCCCCATCGCGCGAATACCCTGCTAGTAGATATAAACAACAAACTATAAGTTATTAAAACTAGTTTACGGCTAGTTTTGGGTATTTTCGGCAACATTTAAGTTTGACCATTGTTGACAGTTGTTGACCGCCGTCGACTGAGTTGTTTGACCGACTTACGCAAATCAGAAAGATTGGTGGTATAATAGCGCCTAAGTGACGATTCACCCTTTTATACATTTTTTTTGCAACACTTGTTTTAAATAAATGAACGAACAATACTTTTATTCATATTCATTTTTATTAACTAAATAAACTTAAAATATTATTCATACTCATTTATATAATAAATAAACGAACTTAAAACATTTTTTTTATCACAGTATTGTATTGTGTGCTTTCTGTGCATTACAGTGTTGTACAAAATGTAAAATAATAATAAGAATAATAATAATAATAATAATAATAATAATAATAATAAGGGTAAAGGCCATAAATTAGCAACATACTTTCCCAAATTTACAGAGTTAGGTAACAAACTATTTTTATTACCAATTTAGTATGTAGAACCTGATAATTTTCGACAATTTAGTCATTTTCCTCACAGGCAACCGGATGGTTAATTAATATGACCGGCACGTTTTTTTTTGTTTTTTTTACTGATGTGGATATACCACGTGGATTATATTTAGGTATAAATACAATGCTACAGTGTGCTTAAACACCTTATAATGTTCATATTCACACAATTATTTCTCACACGAAACCCTAATTATTGTTGCAGTTTAATTACTCATCTAAAAGTTGAAGATGGTAAAAGGTATCATTGTAAATGTTATTTATATATGTCAAATGATGTTTCCCCTACGTTAATTTCAGTTAAAACATTATTTTTCAGAAACCCTAATTTTTACGAACCCTAACTTTTTTCGTGTTTTACAATTGCAGATAGAGTTTTCACTGTCAATTTACACCATGATGGGGCGTTTGTTCGTAGCCCTTTAAGATACTTGGAAGGTAATGAAAAACAAATCACTGATATTGACTTCGAAGGTATGAGCTTTACTGATTTTCGTGAGATTATCAAGCATTATGTTCATGGGATTGTGGATAGGTTATATTACTGTCCCCTTAGAACACCTTTGAATGTTGGTATTAAAGAAATTAAGACAGATAATGATGTTCAAGAGTTTCTAAGGGTTGGGTATGACAACAAATGGTATATTGACCTGTATGTGGAACACTTTGACTATGATATCATGGATTTGATAAATGAGGAAGCAAATGGGATTTAAGTAGTGGCTCTAGTGATGAATACTACAGTAGTGATGAGTGTGAGGATTTCCCTGATGTTGATTTTCATAATGAAGGGGAAGACAATGTAGTTATAAAGAACCAAACCACTAACGACCCATTTCTAAACAAAATGTGCCCCAACAGTGACATGTATGTTGACTATCATGATCACTCAGTCCCTCAAGCAGAATGTGAGGCTTTAGATGACCCTGAAGCTGATAACATTGACCCTATTTTTCAAGCTAAAAAAGGTGTTTCTTATCCCAAACATGACCCTAAAACTCCTTGGAACCAAATGACACCTATCTTAGGTATGAGGTATGAGCATCCTGACCAATTGAAGCTAGCCTTAGCCAACTATGGAGTAGCAAATGGTTACCAATTGTGGTTTGAAAGAAATGATTGGAAGACTCTACTAGTGTTTTGTGGTAGGAGTGTTGAGGATGGTAGGTCTGCTGGGAGGTACATTAACAAAAAAAGGAAGATCCAAAAGTATTTGTTTAATGATGGTGAGGCTAGTACTAGCAAGTCTAAGACTCCTAAGAAAACAAACAAGGCTGCTAAGTCTAGTAAGTCTGCTAAGTCTAGTAAGTCTGCTAAGTCTCCTAAGACAACAAAAAATTACAAAAAATTGCCAAAGAAAAATGTTGGTTCTAAGTCTCCTAAGACATTCAGGGTTAGAAAAAGGGGGGAGGGATGTAGCACTGATGTTGAGGGAACAAGTTTACCAATGGTTAACCCAAATAACAACTCACCCAAACCACCTGAAACACCTAGGGCTATAAGGAAGAGGTTAAGAGATGATAAGAATAAGCTTCCTGTTTGTGGTTTTAGACTATGGGCTTCATGGATGAGCACTGAGCACTCATTCCAGATCAAGACATTGAAACCAGACCATAACTGTTCTAGAAACTATAATCTTGGTTCCCTGGTAACTTACAAATGGATTGCATACCACATGTCTAAAGAGATCCTTAATGATCCATTCATTCCTTATATTAAGATGAAAAGTTTAATAAGGGAGAAGTTTCTCATTGATGTTTCTTTAGGACAGTGCAAAAGGGCCAAGCAAAGGGCATTGTTTAACCATGAGGGAGGGTTAATTGAGCATTATGGTAGGTTGTGGGACTATAGGAGGGCACTGTTAGATTGAAACCCTGGTTCCACTTGTGAACTAGATGCAGAGGAAACCAGTTCTGGGAATGTCTATTTCAAAAGGTTCTATATCTGTTTCAAGGGTGTTAAAGAAGGGTGGTTGCAAGGTTGTAGGAGAATCATTGGTTTAGATGGATGTTTTTTGAAGCATACATGCAGAGGTGAGCTGCTGACAGCAATGGGGAGAGATGCCAACAATCAGATGTACCCCATTACTTGGGCTGTTGTCAGGGTTGAAAACTATCTGAATTGGACTTGGTTCCTTTCACTTCTTCATGATGATCTCAACCTGCAACAAGGCACAGGATTAACACTGATTTCAGATTCACATAAGGTAAGTATGTTTACTAATTTTAATTATTCATACTCTTTAACTGTGGGCCAATGCATAAGGTATAGTCAAGAAATGTGGGCCAATGCATACCAATTCTCCATTAGGCCAATATTGGGATCTCTCTTCTGGATTAGGACCAACAATGACCCCCCATTACCCCCAATTGTTAGAAAAATGCCTGGAAGACCCAAAGAAGCAAGAGTCAAATGACCTGATGAGAATAACTTACAAGTGAGTAGAAGGGGAAAGCAGATGAGATGTTCAAACTGCCAAACAGTTGGTCATGATAAGACAACTTGTGACAAACCAAGTGTTCCTAAACCACCAATAGTTAGGAGACAGTAGGTAGAAAGAGAGAGCCACAACATAGACCTGCCTCAGCAAGGGTAAGGGGTAGAGGTAACAGAGGTGGTAGAGGTTCTAGTAGTGGTGGCAGGGGACAAGGAAGTGGTGGCAGAGGTTCTGGTAGTGGTGGCAGAGGTTCTGGTAGTGGTGGCAGAGGGCAAGGTAGTGGTTGTAGAGGTTCCAGAGGTGGTAGGAGAGGTTCTAGAGGTCGTGCCAGAGGTTCTAGAGGTGGTGGCAGAGGCAATGGTCATGGTGGCAGTGCTGAAAGGGTAATACAAGCAACACTTACTTACTTACTTGATTACATTTTTCTTATGCAAATGTTATGTCAATACAAGGAATACTTACTTGATTACATATTTCTGTTTGTAGACCATGGATGAAGAAGGCATTAGGCAAGCAATGGAACATGAATACTTGCAAGGGCTATTGGATGAACAAGAGGAACAAATGCAAAACTATCAAAGAGAGGAACCTGAAAGACTTGGTGAAGAAGCTTTAAAGCAGTTCATGGAAGAGGAAAAGATGTATGCAAGAATGGATGAGGAAATAGAAAGAAAAGAACAAGAATAGGAAGCAATGATGGATCCTTTGTTTGATTGCAATTTCCCAGAGAGATTCCCAGAGGATGATCCTAATATTATAGAATACAGGGCCATGAAAGCTTCCATTAAGTTTGTTCATCCAACCCAAGAGTCACAAGTTCAACCAAAGTCTGCTATTCAAGAATCAGATCCAACTACTGCTAGTGTTGTTGAAGCCACACAAGTTGAAGGTTCTAGTGGTATTAAAGAATCAGATCTCCAAACTGAAGGTTCTAGTGCAGGCAAAAATAAGGCAACAAAACAAAAAAAGTTGCTGTTAGTCAAGAAAACAAGATCTATTATAAACAGTGAGGAAGATCAGAGAGGATCAAGATGATGCAAGGAAAGAACTTCAAGTTTGATGCACAAGGTTCAGGTTCAACACCTGCCAAAGCATTTGATGTTAGTCCAGATGCAACTCCTTGAAGTCATCTGATTTAGCAGTAACTTTGATCCTTTCATGGATGTAAAACAATACTTTATCTTTTGGTAGCTTATTTGCAGTCATGTATGGTTGTGATACAATACCTTATCTTTTGTGTGGGTAACATGGTTGTGTTCAACAATGGGTGTGTTCCCTACTTCTACTGACTTTATTTCTACTTTAATGAATAGTGTCCCTTTGACTGTATCAAAGAGGCTAGTTTAATTCAATATTTTGTCTTGGTCTTTGTTCTTTTTTCATTTGGCATGTGTCCCTATGCAGTAACATGTGAAGTATGCAGTTAGGTAGATATGCTGTAAATGCTTTGGCATCTGTCAAATGCATGTGCATAAAGCATTTCACTGCAATTTTGACCCTTTTTTAATAAAGTTTTCACTTTGGTACAACCACAAGACAGCTATGAACTAAATACTTTGCCATTTGATACAACCAAAATCATACACAACACAGTTATGCAGTATAAATGTTGTGCCACTTGATAAAACCAAAACAAACCATTCCATTGATTATGTCAACTGATACAACCAAAATACAACCAAAGTACATCATACATAACCTACCACATCTATTTCAGTCACTAAACCATCTATTTTCATTGCCATAAACTTCTATTGTTTCACTGCCAATACCAAACACATGCAAATTGAAAATGCAAAGAAAGTTGACTTCCAAAAAGTCAAAGAGGTCAAACTTTTCTGCAATTCATTGTTCTTTTCACCCAGCTCAGCTTGAAGTATTCCAATCCTCCATTCACGGTTGCCCTCTTGTCCTAATTGTCTTCTTTGTTGTGGATTCAAAAGAGTGTACATCTCGTACAAATGCATCCTGTACCAATCACTATCCATCTCTGGATCATACCAATCCCAAAACTCACACTTCTTCTGCACGGGTTTGTAACGATTTGGACAAACAAGAAACCTTCGAGATGGATTAGTGTTTGTCCAAGATGTTAAAACCATTACGGGTAACTCACAATCACATGTTCGATCATAAAGGTAGATGGACATGATTTGGTTTCAATTTTACTGTGTAATTAGGGTTTCAATTTGGGGGTAAATGTTAGGGATGTCGTGTTAATGAATTAGGGTTAAATAAATAAGGTTGGGTCGGGTTTTAGGGTTAAATAAGATATATGGGTCGGGTGGATTGTCTAGGTGGCTTTTTTAAAAAATACATAATACACGTGGAAAATAAAATTGGGTTTTTGGATTATTTGCCGGTAATAATGACTATAATGTCAAAAATTAGCCGGTTTTGCATACTAAATTGGTAATAAAAATAGTTTGTTATCTAACTTTGTAAATTTGGGAAAGTATGTTTCTAATTTATGGACTTTACCCTAATAATAATAATAATAATAATAATAATAATAATAATAATAATAATAATAATAATAATAATAGTAATAATATTCCGTAATAATAATAATAATAATAATAATAATAATAATAATAATAATAATAATAATAATAATAATAATAATAATAATAATAATAATAATCTATCTATACTAATAAACCAGAATAATTTACAAGCCCTCTAAGTATCCAATGCAATTAATATTCTGATGTGTCTTCGCTGTGATTGGTGGAAGATTTAATGCGTACAACCTCCTTATGCAACTCATTATTTGCACCTTATCATAAAAAAAAACTCATTCGATTACATATTCAAAAAAATCCAATCAACGATCTTATTTTTGGTATGCAATAACTCTTACTATTCATCATTAGCTTCCTCTATACGCTCATTAATCGGCAGTTTCAAATCATAATCTAATGTCACCGATTGAAACAAACACACAAAACATTTTCGATTTCAATTATAGTCATGAATTTTGGGTCTCAATCTTCTTCTCCACATTGTGTTTATTTTCCATTGAATATGTTCAATTTAATTGTGTTTTACAAGAACCCTAGAAAAAGAATTGGGGAATTTACTAATTGGTAAGTAATGAGTTCTTTTTTTGGTTTTCCATTCAATTATAATACGTTTATGATTTGTTTGTTTAAATCTATTCTTATACAGGATTAGTTTGTGAATGTGATTTAAGAACATCAATCATAAGATAAAACCACATATACAGGGTATGCAATATTATTTTTCATGTTTTCTATGTATTGATCAGTAGGTTGAATAGGTCAGCGGTTTATATGCTTATTTCGTGTGTTTGTTTCTATAGATTCGAGAATGTTTTATCCTTTTTGATGTTTTGTAAATGGGGGTGTGGAATGACAGACTGAAAAGGCTTCAATGCTTGATAAATTTTGATTCATTATTAATTTGAAACAAATTGTGATATATATTCTATGGCCACAGGTTCTCAGCATGAGCAGAGAGGTGCCGATGTTGCTGCATGCGCGGCTAATCCCATGGCTGCTGAGGTACAAATATTCTCTTTGGCAATTTATCATGAGAAAAGTTGTTATTATGACACCTTATAACCATCTTTTTTTTTGAAACTTCAACTTCATTCAAAAAACAAACCGACTAAGGCCTCAAAGTAAGGACTAGCGGCTCAATACAACATATACAAAGGAGATATTAACCAATTATCCTACGACAAATCCTTAAACTTGGACCTATGTTTACACCAAAAGAACGACATCCTTTTAATATTAGCAATTATAATTCTACCCGCGGCCTTCTTCTCTTGAAACACGCTCTCATTTCTTGCACGCCAAAAAAAAAAAAAAAAAAAAAAAAAAAAAAAAAAAAAAAAAAAGCTATAACAATAATACCATGGACAATAATCTTTCCCCATTTCCCTCCTTCCGCTTCTTTATATAGCTGCAAAAGGTCTTTGACTTCAAAAGCTATTATAGGACTGAGCCGACACCAATTCCCGATTGCGGACCACACCTCCTGAGCGATGAAACAAGCTATAAACAAGTGAACAACTGAATCATCTCCCCAATCACACATATTACACTGCAGCGAACCATCTTAGGTAGCTTTTTTTTTTCTTTAATTGTAATGGATTTAATTAGGAAAGAGTTACTATTTGTTTCTATTAAAGAATATTGTAATGTAGTGGAATTGGTTTTGCAGACGAGAGACTTGATGAAGAAGATACCACACCTGCAAACAAGTTGCTGGAATAATGTAAGTTTGAACTTAGTGATAGTTCATAGTAAATGCTATGAAAGATGATAATAACTATGGTATTGCGTTTTGGAAGTAACTGATATGGAGTAATCAAATTCGGATAATTAAGATTAACAAAGTGGGTTGCAGGAGGATGATTTATATGGGTATGAAAAATGCTAAATGTTCTACATGTAATATGAGCCTAAATAAACTGTTGGATCTAGATCATTATCGTTGCATCTAAAGTATAATTATGGGTGTGTCATGTGTGATCAAGTGGTTGTGTGTAGGTAAATTTGAAATAACTTATATGCACTTCAGATGTTTATAAATGAACATACAAAAAGGAGCACGCGAGGGCACTAAAGCTCATGAAATTTCTCGGCTACGTAAGGAGAGATCCGAGAGCAAGGTAAATTTGAAATAACTTATATGCTTAATAATATGGCTGAAGAATGGGTGGGTCACGTAGATTGAGTCATGCGTCATATGGTTCAAAGTTCTTGCTACATCAGGAAAGACCACGGTTACCTGTTGACAAGATCAGGTTGGGTCGGGAACAAGTTGCAAAATACAAATACCACTTAACAAGATCAGGTTCGGTCAAGAACCAGATCAGAACCCGGACAGGCTTGCCAAAGAAATTGGTGTTCACAAAATAAAGGTACAATGACTAAAAATGGGACGACTTAATTGTATGTTGGAATTCCATGAAATAACTCAAAATTAAATTAGATGTGTAGACCTTGGAAGTGTTATATCGAGCAAAGAATATGTGAACCAAACTTTTAAGGTATGTCTTCTTCTAGCAATATAAGACCAAATAAAAGAGAGGCTGAAAACCAGCTAACAAGAGATGGAGAAACAATTTTACGGCTAGCAGTCGTTATGTAAAAAAGACGAGTTCCTATACAGGTAATGGAGACATGGGTGGGCTGGTCAGGTTGGGTAGTGGGTAGAAATGATAATTTAGTGTAGTGATGGATGATATTTCTTTCAATTATCTGTTCACTCATAGCATACCTTGCTGCCACTCTTCCTTTACAGAGCTCCATGGTCTTCTATGAGAATTCTTGGCTGCAAAATCTTTACGACATGGTCCGGTATTGTCAGGTCTATGTTAAAACTTACTTTAATATGTTAACAATTACAAAGGAAAAGTTTTTGTAACTGCAAGATATCAAAACTTATGATGTCCCAGGTGCAGTCTAAAAAGGATATCGAGAAAGTGCTTTCTTCAAAAAATTTACTGAGGCATTGCAAGACAGCAATGGTAACTTATTCTGCTATGACATTGAAAGTATTTGTTTAGTTAGCAGGGCAAGTTATGCCATATCGTATTATACATTCTTGCAGGGATGTGTGATATATATGCTTTTTCATGTGAGGTCATGGGAATTGATGCATCTGGTATTCATTCTTACATGTATGGAAATAAAATATTTTATTCATTATAATTAAAACCATTAATTGATGAAACATATGAACACTTGGTATGAATTGCAGGGCAAGAAATCCAAGAAACGGACCAGAGAGCGACAATGTTACAACTGGTGGAAAAGTTCAAGGTTAGAAACAAACACTTGACGCTTTCATGCTTCAGTAGTTCTCTAACCCAACAAACAATAATGTAACAATTCATCGTGACATTGCTGTTGTTGTGGCAGAGTTGATGGAGTAGTGTTCACAGGTTCTTTGACATATTGTTGATCAAAACTTCATTCCGATCATGATGGTGTGAGAATGCCACAGCTGTCGCGAAAAAAGATGGACCAGCATGTTCGTCCTCACATAATCATGTGATGCTTGAATATTTATACTTTGCCCGTGTGTGAAAGTAACGTTGCTATTAGTCTTTAAAAAAAAAGTTTATCAGCAGAAGATATGCACACCAGTTTAGGTTATACTCATTTTGTGCAGCGTGCTGTTACCACTGTTGGTTATCATAGAAAATGAATTTGGTCAAGTGGTATACACACAAAGAAACTACAGTGAATATCATAGTAGGATCTCATGTCTGAGTCGAAGATCCAAGCAAAGCATGGATTGGCGGGAAGCTAATATAGATTACTATTCAAGAGGCCGAGATCAGACTTTCAGCCTAAAAAGGTTCATAATATTTCATAATTTATTTTACATACTAGATTTTCATGTTACTCTTAATGACACAATTTTGATTTTGTGACTGAACCAAAATCTAAATGGATATAGTGGTTCAACAAAGATGAAAATGAAATTTATTTTCGGGGTTTACAGACTTTAAGTTTGCATGAACATATAAAAAGGATGCTTCATATCAGGTCCAGACGTAGAATACAAACTATTATGGTTCTACAAAAATGAAAATGAATTTTTAATGATAATTTTGTTATAGTCGAGAAACTGATTTGAAACTAAAATGCATGGACTCGCTATCTCAAAGCAAACTATTTATATGTCGATATACTCGAGTGTTCGTTTATAGGATGTAGCTTTTTTTTCTTTCATGATTTATGATAAACCAGCATCCCATATGTTAAAGATGATGACATCAGTACTAACCCATATATATATATATATATATATATATATATATATATATATATATATATATATATATATATATATATATATATATATATATATATATATATATATATATATATATATATATATATATATATATATCTACATTATATATAACAGGAGGCATTTGAAGAATATGTCACCTCATTGCCCAGTCAATGCCCAGTAATTCAGTTTCAGCCATGTCATCACATGTAATTTGAGGAGTTACTTAAAATTCGTATTTAATTAAATTCGGATTAATTTTGATTAAAAATTTATTATGCAAGATTCGAACCTAGGATCTTATGATACATTAGTAACTATTTTTACCACTGGAGCAACTTAATTTTTGAGATAAATACTGCAAAGCCAACACTATAGTGTTTACCAAAAAATTTAAAACTAGAACTTATCATAACATAAGAAACCCTAATCTCACGTAAAAAACCCACTCCATTCATACGTTTTCTCCTCCATCCACGTAAAAAAAACTCACTTCATTCGTAATATAATTTTTCTCAAAACCCTAATTTCATCTTTTTCTCAGCTGTGCTAAAGAACCTGGACGTCCAGCTCATATTTGATCGGTGCAGCTGTTCTTCTTGGTTTTGCAATTCTCTTTAATATCCTCTTCAGTGTGACAGTGGTTTTCAATGTGCAAATCAACCCACGGGATCTGTTCATTACTATCGGCTAATAAATATATATCATTCCTACAGACTACTGTTATATCTCTTTCCGAATCAAGGTTTTCCATTCCTAAACTCGACTACATATGTAGCTTTTATAAGAATTCCAACTGATCTGATTTTATTTGTCAATAGGTTCAGTTTGGTGGAAAAAGGGGATGATAAATATTTTTGGTTAGAAACGACACTTCAGTCAGTTATGTTTTCACCGCATTATACTTATGCATGTTATCTTGTGTTCAAATTTAGAGACATATGAGTGTACCAGATAATGCTCATTTGTTTAAAACAGAAAGCAAGTTGGATGGAGTTTCTATAGGTACAATGTTTATATATCGGAGTACGTATCCTTTGAATATACCCACAATCAAGCCAAAGAAAGGAAGGAAGGATAATATAATATTTTCCTCAGCCATCTCCTCTAATTCGTTATTGATCTTCAATATTTATTCAAATGTATTTGTTTTTGCCAACTGCAGGCTATGTACACCAATACAATATGTTGGAATTCATCCGGTTGTTTTCAAGTCTTTGCATTCACCCCTCAGAAACAATGAATAGGTTTTTTAGTTTGTATGTAGGTTGAGACTGTGCTCTACTTGATACACCTATTCTTAATGCCCACAGAACATGCATGATGGAAAGTGCTTACATCTTTCGGCGGTTGATAATGTTAAACATGAGACCGTGTTGATTCACCCACATACTCACTATCGATTAAGTATATATAAGTTATTCAGAACCTTAAATGTTACATTTTTACCAATTTCTGATGATTTATGTAATTCAGATGCATTTGTATCTTTTGCTAGAGGTATTGCAAAGGTGCAATATTATACGTAGTATCTATTAAAGTTCCTGTTATGAAATGGGTCGACTTCATATATTAAAGCTTTTTCCTTTTTACGTTTGCAGATTTTTTGAATGAAAAATGCCTATGACCTTCATATATGGTGTCCAGGATTATCGTACGGTGAAAAGGTTAAGAGAACTACCAGGTGCAGCTCTATTTTATCTTGCTTTCAGCATGAAAGATGACTATAACAAAGGATGGTCAAAGGTAAACATGTAGTACACCTCTGTATTTGCTACATTGACTGAAGCTCCCTTGATAGGTTCTCTCAACACTGCTCACACAAAGGCTACAAAAAATGGCACCATTTTTGTTTATTTGCAGATGCTAGAGAATGGCATTCGAGCCACCAATGTTTGGGCCATCATTTCCTGATCAGGGTAATAAGCAACATAAGTAGTTTGTCACTTATATTATAATCATAATTCGTACGGTGTTACAATTTTACACTCATAACTCCATATCACATAAAATCAAATTTTCATTCGGAAAATTTAATCTTAGAGGGTGTATGGACAAGCGTTGCCAAAGGATCCACAATAATTAACTTCTGCTAATAAGCAAGCGAGCGCGGCTATTAGAGGTGACCTATAATGCTACTTTGAATTTTGTTGATTGTTGTATATATGGTGCAGGTTACCGATAAATTTACTGTCACCTTTCCTAACTTTATTGTTACAGGTGTTTGTACTACTGTTAGAACAACTGGCATGCGCTAACCACCAACCGGTTCGCACAGTTAACCTATGCCTCAAGGTAATTAGCGTTGTTGTTATCTATCTTCTTAGGTGTATGTAAAGATGGGAATTGCTTCAGACTTTGATAACGAAGTGTCAAATACAACTGCTTATATCTGTGCGACCACAAGCTGACTTTTATGGTCCTTATTTTTTTTAGGTATATGGGCCATAATAGAGGTCGAGAGGAAGCACCGTCTGCACTTTCCCATGCGTTTATAGAGCTGAAGCATCTGCAATACAGCGTTGCCTTTAGCCAGTGACAAATCTTGGAAAAAGGCATTTTTTTTTTTTTTTTATGTTTTTGGTATTTTATTTTTTAAACATTAGTTATATGATTAAATGGGTTAAACACGTCGTGTTTGGGTTATTAGTAAACCCGTAGTTTAGGGTCGACTCACCAAGCTGAACCTAACCTCAATGGACACCCTCCATATGGCATTTAATAAACTATATAGGAGCACAGGACGAGTTCAGGTAAAAAAGTGCATCTAATAACAATAATATACACATTTTATAGATCAGTTCGTTTATGCATGGATAAGTTTTAATATTGTGCCGCGTAAACATGGGTTGTTTTTAGACAACACTTAACTGCTTATGCAGGTTTTTTAAAGGGATTTCTAATAAAAAAGGATATAACCCCATAATAATGGGGTTGTTTGGGATTTGTTATTGAAACTCCTTAATTGTTTCTACATTAATATTGGCTGTTTGGGATTGCATATAGACATGGATATCACTATACTAAAGGGGCTGTAAGGGAGTGCTTATTGAAACTCCTTAATATCTTATACGATTAAGTCCTGCAAGTCTACACCTCAAATCTTAGCATACAATCATTAACTGGAATATCCCATACCTTTCGCTTCATTTATGCAGTGAGTTTGAAAACAATATAGACACATCCGGGGAGCTCATCTGTATTCAGAGGCCGAGCAATTCCATTGAACAACAAAATTCTTAGACGAAAACAAATCACTTGCATATCTACCAAGGTCGTATCAATGCCAACTCATTTCGGCTAATGGAAGACATTTGGCGACTATTGTTATAGATGGTAAGTTATAGATCTGCTATCTGTCATATATAGTCATTGCCTACAATCTATATTCTTCATATCATTTTTTATCTTCATTTTTAAGCATTTAAATACATTTCATGCTTGTGACAGCCTGAACTTAAAGCATTATATTTCTCTTCATTTTTAGAATTTATACGCTAATCAAAGGTGATAGCCCCATTGTTGGTGAACTTGGTCTTTTTTTTTTCTTAATTGGTGTTTAGGTATGGGTAATTGCAGGGATTATATAAGTAAGAAACTGCAGATAAATATGGGAAAGAACAAGTTCATGAATGGCGTCGTATAGTTTTGATATCCCTCAACCAAATGGTGAGAGTTTGGAAATGTGTGTTGAAAGAGCCGTTACATCCTTCAAAGAACATGTAAGTGCACCTTTTATTTGATAATCAGTTTTATAGAACGGGATTTAGGAGGTAGTGTTTAAATGTAGTTTTGTTGTTTAAAGTTGTAATAATCTGATAATTAAACTTAAATCGTGCAGGTTGAACCTCGACTACAAGCGGGAAAGAATGTAATGATCGCAGCACATGGGAATTCCTTGAGGTCCATTATAATGTATCTTGACAAACTAACTTCTCAAGAGGTGAGTGATTGGACTTACAAGATTCTCACAATGCGTTTATTTAGTTTTTTCCACTTGGTTTTTATTTATGATTTTTGCCAATATAAAGCATATGTATTCCTGTCATTCATTTTTATATAGCCACATTGCAATACCATCTATAATAAAATTAATCTTCACAAGGAAAAGATCACAATATTACAAGCATGATGTATCATATATCAATCAAAAAAGTATTAATCAACTACCTATATGATGCATAGCACAAAACATAGATATACTTCATCCTGACAACTACAACATGAATGCACCAAGAATGTCAAAATTCAAGACAAGGTCAATATATGCTATAAAAAAATATAAGAATGTATAGTGGCACAAAACAAGGACTCATCTTGGTGAGGTACATTGATGAACACAACACACATAATAATAAGGTTATTAAAAATGGCATGATCTCGAGTTTTGTTCATGGTTGTTTTTGTGTTGGTAGTAGCTATTCATTCATCCATGGTTAATGCAAGCTTCCTAAAAAGTATGTATTTCAATTGGGCTGCACAACATTCTTCAATTGGACCAAACTTCATCAATTGCTTATTGTTGAGAATATGATGCTTTGATTTGAACCTTTCTTGCAGGGAAGATGTAAAGTATTCGTGGTCATCAAGATCTCAAACAATGAATAGATAATTTGGTATAGTCTTGATATATGTGACGGAAGATGCACAGAGAACATCTAGAATTGCTAAAGCATCACAACAACCCAAAACATTTAGCCCTGCCAGTTCCTCTAATTCACAGCCTCATGATAAGCGCCAATGTTAGACTGAAGTTGTGCTTTTGAAGCATGCTGGTCCAAGTAGTTTAAAGAAAAATAATAAATTTGTTTCCCCTACTACTACTCCTGAGAGAACAAGTATTCAGAAGTTAGAGGCAAGCCAGGCAACCGAGGAAGATATTTTCTCATTCTCACATTTGGTCTCATGGGAGATGACCAGGTCTCAAAAAGGGGGGCAGCTTATGATATAATCCCCAGAAAAGGAGAGTCGTGGGCCCTCTTCAAGAACTGGAATATAAACTGGTGCACTGATGAGAAAAGAAAGTATGAATCAATGTCAAAATGGCAAGTCCCTTTAGTCTATCAGAAGGAGCTGAGGTAAGTGGCGGCGGATTACCAAATTTTGAAGTTGTTCAGGCGTTCCGAAGGATAGAGGAGCACTTGAGTTTGGGTGAGGAAAACTTGAAAGATTACAGTGGTTTCTATATTGTGAATGAATCTGAGAATAAAATGGGGTATTCGATTAACAAGCATAATTATGGTGTATCTCAAGCTATGCAACATGATACAAATAACAATTTTGCATCTGAACAATAACCAGGTAAGAGACGAGAGAGAAAAGCAGAAGAGAGGCTCAACGTGTCTTTATTTGACCCACAACAATCATAAATGGGTCAAAATAACTTTGTTTTGGTATTTATATTGATTAATTTTGTTGTGGAGGTCTTTGTGTTTTTATGTTTATGTCACTTTCGTTGTGTAATATTAATTGTTTCAGCAAAATCCGGGTCCGATCCATTCCCGATTAATCATGATTATGGAAGAATTCAACGTTGGAGTGTATATAACAAACCAAGGTATGGCTTTTGTGTTGACATTAGAACTATAATGGGTGACGAGCATTTGATCTACTCGGTTTCGCGTACAACCTTCACACCAGGATTGCTACTATTAAAAGGTACCTATGCTAATCATATGTTGCATTTAAAGTTTTTAAACTGAAGGATAATGTAGTGTTTGTTTAATTTTTATAGTGTGTTTAAAACGGTGCAAATAAGAGGTTGTTTGTTTTTTGGGTCGCTTGCAATGGGCATCATTAAGTTGCTAATTCAAAATAACTATTTTTAGACTAACTTGATTCCTCACATATAAGTGTAGCATTCCAATGAGATAAGTAGCATACGTGTTTCTGTTTCTTTTGATGACATTCTGTATTTCTTGAACCTATTTGAGCTGATTAAAAGAATGCCCATTTTCATTTAAATCTGGAAAGGTAACATGAAAAAAGCCAAAATGTTTGGTACTACTGCCGCAAATACTAATTTGAACATAAATACAGGTAAAGATTTTTCTTAATACATATATGTAACTAGCGTTACTAAAGAATAAAATTGAAAACAGAGTTCCTTATTAAGCTTCCTATAAGTTTCTTTCCAGTTAGGATCAAAGATATAGATAAAAGAACCAGGTCCGCATGTAGTGACATTAACCAATAACTTCATTTAAGTTAATTCAGTAATTTTTGCTTTGTAACATATGTCATATGTACAATAAAAATAATTGACCTTCTCGGTATGCAAAAACAATAAGTGTTACTGTAATAAAAAATATAAGCATCAGTTCACTTTGTTTAGTATGTGATGGTAAATATGTTTTAAAGGGTGTTTGGATTTGAATTTTAAAACTGATTATCAGTTTTTAACAATTGGTTTCCGTGGTGGAACAGGTTCACAAACATCACAAATCGCCAATTTTAATGTCTCGGTGCAAGGTGGCAGCACATCGGAAGATAATGGCGAGGAAACACAGTACAGGTTCGTATAACATACCCACTTTAAGCTTATCCAACTGGATAATATGTTGATGGGAAATCATCAAATTATCAAAAGGTGACAAAATATCAGGGTTAGGCTATAGGTCAAAACGGGTGAGTTTTATAACGGGTCATTCCATTGTAAGTGACCTTCAAATTACTATTTTCAAACATTGATCTTTTTGTTTTGCGCTTATCCATGTTTGTTGATGTATTTATGGGCTTATAGGTGACAACCATGTTTAAGACAAGAAAGGTTAAATACGTCCATTTCAAGTCTAGATAACAACACATATGACCCACGTAGTTCATTATCAACTACTCAAACAATGGCAAAGCGACGCGAGCTACGAAGTGAATTGATAATGTCGCAAAGCGATCAAGAAACAAAACAATGCGTGTAACTAAGTGAAAATACACTTTTATGTTGATGGTGACTTATCTCAAGCACAGATAGAATAATACATCGATGTATATCACATAGAATGGTGAGTTCATGACTTATATGATTTGGTATCACCTTGTGTGAACACTTACGAGGATATGGGATCCCCAATGACCCATTTATATGACAAATGGATCCTATTGTCTTAATTTGAAATTTGTAAAAGTTACTCCCCAATGAATTGTTTTTAGCTTCATTTTGTTGTATTTTATTTACAATAAAATTGTTACAATTATATAGCTGACAGGTTGATGATTCAAATATCCTCAAATTGCTTGAAGGACTTTGTTCAAATTGTCCGGGATGTTTGTATAACTATTCTAAGCAAAAGGAATTTAATAAAAAAAATGGTACCTTTTTCAATAATTAATAATGACCAACTAATTTCCATTGGTAACGCATAAAAAAAAAAAAAAAAAAAAAAAAATCTTTAATATCTTATTATATCGTTAACTAATACCTTCAAATGATATTTATAAGTCATGCCCGCCCATCGGGCGGGCTTTGAAAGCTAGTGTATATATATATATATATATATATATATATATATATATATATATATATATATATATATATATATATATATATACACACACATTCAACGCGGTTCTTATCAATACGAAACCAGAAAACAAGAAAAGTTATCATATAAAGTATCTTGAGTTAACTAAGTATGCATGATGATGTTGTGTTACCTTATGAAGTAGTCTGCAAATAAGGCTAAGCCCATGCCTTATTTCAGAAGACGTTTTGAAGCAGAATATTTTGTGTGCATCCAATAATTTTGCTCTTCTTATGGCAGCAAAGGAATGAAGGATCTGATTATTTTACAGATGAAGATGTGCAGAAAAAATCATCCAAATATCAGCCTTCTGGATGGTAGCTTGCTGAGGATGGTTTGTTTAATCTTAATGATGTGGGGCGGGGAGAAAGGCAGCAGTGTGTTGTTGCTCCATCAAATATTCTCCACAACTTCTCTTTTTTGCTAGAAAATGAAGTCAAATAAGCCTAAATAATTTCATGACCCTTCTAAGAATAAGGTACATTTTGATGTTAGGAGTTAGATTCCCTAAATTAGGCCTTAAGTTAGTGAAGGTGTAATGGTCTATTATTGGTTGTGCTTTAAAGCTCCTAATTGTGTACTTTTAGTGGCATTTGGCATCCCCACAAGACCAACATCAGCTATGCTCTTTAGAAAGAAGTTTTTAACTTCTGTCATTAACAAAGGTGATAATAAGATACAAGAATTTGGTACAAAGTTGCTTGTGAAGAAAAATGTATCCATGAATATAAAAAGATGATGAACGATACTACCCTTTTGATCTTTGCTATTCAAAATGGCTCTGGATTGTTCCATTGACCTGAGCGTTGTAAAATACAATTCATCTTACTTGTTCGTATTATTAGGATTTGACTGCAACCACTTTGATGCAAACCAAAGGTTTATAAGATAGATGTGTGGAAAACTAGAAGGGGGGTTGAATAGTTTACCGTTTAAAATCTTTTTAACTTGTTTAATTATCTTTTGAAACTTTCCGTTTAATCAAATATATATACGCAAACACAATATATAACATGCAAGTATAAAGAAAGAAACGATCAAACCACAACACGAGTATTTATCGTGGTTCGGCTACAAGGACTCTTTTTCCTTGCCCTACGTCCACGCCCCGAGTATCCAACTCGAGAGTTTCTTTCACTAGTCAACAAGCTCCTTTCACCGGAGGAGAAAACCTTACACGTCGCTTATACACGTTTACCGACACTATGCTAGATGTCGAGTTCTTTTACAAGGGTACAACCACTCCCGTTAGTTCTTTTACAAGGGTACAACAACTCCCGTCACACTTTGTATTTTGAGGACTAAAATACTAACCGATCACTACTGAAAATACACAATCAAATGAAGTGTAAACTACACAAGTCTACACAATGCTAAGCTAACAAGTCTTGCAACGTTGTGTTGAATACTTGTAACTTTTTTTGAACTCGTGAACTTCTTTGATACAAAAAGAAACTTAACATATGAAATGAGATGTTAAAGGGTTAGATGAAAGAAAGAATGAATGTGTGTGAAAATATGATGTAGAGTGATAAGCCAAAATTCAAACATATGGCTTGGTATTTATAGCAAAACTTTCTACAGGTCTGGCGGATACGGCGGAACCCTCAGATGGGTTCCGCCCATGTACCCCCAGGGTTCCGCCAGGCTTGCAGTTGGTTTTGCAATAAATCATACAAACCAAACAAGGTCACATCTCATAAAAACTAGTCAAACACAAACTTGTGCAAGAAGACTTATGGTTAGTCAAACACACTATCTTTCCATAAAATGTATATTGACAAACTTACCATAAATGTGATGTGACATTTCTATTTTAAGAAATAAAAAGTGTTGTGTTTTATGTGAAATGTAAAATGTAGCAAATGTCTAATTATGCAAGTCTTAAAACTAAGATTATGATTTACTTAGAAACTAAAGTTTACATTTTGTCGTTAAAAAAACTTAGCAAAGATCGTAAAATATAAATAACGTTTTGATGTGTGCTCAATTATAGTATATATATATTTTCCGAAGAAATACTTAGGAAAGTATTTCCCGGGGTCGTTCTCCCAACGAAAATCGAATGGAGTTTCGAATAATCGAATTGGGAATCGTGTAGTGAAAAGTGATTGTGTAATTCAAAATGTGAAAAGAAATAGTGAATTATGCACAAGATACAAGCTATATATGCACAAAAGTTTAAAACGTAAAAACGGAAATGCAAACGCGATTTAAACGTAACGTACGAAATAAAACGCGACTTATATACTAAAAATGATCCTACAAATGTGAAACAAATTTCTAAAAATCTTAAACTATTAAAAAGAATTTTGAGAAAAAGAAAAATTATTTTTTTTGAGTTTTTATTTATTTTCTATTTATTGAATTAAAAAAATAATTGAAAAATAAAGGAAAATGTGTAAAATAATGGGAAATTATAAAATCTAATCTAAAAATTCTAAAATATTATAAAAGAATTATCTAAAATATTTTTGTATTTTTAAAAGCTTTTTCTGATTTTTTTATTGATTTTTGTTTATTTAACAGTATTAAAAATTGATTAAAAGCTAAGAAATATTAAGAAAAATAGTAAAACAATTCAGAAAAATCTGGAAAAATTACAGAAAATCTAAAATAATATGGAAAGATTGCAGAAAAATTTTGAAAAGAAAAAGATAAGCAGAAGTGCTTATTTGAGCTAAAACAGCTTATGGCAAATGCTTATTTATAAGCACTTGCCACAAATCTTAACCAAACTTGAAACTCAAATGTAAATTGATAGAAAAGACTCAGTTATGCTCAAAAATGCACAGGGAAGACACAGTATCACTAGGATCTTAGCAATAAGCAGTTAATGCAAACTAAAATGAACAACAATAAGCACTCTAACATAAGCCAACAGAACAAAATTACAAGTAATCACTAAAAGTAACTCTAATGAACTCAGAACAATCAAGAAAACAAAAGCACAAGCTCAAATTAGCACAAGCAGCCCTATGATCCAAATAGATTACAGGTCCAATACCACTAATTGCAGGACCAATAAGCTATATCAAATAAGCTCTGAACTAAGATATTATGGGGGCAAATAGATCTCTGTACTACTGATATTCCAAAACAAGCAAATACTCTTTCATAAACTACCAAATGCTCCTCTAAATTCACCCAAAATCAGCAGCCAGTGGGAACTAAAATTGTAACAGTTGACTATTCTAATGCTATACTATTTTGACTAATTCCAAATTTGATTAATCTAATTTACTTCTACTAGATTTATTAAGCTACTATTAAACTAGAATTAGCTACTATCAACTAATATGCAACTACTTCTACAATTCCACTAACTGAATTATACTTATGCTAACAGTAAGGTAGAATTAAGTTTTACTTTGACTATTTAATGTTGTGACCTACTATTTTTATGTTCTATATTTCTAAAACTGACCTAAGTGAACCAATGTGAAATAGATATTCAGTGAGAAAACAACAACATCACTCAGTTACTGTTACATCCAAACACCCCTTTATCTACTAGTTTTCACTATGTAACAATGAAATCAACCATAAACTATCAAACTACTGATCTAATCAACTGTAAAAACAATAATAGAAGCAAATACAACACTCAATAACAACAGAATCACACAGCTACACAAAAACTCAATTATATAAAAGATATTGTATTAACTGCTTATATAAAACCGAAACTGAAACTTACAATCACTCTCAGCATGAACAAAGAGTTTTCCACAGTTTCCTATCTTTAAGATAGGCTGGGATCTTCCCTGGCTATCCCAAGCTATCAGCAATTCACCAGAAATACAAATCAACCTCCACAGTTGACTTACATTGACCAACTAGATAATGCACCAGAACAATGAGTTCTATTCTCACAAAAGCTTTTCAAAGCTTATATGAGAATAAGAATCTACAAACAAGCTTAACTAAAATTTTGAAAATAGATCAAACAACCTTTTTTATATATATTTCTTTTCTTATCTGATTTTCTCAAAACTATTCAAATGAAACAGTATTAATCTTGAAAACAAAGAAATATAAATTGATTTAAACTATTTGAAACAGGAATAAAAGCTATCTAATAACTAATAACATTCAATAAGCAGTAATGAGAAAGATTAAAGCTAATTTGTATTATTAAAAAGGAAATTACAATTTGAAATCAAAAAGTAAACAACAATTCTGGAATAAAATTGGCAGAGTTTTGCTACTCAAAACTCCACACCTCAATCACTAGCCTAAGCCTCTTATTCATACCTGATGAGAGGAGAGAGGTTCACTGATTGCCACCTTGGCAATCCGTGTGGTGTGCTTCTTCAAGTCATTTCTAAGCCGCGAGATCAATCCTCCAATCATTGCCCCATCATATAGACCCTTGGATTAGATTTGGTGACGCGTTCATACCAATGAGATACTGCCACATGTCCATCCGTGTGCTTCTTTGGCTCTGACAAGTTCTGACACCTACTGACAAGCTTCTAGATGTCCTTGATTTGACCAATTCACCCTTACTTGCTATTAATTGATATGCAGTAATATCTAGGGTTCTAAAGTGAATAGTGGTAACTGGGTAAATTGGGGATTTGGGGGGCGGGTAAGTGTTTTTGATTATTTTAATATGTTTGACTTTCTTTGACCGTGGGGTGTTTGTGGGCTCGGGTTTTTTTATTTGTGGATTGGTTTTAGGCTTTATTTTGTTTATTGGATTTGGTTAAAGTGCAATTGGATTAGGCTTAGTTTTGTGTGGATTTTCAGCTTTTGATATTTTCAACAAATAAGGACTAAGATTGCCAAGATTGAATTTATGAGGACCAAACATGTATTTCATCTCAAAATATCATCCAAGGGCTAATGATGTACATATCTGATTCTTCAAGGATCATGGACGTCATAAACTGAAAAGTATCTTCCAGGGACTAAAACTACCAAAGTCTGGAACTTGGAGGACCAATTCTGACAATAACATGAATCTTCATTCAAGGATTAAAACTGACATTCCTTAAATCTCTAATGACTCCTACGGCTCTGAATTGACTTTCATTGACTGACTGCACATGCATCTACTCTCGTGCTCGTTTTTGCTTGTTTCTGATTGTTTTTCATCTTTTAACGAGATATCCGTTCCTGCAAGTTCACAAACATAAAACACACAATTCTTTGGCATTTGTTAGCTTATTTAGTCCATTTGGGTTGGTATTTGGCCATGAAAAGGTATATGAATTAACACATACCAAAATCCCCCAGACTAAGGTATTGTCGTGTCCTCACGCAATGTGATTAATTCACGCTTTTGGGATAAATAATTTCAAAACTCTTCTTACTGACTTTGTAAAGTAGCAAGGAGGTTCGAAAGAAGTAATAAAATCATTTATTCCCGCAAACGCTCCATTTTCCAAAATTTTTCCTTTATTCCTTTATTCTACTTTCACTTCTATTTTTGTACTTTTCATACTTCATACTTGTGACGGTTTGTTGAACTTTCATTATTTATGCAATAATTATTAGGGTCAACGAATAGAAACACTTCTTAACAAGAAGCGACCATACGGATAAAAATCGTCATCCTTGATTTTTCACGAGTCCCCAAACTAAGCGTACAAACGAGATCACAACTTATCTACAAATTAGATGCTAACACTACTCATAATAGTTACTTGTGGAAACTCCTTACTCCCATGTCCTAAGTTTTGTATCTCAATATTTTATTTTTGTTGAGAAATGAATTGCTTCATATTTTCTCGTTTCACTAATTTTTTAGTCCGATAGTGACACCTAAGTTTAAACGATAAGTAGTTATTCATTTTCTCTTAAGAACTACTGCAATAGAAATTCGGTCCACATCAAGGAATTTTGGTACATACAACATCATAAATATAAGTTGCGGAGTACTACACGTGCACCTCATGTGTCCAATTCAGAATCATACACATGCACCTCACGCGCCAACAACTTATTTACATTCAAGCTCTTATTTGATATAACTTTCAACTTTAACTTTTTTTTTTCTTCATTTTTTCACTTTTTCACTTTTCTCATATTTTTCATATTTTTCACTTTTTTCTTTCTTAACTTTTCTCATAACATCAATGGAAGCTTATCGGGTAGCTCCAAAACCACATAGATAATCAACTTTTGACTTTTGATTTTTTTTCACTTTTTTTTTGCTCTTATTTTTGATGTTCCTTGATATGTACCCAACTTCTAAAGCAAAAAATCTCTTAAAAAAACAAAGAACTAAATATTATTCAAACCGAAATACCACTAATTAACCTAGAACATCTATTATATATTGGTGACGTATCTGATGGGAGTAAAAAGCCACAAGTACCTCTCATGAGCTCTAAAGAGAACCACTACTCCACGTTTAGCATCTAACTTCTAAATAAACTCTATCATTTCTCGCTCTTCGCAATTTAAAATTCCAAATAATGAAACCCGCGAATACTTAGCCGATAATCAGCCACGCATATATAAAGTCAGTTACGGAAACTGGCAAATTCTAGAAGAAGAATTCGCGTTTTCTAGCTCCTGATGTAAAAGACTAGCGAAAGCTTTTAAGTTGCGCATGTATAAAGTCAAGTACAGGAACTTGCAGATTCTTAAGAAAGAATTCGCATTTTATAGCTCCTGGTGTACAAAACTAGCACAAGCTTATATGATCATCATTGGTTAAGGGAACAAGCTAGGGCTTAACACGCCCGGTCAAGTCAAAATATTTATTCCTATTCTCGCCAGCAAGAAAGTCAACAAGGTGTTAAAACACTTATTCAAACTTTATTATATTTTTGCACAACTTTTTCAACTTTTCCACATATTTTTATGCTTTTCCATGACTTTTTCATTCATTTTTCTTCAAAATTTTTGAAAATTTTCAATTTTTTTTTTTTATTTTTGTGGAAAAACGGGGTTGCAAGAGTGCACGACTTGTGAAAAATGCAAGGTCAAAATCGAATAGAAGATTCACCCTCCCCCAGACTAGAATGAAACATTGTCCTCAATGTTTTATGGGTTAAGGCAATCCTAACAAAATTCTAGGTCCGTTTATTAATTATGCCAAAGAAAAACGTTAGTCGATAAGATTTACGGATATAGGATTTTCAATAGCACCGATGAATGAAACTCGAGCGGAGAGAAGATAACGAGCACGAGAGTCATCATAAATTGCGGACAATCCTAAACAAACAACCACGGAACACAAGAGTAGAAGATTCACCCCCTCCTCACGTTATTTGTTAGAAAATAGAAAATAAGAAGATGAAATTGGATAAGCATAGGTTGCCACCCACGAAGCGCTTTGTTTTTTATTTCCGAGTCACATAGCTTGACTCGATCCCCGAATTAATTTGTCCTTGGGGAAAAATCCGTGGAAAAATAATCTCACTCGGGCTTTCATTCAAAAATATTTGGATAAACATATGAATTAGTTGAAAGTTTCACCCCGAAGAGATAACCGATGGTGTTTTAATAGTGAAAACTTTTAAAAATGATACCAGGGTCAAAAACAACATCCTCACTCCCCACGGAATGAAGGATAAGAGAAATCACACCAAATGTTACAAATGGCAAGAAGGTCATGATAACAATCTTGAAAAACTCATCATCATCAAAAGAAAACTTCATAATTGTGAGATTATGAATTTTATCATTCAAGCTCATTTTAAAAACTTTCCCGGGTGGGAGGGTTGGTGTAGGACCGAAAATATGTATGATTTGTGTGGTTCGGGAGGTCTAGGTTGATGATTAAAGATGAAAGTATTCATCTTTTCTAGAGAGAGAAAGTAGAGAGAGGGTGAAGAAAATGGAATATATTAAAAATGAAAGAACAATTACACAATTTCCCACACCCCTCATGGAGAGTCATGAGGGGTATTTATAGGCTCATTACAACATTACTTTGCCTAGTGTACGATAGTAGTCCCTGCGGGTACTGCATGTTACTAATCTAGTCCAATTCACATGTGTGACGTTATCTTTATAAAAAAGCGAGGCTAACAATCTCCCTCCAAGATATCGTCACACGTGAATGGTTACAATGAGACCTATAAATACATTAACAATGTAAAATTACAACAATAGTAAACTATGTTGACGTTGTTGAAGCGCAGAGTCTCTGTAGTCTAGATACTGAGGCAGACTTGAAGTTCTTTTCATCCGACGATCTCGACATTTGATCTTTGGAACTGACGGCACAGATCTGTGTAGCTCTGAACTTCAACTGTAACGGTCTAGTTAGGTTATTACTCCCTCCTAACTAGTGAGCCTTTATTTCTTTTTCCTGCTCCCTCCTGAACCGACAACTCTCTTTTCATCACGCAGCGGATAAAGTAGATTCAAAAGTGTAGGAACATGGTTGTCGTTCGGGGAGCATCATGACAATATAACTCACATAACATTGCATAGAAGGTTGGTAATACGCTCCGATGTACACATCATTAGTACTTCTTCGGTTCTAGTGTAAGCATAATTCCCTCGAACAACCAACGTACTAGAGATGAAACACTACTTCTTTTGGCATGTTCTTCTCCCTCCTGATGGTTGCGATTTATCGAAATCATCATACTATTTTGTGTACATGCCATAATTACCCGTACTTTACACTTCTAATGCAATATAGATAGACCATGAAAGCATATTTTGTGAGTATATGTCGCAAAAGTATACTCTCAATACTATTCTCTCAAATCAACCTTTAAACGAACCTCCTTGTAATTCACCGGCTACTAGTAATGACCACATATGGAGACTGCCCGATATGACCAGCTTGAAAAAGAAGTAATCATCCCATCTTGTGACTTAATGCTTGTACGATAGATGTGACTTAATACCTATACTGAGCACTACAATGTAACTCCTTTAAGTATGAGGTTGCACGAAATATTCGCCACTTGAACAATCCACTACTTCGTGTGACACTGAGTACTACAACGTAACTCCTTTAAGTGATAGTTATACTGTGAGCACTACAATGTAACTCCTTACATCAGTAATAACTAGATTGTCAAGACTGAAATTTTAATTTGCGCAGACAAGTTATCTTCAACAGTCGTGCATCCAACCACCCCTAGACTTTGAGATAAATAAGTACACATGTTGAAATGTCACTTCAAAGTCAAATCAATAATACCGTACAATAACCCCGTAGTCATTTTTGTTAAACATAGCAATTCTAGCCGTGAACGATGTATCCCCGTGAAAATTTGTAATAAATCCAAAATACCACTCTTAGTCCAAAATTTATTAAAACAACAAGTCTTAACAAACTTTCGGATAATATTGAAAAACGCCAGCCCATCAATTCGTGTGATCCATCAGTCCATAACATTTGATATCATATAGTCCACTAGCAGCTAAAGGACACGATCCAACCAATTTCAGCGCATGTAAATTAAAAGCCTGAATCCAAAACACGAAATGCTGATCCATTGGTCCAACAAAAATGAAAATGAAATACCCGGTCAATATAACTTTGTGTTTACCCTATTAGTACTTCATTTGCAAAAATAGGTTTGCTTTATCAAAACATCCGCCCCCATATTAATGTTTTCTCTCACCAAACCTTATTTCATCTCAGATCTTAAAAGAATAACGCATCTCATTTTATCAAAAACTCATCTTGTCTCATCTCCGTCATCCAACACACACGCCATAGTCATCTTGTCAACGAGTTTTTGGTATTTGGTTTGTGGTCAAAGGTCTCTATCTTCATCTTAATCTTCTGTCACTTTTCGAAAACTTCCATCTTCAATTTTCGAAACTTAGCTTATCTTTTGTTTTCGAAACTCGGACAATTATCGAGAACAGTTTTTATCGAGAAACTGACAAACTTTTCGAAAAAGTAAAAATTTTCGAAAATATAGATTCTCGAAAAATAGTACATTTCGAAAAAGTATTCTCGAAAAATAGTACATATCGAAAATTTCTTATACAAGAAATTCCGACCAGATTCCGGCGAGTCTCTGCAGATTCCGATGAGTTTTCCGATGAGTTTCGACCTTTTTCTTGACCATGCCTTGACCACAATTCACGGTAGTAACCAAAAGTCATAAAAAGATAAGTTGTACAATAGCAATAAATTGTATACAACTGTTATGAAAAAATGAGACAAAGCTTGTGACTTTTGGGACCATTAGGATACAAGGAATATGTATAAAACTGCTATAAAGTAGTACCCACAAAAAGATAAGAAAAAATTTTCAGATCCGAAAAAAATATGGGTAAAAACAATTTAAAACATATACGAATCACACAAATCAATACCACCATAGCTCTGATGCCAATTGTAGGACCGAAAATATGTATGATTTGTGTGGTTCGGGAGGTCTAGGTTGATGATTAAAGATGAAAGTATTCATCTTTTCTAGAGAGAGAAAGTAGAGAGAGGGTGAAGAAAATGGAATATATTAAAAATGAAAGAACAATTACACAATTTCCCACACCCCTCATGGAGAGTCATGAGGGGTATTTATAGGCTCATCACAACATTACTTTACCTAGTGTACGATAGTAGTCCCTACGGGTACTACATGTTACTAATCTAGTCTAATTCACATGTGTGACGTTATCTTTATAAAAAAGCGAGGCTAACAGTTGGGATAAAATTTTTGTTGACATAAATAATGTGTGAAAACGTTATTCATATCTTTCGATATCTCTATATTTTGACGATCACAAAATGTAAAATCGTCAATCGTATAATTACTACGTAAACAAGTATTAAGCTAGTTTATATCACTATATCCAACTTAATCACTTAAGGTATGGATAGACAAGTGCTTAATACATCTCATGATCAAAGGGGTATTTAATTAACTA
This sequence comes from Artemisia argyi, assembly GCA_030686995.1. Lineage (NCBI taxonomy): Eukaryota > Viridiplantae > Streptophyta > Magnoliopsida > Asterales > Asteraceae > Artemisia > Artemisia argyi. Next base: position 144,791,515 of record CM060680.1, on the reverse strand, counting down.
ACACAAAGTTTATTTAATTATATAAACATATTATATATTTTTGAAAAACACTTTTGGTAATTAAGAAAAATGTTTTATTCATACTAAATATATGAATTCAAATTTTTAACCAAAATCAGTTAGTTTTTCACCAAATAAACTTTCCCCACTAAAAGACAAGGATTCTGGCCGTTTCAGCTGGGCGGCCCCTTTAATTTTAAGGGGGCCGGCCTTGATTTAAGGGGACCGGCCACGCTCCTCTGTCAGAATCTTTTGCCTATAAATACCACCTTAAACCTGGATTTTTGCCTCACCTTTTGCACGAAATTTTCAGATCTATAACTCTCTAAACATCCTCTAAAACCCTTTGATCATTAGTATATTAATCCTTATTTCAAGTGATTCAATCCCTAATCATCCATTCTCATTCAAAGTGCAAAAGAAGAACACTCTCTCTACAACCAAGCTAAAGAAGTGTTGAAGAATAGTTGTGCATAGTGTATATATATATTCATTTGTGAATATTGTGTTGTGCTTGTGATTAGTTGTGTAGATAATAGAAGTTGATAAGTAGTGAAGTAGGATAGTTGTGAAGATAGGTGTGAAGAAGAAGATTGGTGTATAGAAGATAGTTGTGAAGAAGATTGGTGTGTAGTATATTGGTGTGAAGAAGTTGTGTAGAAGGCGTGATCAAGTTGTGAAGTTGTGTGGTGTGTAAATTGGTGTGTAAGGTTTTCTCCACCAAAAGGGAGTTTGTTGACATAGTGAAGAAAACTCTCGAGTAGGTGACTCGGGGAGTGGAGTAGGAACAAGGAAGGTGTCCTTGTAGCCGAACCACTATAAATCCTTGTGTTGTGGTTTGATCTTAATAACTCTTCTCATTACTTATTTATTTACCTTTACTATATTAGTTTTGTTAGTTAGTTACCATACAATTGTTCATATAGTGCAAGTATTGAATTCACATAAACTAGAATCGAAGTTTTTAAAACAAATTTGTGTTTATAAATTTAAAAGGACGTAAAACTATTCAACCCCCCCTTCTAGTTTTCCACAATTGGTATCAGAGCGCCACGTCTAGCAAGATCTTTAAAATATATTGTATTTTAAAACTTGTAAAGATCTATGGAATCTGAAAAATATTTAGAAGGACAATCTATGCAAAGACCACCTCTATTTGAAAGTGATGGATTTTTATATTGGAAAAATCGATTCGAAACTTATGTGAAATCAAAAGATCTAGATCTTTGGCATATTATTACCAATGGTGATTTTTTACCTAGTCAAAATAACCCCGAAACTAAGAAAGATGAAATCATACCTTTTGAAAAACAAAATGATGATTTAAAAAGAAAACTTGCTAAAAATAATGAAGTAAAAATGGTTATTTACAATGCGCTACCATGTAAAGAGTACGAAAGGATCTTTATGTGTGAAACCGCAAAAGAAATTTGGAACTCTTTGTTAATAACCCACCAAGGTAATAATCAAGTCAAAGATAACAAAATAGATCTACTTGTTCAACAATATGAGCAATTCACGATTCCGGAAGAGGAATCAATTGATAATGCTTTTGCTAGATTTAACACCATAATCACAAGTTTAAAAGCACTTGATGAGAATTTCTCTAGTAAGAATTTTGTTAGGAAGTTTCTTAGAGCTCTTCACCCAAAATGGCGAGCTAAAGTGACGGCTATTGAAGAATCGAAGAATTTGTCAACGCTACAACTTGATGAATTAATTGGTAATTTAAAAGTCTACGAAGCTATAATAAAGAAGGACTCCGAAATGGTTAAAGGGAAACGAGAGCAAAGCAAGTCAATCGCCTTGAAAGCTAGAAAGGAATCCTTCAACGAAGATAGCTCATCTTCCGAAAGCGAAGACGAAGACGAAGAATATGCCATGACCGTAAGGGATTTCAAGAAATTCTTCAAAAGGCGAGGAAGATTCGTTAGACAACCACACGATGAAAGAAGAACATCTCAAAAGAATAATGATGACAAGTATAGCAAGAATGAAAGAAAATGTTTCAAGTGTGGTGATCCGAATCACCTTATTGGAAAATGTCCAATAATGACAAGAGATCAAAATCAAAGAGCGTTTGTTGGAGGTGCTTGGAGTGATAGCGATGAAGATGAGAAAGAAACAACAAAGAAAGAAAAGTGTCTCATGGCTAAAACATCAAGTGAGGTACGTTCCGAAACCGAATATTTTAGTGATGAAAATTTATCATTAGATGAAAAAGACTTAGATAGTGAATACAATAGATTATGCAAACTAGGACAACAAGTTATGGCTAAAAACAAATCACTAAAATACATAAATAACCAATTAGAAAATGAAGTACTTGAACTAAAAATTAAAATACATCAACTTGAGAAAGGTAAAGAAACTTTTGAAGAATGTAAATCATGTCAAGCACTTAGAAGTGAAAACAACAAACTTAAGGAAGAAATTTGTAAACTCAATAAATTTGAAAATAGTAGTAACTCACTTAGTAAAATTATAAGTTTTCAAAGAATATCCGGAGATAAAACCGGTCTAGGTTTCAACTCAACCGAAGCCTCAACAAGTGAGGTTAAAAATGTTAAATTTGTTAAGGAACTAAAACCTTCAAAATCTAATCCTGAGTATATACTCATAAATGATAAGAAAATACATCTAGCTAGTAATGAAGAAATAAAACCGTTTTATAAACCATCTTTAAAAACCGAAGTAGGATCGTCCAAAACTAAAACAAGATCTAAAACACCACCACCTAGGAAACCAAATAATTCTTACCCTAGACCTAAAACACCTCAACCAAGAGTAAACCAAAGTAGACAAAACTTTAACAATAATCAACAAATGTGAAACTTCAATCCATGGGGAATGTTTCCACCATATATGCACCCAAGTCAAATACATAACATGTTCGGGACAAACAACTTTGGTCAAATAAGACTATGGGGACCAACGTGAAAACTTTCGCCATTCATACATGGAAATCTTTGATGTCACCTCGTGTTCGGACTTTCCTTTGAAGATTTTGAAGTTTAACGCATTGAAGACGAAAGGTACACATTCCCTTTTATTTCCTTGTAAACAAATACATGCTTAGTTTAGTATCTAGCTTTTATGTAATTTTGATTGGTTCATTATTCTCTCTAGTCTTTACTTCTATACATATATATATATATATATACTTATTTACTTATACTATATCTAATATATATATATATATATATATATATATATATATATATATATATATATATATATATATATATATACACTTAGTTATATCTAGGATCTTATAACCTAGAAAACTCATTTGTTGATTTTCTAGAACTAGAAATTGTTCGTTTACGAACCTTTTCTTTTCCCCATTTGCCTTATTGAACTTTATTGTTCAACAACACTCATGCTGATGAAGAGAGATGAGTCGAAAAATCTATGGATGAAACAAACTCCCGGCTTCCGTTGCATTCGTCTCCTTCCTTTATTCTCGTCTTATAAGCCCATACTACATACATATATATTTATATATATATACATATACTTATGAACCTTCCACAATGTTCTCGTGTACTTGACAACTTGATAAATTTCATCCGAAACGATCAAGAAATTTAATTGGCAAATTGTCGATTAAAAGTGTCAAGTAATTCCTTTCGTGCGAATACCCTCCAACGTATTTTTGATTAAATATAAATCTAATACATACATATGAATAATTTTCTGCTCTTTCCAGAATCCAAAATCACAAAAATCGAATTTTGGAGGGCGGCCCCCTTAATGTTTAAGGGGACCGGCAGCCAAATGAAGGGTGGCCCCCTTAATGTTTAAGGGGGCCGGCCATCTGATAGCTCAAACCTGTTTTTCTCCTTTTTCCTTTTGCCAAACACTCCACTTTTTCATACTTCCCTTCCCTTGCTTTTGCTGTGACGAAAACCAAAACCCAAAAACCTCTCAAATCACTTCCAAATCACACAATTCGGGTTAATTCGCAAAGGGCAAATTCATCTAACACAATCACCATTACATATTGTAAGTTTTTCATAACACATTTCATCTTATTTAATCATATTCATGATTATGCATGTTTTATAAAATTCGTCAAATTTCATAATTTCTTTCGAATTAAGCCTTAAAACTTCATAACCAAATGCTTCCCCTAGGATTAGGATGATTGATCAACACTAGAAACTAGTTATTATAAACTATCATGTCGAAAATTTTTGAAAAATTTCATACACTCCTTTTCAAAATTTTTAGTAAACTTATTGTTGAATAATGATTTGAAAACGTGTTAAAACTAATCACATTATACTTGTGTAACTTGTAAAACTTGAAATTACATTTTTTCGACTAAGAAAAATTATATTGGTTCACAATATAGGGGTGTTTGGATTATGTCTAAATAATATCGAAACATAGTCATTATAATTTTTATAAAACTTTGTTATAATTATAAACCTTAAAATTGCTAATCGAACTCGTCAAGATATATAATTCATATATATATTGACATGTTAGGGGTATAAGTCAATAGTTAAGGAAGCGTTTGGTTTATTACTAAAAATGACATTTTTAAGTAAAAATACAAACCATCTTTTTCAGAAACAAATCACATGCATAAGAAACTCGCAAGAAATAGCTAGTTTTACAATCTAATGTAAATCTAGTAAATTTCATGATATATTAAGATGTTTAAAGGGGCGTTTGGATTTGTCCATAACTACTCATTAAACATCGTAAAGTATATCTAGAACGAGTTAAAAACAATATTAAGGAACATGGTAATCTACTTCTTAGGATTAGTAACGAAGTATGTTTACGTTCCAACATAAGCCTTAACAATTAACATATACTTTTATCTTTCTTTATATTTATTTTGGTCCTTTTGTATTGTTGATGTGTTTAGGTGAAAATGCCCAAAGCAACTACCGAATATCTTTCTCACACTAAAAACTACATTCCTAAAGTTTCCCAACTCCCTACTACATCTCCTTCCATTGGACTTATCTATCGTCAAATTGAAGATAGAAATGTTCATGAAGGACGTGTAGTAGATCTTGCTTTTGCTTAATCCGACTACATAAATCGCGTGTTTACAAGCATCAACTTCAATTGTCTTTATGAAATAAACGAACCCATCATCCCTCGCTTCATAATGGATTTCTATAGCCAAGTCACCGTCCAAGCCAATGATCTTGGTTTCATCACCAACTCTTTCATGATTCAAAATGAATTTATCACCCTAACTCTCGAACAATTTAGTCATATCCTCCAAATCCCTTTTAGAGGTCAAGCCGTTTTCACAAACGAGTGGGACCTCGAATCTCTTAATCGCTATCGACCAACCTTCGGTCCCTATTTCGACGAAATTCCTCATCCCGACGAAATTCGTCAAATCCTTGGTGTGGACCGTGCCACCACAAGCCGAAAAATTAAATCCAAAAACGTTCAAATCTCTCCATACCAACTTCTCTTCAAAGAATTAAGCCCACACATGAAGCGTTGGGAAGAACTCATTCGTGAGAATGCGTTTGGTACCGGAGGTCACCAGGACCATCTCCCGGCGTGCCTTGCTCACATGTTGTATTGTATAGCTGTCGAAAAGCCATACAATTTGGCCTACTTCTTCATCAAACGGATTGAGTGTGCTAGAAAAACTCCCAAAGCCAATCTTCCATATGGAATGTTCCTCACTCGTCTCTATCGTCATGTTATCGAGTACTACCCCGATCTTGACAATAGTATCTATGAGTCCATGTACCCCACTCTACGTCCTCTCGCTCTAAAACAAGCTCGACGAACTCAAAGTGACAAGGGTAAACCTCGTTGTCATAGCTTTCATGGATCATCCTCAAGGCAAGACGATGACGATGAGGAGGAAAACATCCATGATGCTAGTACCCCTTCGTTTTCTGAGTTCGTTGACAATTTAGAGGATCTTGACTATCCCGAGTATTCTACCCCATCTCCTAGTGATCAAAACGAAGAAGTGCTTCATGAACGAACTACCGAGATGCTTAGAAGACAAAAGAGCTTGCACGAAGAAGTTAGAGGTGGCTTCAAATCTATTGGAAGACTTTGAAGGGTATCTTCGGGAAGAAAAAGAAATGATATGCTTGGACTATATTTGTTAAACAATATTTAATTTTTATGTCTTGTATGCTATTTATCCGAAGAATGATCGGAAGTACGTGTTATTTGGATATTTGTTTAGGATGCTAACTTGATTGCTTTTAAATATATGCTTTTCTTAATATATATATATATATATATATATATATATATATATATATATATATATATATATATATATATATATATGTTTGCATGATTAGTTAATGTTTATATAAATATATTACATGCATGCTTTCTAGTAGACCAAAACAAATGTGAAATGTCCAAATAGAGCTTGCTGCAAATACAAAACAGAACATAACATTTTTCCAGAAATTTTTGAAAATTTTGGTTTCTGGGTCGTCAGATGAGCGGCCCCCTTAAATCATAAAGGGCGGCCCCCTTAAAATTAAGGGGACCGGCCTCCATTTAAGGGGACCGGCCATCTGGAACAGTTTTTACACTGTTTTCTTTTGCATCTTGTGATCCCTTTTGCTAGTCCCAGCTACCATTTCCCTTAAAAACTAAACTGATTTTGGAATATAACATTACAATTTCAAATTAATTCCACTTCTAAACATGTTTTCCCACTATATAATCTCCATGCATGTTTAATTCACATTCCATCATCCTCAAACATTCATCAACCATCATCATGTCATCACCAAGAACCACCTATTCAAACAATGCCAAGAAACAAAAACTTGTCATCATTCCACCCAAACAACTCTTCATTGATCTTACAAATGAAGACAACACCACTCCATCTCCACCACCTCAATGTTCATCTCCTAGTGCACCAAATGAACCCTCCAAAACACCTTCAACAAATGGAAACTCCACTTCCTCCATACCATCCACTTCATCCATAAATGACTACATCAACACCCACGTATCTCCTCCAACAATTGATCAACCATCACAACCTACCAATGAGAACACATCTCTTGCACTCACTCTCTCATTATCACCATTAACACCTCTTGATGCACATTTCTCATCATCTCCTATCAACCCACCAACCTATAACCCCGTCCCATGGAGCTTACTTGAAGCTCATGGAGACACTTGCCTTTGTTGCATTCACAACCGCACAATTGTGTTCGGATTAAGAGATGAGATCCAATACATGTTTTCTCATATTGAAAACATGTTGCATCAACCACCAACAACAAACACAACACCTCCACCACCATCAACAAACACACCTCCACCATCACCATCTCCATGTTCACCACCCATTCCTCCCAATTAAACATGCTTGGTGTTTCACAAATAAAATTGTGTTAAACCTTTTTGGATGGCAAGCTCTAGAGAGGACTCTCATGTTTGAAACTTGGTCTTTTATTTTAGTGATGATTCTAAGCCTTTAAGGCTTTTGTTAGTTGCATTACTTGTTAAGGTTGTTAATGTAATGCTTGATGTAATTTTTTTTTTTTTTTTTTTTTTTTTTTTTTTTTTTTTGTTATGGTTATGTTTGGTTTTTACTCTTGCATGCTATATACATATATATGTTGCTTGCCACTAAATATTTTTGCAAGATATCCATTTCTCGATTCCTTTTGGCCTCAAAACGAGGGGGAGTATACTTCGAGGGGGAGCTTACATTAACATGGGATAACCTTTTTGATGCTAACAAAAAGGGGGAGAAGTGATATGAACTCACAATAATACTTGAATATATACTAATTTTCGATTAATGAGTTTAAATTTTGTAATCATCAAAAAGTGGGAGATTGTTGACATAAATAATGTGTGAAAACGTTATTCATATCTTTCGATATCTCTATATTTTGACGATCACAAAATGTAAAATCGTCAATCGTATAATTACTACGTAAACAAGTATTAAGCTAGTTTATATCACTATATCCAACTTAATCACTTAAGGTATGGATAGACAAGTGCTTAATACATCTCATGATCAAAGGGGTATTTAATTAACTAACACAAAGTTTATTTAATTATATAAACATATTATATATTTTTGAAAAACACTTTTGGTAATTAAGAAAAATGTTTTATTCATACTAAATATATGAATTCAAATTTTTAACCAAAATCAGTTAGTTTTTCACCAAATAAACTTTCCCCACTAAAAGACAAGGATTCTGGCCGTTTCAGCTGGGCGGCCCCCTTAATTATAAGGGGCGGTCCCCTTAATTTTAAGGGGGCCGGCCTTGATTTAAGGGGACCGGCCACGCTCCTCTGTCAGAATCTTTTGCATATAAATACCACCTTAAACCTGGATTTTTGCCTCACCTTTTGCACGAAATTTTCAGATCTATAACTCTCTAAACATCCTCTAAAACCCTTTGATCATTAGTATATTAATCCTTGTTTCAAGTGATTCAATCCCTAATCATCCATTCTCATTCAAAGTGCAAAAGAAGAACACTCTCTCTACAACCAAGCTCAAGAAGTGTTGAAGAATAGTTGTGCATAGTGTATATATATATATATATATATATATATATATATATATATATATATATATATATATATATATATTCATTTGTGAATATTGTGTTATGCTTGTGATTAGTTGTGTAGATAATAGAAGTTGATAAGTAGTGAAGTAGGATAGTTGTGAAGATAGGTGTGAAGTAGAAGATTGGTGTGTAGAAGATTGGTGTGAAGAAGTTGTGTAGAAGGCGTGATCAAGTTGTGAAGTTGTGTGGTGTGTAAATTGGTGTGTAAGGTTTTCTCCGCCAAAAGGGAGTTTGTTGACATAGTGAAGAAAACTCTCGAGTAGGTGACTCGGGGAGTGGAGTAGGAACAAGGAAGGTGTCCTTGTAGCCGAACCACTATAAATCCTTGTGTTGTGGTTTGATCTTTCTAACTATTCTCATTACTTATTTATTTACCTTTACTATATTAGTTTTGTTAGTTAGTTACCATACAATTGTTCATATAGTGCAAGTATTGAATTCACATAAACTAGAATCGAAGTTTTTAAAACAAACTTGTGTTTATAAATTTAAAATGACGTAAAACTATTCAACCCCCCCTTCTAGTTTTCCACAATTTTCATTAAAACTCTTATTTTTAAGAACACCACCCGGATCATGATCAACTTCAAGATCAAAACTGAAACTTTCATATTCAGGTTTATAAAACTTTTCAATTTCACATTTAATTTTATCAAAACAAAACGACTCATACTCCGGAAGAGAGATAAAAGCATGAGAAGTGGTACTGCCACGACTCGTCTCTTCCGTATGATCGATATCAAAATGAAAAGCTTCATAAGTCGTATAAGAAAAATCAGGACGATAAGTGGGATTGCCACTCATCTCCTCAGTTGTATCAAAGGAAAAACTCTCAAAGTCGGGTAAAAATTCCTCGAGCTCGGGCTCCAGAGGATCGTAAATTAAAAGCTCAATTTTCGTCTTAACTTTATCCGGAGGGATTAACGGTTCATCATTCAACAAATTGTCAAGAAAAATAATATCTCCCTCCGAATCAAAGTAAGATTCGTCAATCTCAGAAAACAGAATCGTTTCAGTAGCAAGGAATTCATCGACCCCTTCCCAAAAAGAATCATATTCCTTAGTCGGAGGAAATGATGGGGAAGAGTCGGAGACGAAAGTTTTCACAAAATCATCAAAGGAATAATCACAAAAATCAACGCTTTTGACAAAATACTTCTTTGAATTCGAAGCATCGGCTTTAAAAATCATTATGTCATCATCATGTCGTAAAGTTTGAGTATCCTCAAAATGATCTACTAGGGCTTTTGCGGTTCGTAAAATCGGTCGCCCTAGTATAAGAGGAACTCTCGGATCGGCCTCAAAATTTACAACAACAAAATCTGCCGGAAAAGTACATGAATTCACACAAACAAAAACGTCTTCAGCAATTCCAACCGGATGAGTTATCGATCGATTAGCAAGCTCTAAAGTCATTCTCGTCGGTTTAAGCTCCCCCATTCCAAGTTGTTCATAGATCGATAATGGCATAAGGTTAATACTCGCACCTGAATCGGCCAGGGCATTACAAATCTCTTGATCTTTCAACGAACAAGGAATGAGAAACTTTCCCGAGTCACCAAGCTTTTCGGGAAGCTTCTTGAGAAGAATCGCAAAACATTGAGCATTTATCGGCGTTTCAGCTAATTCAAGCAATTTCTCTTTATTACTTATGAGGTTTTTGAACGTCGAAGCAAATTTTGGCATGTACACGAGCGCATCCATAAAACTAATATCAAAGTGCAATTTTTGAAAAATATCGAGAAAATTTTTCATTTGTTTTTTAGACTTTGCACGGAGCTCTTCATCATTAAATCATGATGGATATGGCAATTTAGACTTGTATTTCACATTGTTTTCAAAAATGACTTTTTCTTTATCTTTTGAATTTTGAACAACCGGAGGTTGGACGTTTTTAGCTCCTTCATTATTAATAGGAGGAACCGGGTCCTTTGTTGCCTCGGTCTCACAGTCCACTACCTTAGGCGGAGACGAAGAAGAAGAGGTAGTAGGAGCTGTGGGTCCATCATATTTAGCACCACTGCGAGTCGTGATCGCCTTAACTTCGCCCCTCGGGTTTGCGATCATGTTGCTTGGCAAAGAAGTAATACCCGAACCCGAGGGTCGATCATTTAAACGTTTGTTAATATCACTGATCTGATTTGCAAACAACCGTGTTGATTCTTCATATTTTGCCATAAAATATTGTTGGTTTTGAAACAATTGCTTAATCAAATCATCCGTGGGCGATGGATTTTGAATAACACCTTGATTTTGATTATTGTTGAAATTTTGCCAACGGTTTTGGAAATTACCATGATTTTGATTTCCATGATTAGCGTTCTGAAAATTCCCAGGGTTTCCATAGTTTTGTTGGTTTTGAAAATTCCCTTGAGGCGGGCCTTGATTGTAATTACCTTGAAAACCCAGGTTTTGATTAAACCCTTGATTATGATTTTGAAAACCGTTATTAGCTCGACTCTGATTTTGATTTCCTTGATTATTACGATTCACAACATTATGATTCTGGTTGACTTGATTGACTTGGTTTGGTTGTTCGAGAACGGGTGGTCTAAGATAATGAGTATAACGGTAGCTGAGGCGATTACGGTCTCCTTGAGGTTGTGGGTAACCGTTGTTACCCGCGTTTGCAGCATACGCGTTCTCTCGAGAAAAGGCACCGGTGGCCGGACATTCATAATACAAATGTGGACCACCACAAGTCTCACAACCGTGACTAACCACATTGACTTGATGGTTTGATTTTTCAATTGAAATTGCATCAACTTTCTTTGTAAGAGATAATAGCATACTCATCATTTCATCATTATTTTTACCATTATTAGACACTTGAGGTTTATTCCTAGACATTCTCACACGAGCCTTATTCTCAATTATCATGAAAGCATCATTCGTGTTCCTAGCCAACAAGTTCCCACCCGCAGCAGAGTTGAGTGAGTCTTGGTCAACATGACATAACCCATTATAGAAAGTGTCAATCTGCTGAAGGTCCGTGAACCCATGGTTAGGACATTTTTCCTTCAAATCTTTGAATCGATCCCAAGCTTCACTAAATGATTCATCAAAAGCTTGTTGGAACCGAAAGATTTGGGAACGTAGGTTAGAAGTTTTAGAGGGAGGATAGAAATAATTCACAAACTTGGAAGCGAGATCATTCCAAGTGTGAATCGAATTGGGCGGTTCCTTTTCCAGCCAAGTCCGGGCTGCTCCTTTTAAGGAGAAAGGAAATAACTTCAATTTCACCACATCGTGAGGAACTTGGTTCATTCTAATGGTCTTAGCGATGTCGGTTAAATTTCTGATGTGAGCATAGGGGTCTTCGTGATCAAACCCGTGAAAGGATATACCCGTGATCAAATTGAGTAATCCGTGATTGATCTCAAAATTGGCATTGATGTCCGGAATCATAATAGCTCTCCTCACACCATTGAATGGTGATTGGAGTTGTTCTTCCATTGGACGTGGATCAAATGCCGGTTGTTGTCCCATCGGCGGGATAACATTGTGCTGCGGACCACCCATCGGCGGGGGTCCGTTGTGTTGTTCGTTTTGGTTCATCTCCTCGTCGTCAAGGAAATGAACCCGACTAGTATGTCGTAAAACCCGCTCGGGGTTAGAGAACGGAGACGTAAGACTCTCAAAAGAAGAACGGGTGTGCATACACCACAAGCAAATTCAAAAAGAAAATGAATAAGAAAAGAGAAAAGAAAATCTTTTTATTTTTTATCTTTTTATCTCAAAAACTTTTTATTTCTTTTGTTTTTCTTTTTATAAAACGTAACGTTAATTGAAAACCGTTTCTTTCAAAATCACGCGCGACGGGACGGGAGAGAAGAATGGATCTCTCTTCAGCTAGCAATTTAATGTCTTAGCTTCCATATTTCCCGCTTAATCGGTTGTAGTAATTGAAATAATCCGATAAACAACTAATTTACGTTTTTGTTATATTGTGAGACTTATTTGGTTTACAACGCCCTCCCTTCCACGGCAGAGTCGAGGCTGTAACTTTATTATTTTTTTGGTATTTTTGTAAACACTTTAGGAAAAGTGTTTTGAATTTTTCAATTTTTATAGAAATATATATACAAAATAGAGGAAGGCTTAACAAAACACGATTTTTCAAAACGATATTCAAAAACTCACTTCGACCTTCCCCGGCAGCGGCGCCAAAAATTGATGTGTGCTCAATTATAGTATATATATATTTTCCGAAGAAATACTTAGGAAAGTATTTCCCGGGTCGTTCTCCCAACGAAAATCGAATGGAGTTTCGAATAATCGAATTGAGAATCGTGTAGTGAAAAGTGAATAGTGAAAAGTGATTGTGTAATTCAAAATGTAAAAAGAAATAATGAATTATGCACAAGATACAAGCTATATATGCACAAAAGTTTAAAACGTAAAAACGGAAATGCAAACGCGATTTAAACGTAACGTACGAAATAAAACGCGACTTATATACTAAAAATAATCCTACAAATGTGAAACAAATTTCTAAAAATCTTATACTATTAAAAAGAATTTTGAGAAAAAGAAAAATATTTTTTTTGAGTTTTTATTTATTTTCTATGATTTATTTTCTATTTATTGAATTAAAAAATAATTGAAAAATAAAGGAAAATGTGTAAAATAATAGGAAAATTATAAAATCTAATCTGAAATTTCTAAAATATTATAAAAGAATTATCTAAAATATTTTTGTATTTTTAAAAGCTTTTTCTGATTTTTTATTGATTTTTGTTTATTTAACAGTATTAAAAATTGATTAAAAGCTAAGAAATATTAAGAAAAATAGTAAAACAATCCAGAAAAATCTGGAAAAATTACAGAAAATCTAAAATAATATGGAAAGATTGCAGAAAAATTTTGAAAAGAAAAAGATAAGCAGAAGTGCTTATTTGAGCTAAAACAGCTTATGGCAAGTGCTTATTTATAAGCACTTGCCACAAATCTTAACCAAACTTGAAACTCAAATGTAAATTGATACAAAAGACTCAGTTATGATAAAAAATGCATAGGGAAAACACAGTATCACTAGGATCTTAGCAATAAGCAGTTAAAGCAAACTAAATGAACAACAATAAGCACTCTAACATAAGCCAACATAACAAAATCACAAGTAATCACTAAAAGTAACTCTAATGAACTCAGAACAATCAAGAAAACAAAAGCACAAGCTCAAATTAGCACAAGCAGCCCTATGATCCAAATAGGATACAGGTCCAATACCACTAATTGCAGGACCAATAAGATGTATCAAATAAGCTCTGAACTAAGATATTATGGGGGCAAATAGATCTCTGTACTACTGATATTCCAAAACAAGCAAATACTCTTTCATAAACTACCAAATGCTCCTCTAAATTCACCCAAAATCAGCAGCCAGTGGGAACTAAAATTGTAACAGTTGACTATTCTAATGCTATACTATTTTGACTAATTCCAAATTTGATTAATCTAATCTACTTCTACTAGATTTATTAAGCTACTATTAAACTAGAATTAGCTACTATCAACTAATATGCAACTACTCCTACAATTCCATTAACTGAATTATACTTATGCTAACAGTAAGGTAGAATTAAGTTTTACTTTGACTATTTAATGTTATGACTTACTATTTTTATGTTCTATATTTCTAAAACTGACCTAAGTGAACCAATGTGAAACAGATATTCAGTGAGAAAACAACAACATCACTCAGTTACTGTTACATCCAAACACCCCTTTATTTACTAGTTTTCACTATGTAACAATGAAATCAACCATAAACTATCAAACTACTGATCTAATCAACTGTAAAAACAATAATAGAAGCAAATACAACACTCAATAACAACAGAATCACACAGCCACACAAAAACTCAATTATATAAAAGATATTGTATTAACTGCTTATATAAAACTGAAATTGAAACTTACAATCACTCTCAGCATGAACAGAGAGTTTTCCAAAGTTGCCTATCTTTAAGATAGGCTGGGATCTTTCCTGGCTATCCCAAGCTATCAGAAATTCACCAGAAATACAAATCAACCTCCACAGTTGACTTACATTGACCAACTAGATAATGCACCAGAACAATGAGTTCTATTCTCACAAAAGCTTTTCAAAGCTTATATGAGAATAAGAATCTACAAACAAGCTTAACTAAAATTTTGAAAATAGATCAAACAACCTTTTTTATATATTTTTCTTTTCTTATCTGATTTTCTCAAAACTATTCAAATGAAACAGTATTAATCTTGAAAACATAGAAATATAAATTGATTTAAACTATTTAAAACAGGAATAAAAGCTATCTAATAACTAATAACATTCAATAAGCAGTAATGAAAAAGATTAAAGCTGATTTGTATTAATAAAAAGGAAATTACAATTTGAAATCAAAGTAAACAAGAATAAAATTGGCAGAGTTTTGCTACTCAAAACTCCACACCTCAATCACTAGCCTAAGCCTCTTATTTATAGCTGATGAGAGGAGAGAGGTTCACGGATTGCCACCTTGGCAATCCGTGTGGTGTGCTTCTTCAAGTCGTTTCTAAGCCGTGAGATCAATCCTCCAATCATTGCCTCATCATATAGACCCTTGGATTAGATTTGGTGACGCGTTCATACCAATGAGATACTGCCACATGTCCATCCGTGTGCTTCTTTGGCTCTGACAAGTTCTGACACCTACTGACAAGCTTCTAGATGCCCTTGATTTGACCAATTCACCCTTACTTGCTGTTAATTGATATGGAGTAATATATAGGGTTCTAAAATGAATAGTGGTAACTGGGTAAATTGGGGATTTGGGGGGCGGGTAAGTGTTTTTGGTTATTTTAATATGTTTGACTTTATTTGACCGTGGGGTGTTTGTGGGCTCGGGTTTTTTTATTTGTGGATTGGTTTTGGGCTTTATTTTGTTTATTAGATTTGGTTAAAGTGCAATTGGATTAGGCTTAGTTTTGTGTGGATTTTCAGCTTTTGATATTTTCAACAAATAAGGACTAAGATTGCCAAGATTGAATTTATGAGGACCAAACATGTATTTCATCTCAAAATATCATCCAAGGGCTAATGATGTACATATCTGATTCTTCAAGGATCATGGACGTCATAAACAGAAAAGTATCTTCCAGGGACTAAAACTGCCAAAGTCTGGAACTTGCAGGACCAATTATGACAATAACATGAATCTTCATTCAAGGATTAAAACTGACATTCCTTAAATCTCTAATGACTCCTACGGCTCTGAATTGACTTTCATTGACTGACTGCACATGCATCTACTCTCGTGCTCGTTTTTGCTTGTTTCTGATTGTTTTTCATCTTTTAACGTGATATCCGTTCCTGCAAGTTCACAAACATAAAACACACAATTCTTTGGCATTTGTTAGCTTATTTAGTCCATTTGGGTTGGTATTTGGCCATGAAAAGGTATGTAAATTAACACATACCATGTTTTTAGGCGATATTTGTATTAATAATCTCCCCCTTTTTGTTGATGACAAAACATAAACTTTGTTTTTAAGTAACTCACAAAATTTTAGTGTTTAGGACTTAAAAAAAATATATTAAACTTGTTTTACTTAAGTGATGAAAATCATTTTAAGTTTAAAGGTTTAATATATGTTTCTCCCCCTTTTTGTCGAAACAAAAAGTAGAGTAGCGAAGCGGAATAATGCACGTGTTCCCCCTTGGTCGATACTCCCCCTAAAAGGAGTGCCAAGATGGGAAACATGGATTTTGATCCTACAAAAAAAATGGTTAGTTGGTGATATATATAATCAAGCTTGTAATTACCACACATAATGCAACCACAATGACAACTCAAAAATGATCAACCAACAATGCAAGTAAGTAAGTAGTAAAAGATATCATTTCAAGTAAAATTTGACTTGTAAAAGTCAAAGACAAGAAATGAAAATGATCCTGCTACTTCTAAAAAAATGAAAAATAACCAAGAAATAAAAGAAAAATCAAATCCTACTTTCCTAAATGGGGCAAAAGGCCTCCAAATGTTGTCTAGTATTTTTTTGGGTGGGAAAGAGCATCCAAACGTTCTATGACGTGTTGGAATGCAAAACGGGTTTCGTCTTGAAATTGGTGAAGCAACAATTTGATGCTTTCACCCATTTTTAACATTTGCTCACAATGTGAGCAAACATGGGGATGAGTGGGTGGAAATGGGTTGGTTTTGGGTTCTTGGTTTGAGGATGGGTTGGTTTTTGGTTCTTGGGTGGAGGATAGGTTTGGTATAGAGTCAAGCAAGGTGGTGTGAAATTCCATTGCTTGATGGAGGTGATTCTCGACCATGCTTTGAATTTCCTCATAGGAAGGAAAGAAAGACTCAAAGGTTTGGGCTTGAGAATGTGGTGGAGTTAGGTGATCATGGTTTTCAAAGTTTGGTTCTCCATAAAGAGGACCATGGTTGTCATGGTAGATAGGGTGAAACAACAATGGTTTGGGTTGGTGGTACTCTTGTTGTGGTGGTTGGTTGTGGTTAAAATACTCATTTTGGTCAAGAAATGACCTTGGTGTTTCATTTGTAAAAGGTGGTGGTTGTGTTGGTCTTGGTGGAAGATCATTGAGATCTTGGACAAAAGGATGTGGGGATGTTAGAGGAGACTCAAATAACTCCATAGGTTCAAGTTTAGGTAATGGTGATGGTGATGGAGTTTTGGATGGTTGGGTTGGAGCACTTGGTGGAGTTGGGTCAATGGGTGATTTTGTTGGTGGTGGAGTGGTGAGCTCATTGGGTTCATTGGGTGATGGAGATGGAGATGCAAGGTTTAGAAAATGTTCATTTTTGATTGGTGAGGTGAATTCATCTGAGGATGAGGAGCTTAGGTTGATGGATTGGTTAGACCAAAGTGGTTTGACACTTATCCGGGCGGTTTTCCGAACGGGTCTTGATGGTTGAGAGGTGATAGTTGACTTAGTTATTGTTAAAATGGTTTAAAGATCAGAGATTGTGATGGGGAAGGTGTGATTTGATAGTGTTCTAAGATGGTTCAATTTATAGTGATGAAGAAGTATGGGAAGGAGTGTTTGGATTTGATGTTTAGCCATACAAAAATGGAGGTTCCTAATGATTTAGAAGACTAATGTAGGTTGTCAAATCATGGAAGTCAATCCAATGAAAATGGTGAAGTAAGAAGACAAAGATTTGCACTAAAGGCTTAGTGGTTTTGGCAAATTGGTTGAAGGTATATGTCTCAGGGATTTCAAGGAACCTTTGGAAGGGTTCCTTCCTTTATGTGTGAAGGTTCCTTGAGGTGGTTATGGCTAGTTTTGAAATTTGGCGGTAAATGGTTTTCTTTGAGTTGTAAGGAATGAGAACTACCCAATTGTGCTTAACAAATTGCAGGAAATTGGTTTCTATCGAAAAGGATGGTTCGTTGTTGAGTGGATGTTGCAATGTCGAAAGCAAAAAAAAAAAAAAAAAAAAAAAAAAAAAAAAAAAAAAAAAATTGCAGGAAAACTGGCGGAACCCTCAGATTACACAGGCGGAACCCGTGTGAGGGTACAGTAGGATCCGTTGGGCCATTTCTGGGTTGCCCAGAAAATACACTGGCGGAACCCATTCTAGGGTGCCGCCAGATCCGCCAGGCTTGAAAAAGTAGGCAGTCCGCGATTTTGACCCGCGAGACGATTTACAAATTTTTCGAAAACACCTAAAACCAAAAATATAATTCATCTCTGGTTAGGAAATGCAAAAAATGGACATGTAAACACGCATACCATTGGACTTTGACCGGGGGCTGCGAATTTCACTATACTTAGTGGTGAGTGCTTATTCACTCACTATTTTATGGCCAAATACCGACCCAAAATAACTAATTGAGCTAACAAATGCCAAGAAAACACGTGTTTTTATGTTGTGAACATGCAGGTACGGATTTATCACAAATAGACGATAAATCATGCTAATACTGGAAAAACGAGCACGGGAGTGGGAGATGGTCAGAAAGTCAAGTTGGAAATCTAAGTTGAGCTTATGAAGTCCTCAGTGATTGATTTATGTGCAAAAGTGATCCTTGTGAGAAGTTTGAAGAAATTGCAGATTTAGTCCTCATACTTTCAGAGTTGTCAGATTTAGTCCCTATTGATATTATTTTGAAGGAAAGTCAAAGTCAACCTTGGGAAATCATAAAGTGACAATAATGACCCTTGGAATAAGTTTTGAAGAATTACAATTTCAGTCCTTGAAGTTTTCAGATTTTACATATATGATCCTTGATATAAAAGCTGAACACGAATAAGCCTTGATCCAATAATCAAATTCATTATCACCTCTAGTCCAAAATACCAAAGGCCCATTCCACCTATATCTAACCCGGGCCCAACTTTACTTTACCCATAACTCGGATCCACCCTTGTAAAATACCCGGTCAACTCACTTCAGTCAAACAATTATAATAAAAAAATAACCCACTTTCCCCCAAATCAAATATTACCCAGTTCTCTTAGAACCCTAACTCTTCAATTCCAAATAATTACCGTGAGTAAGAGTATTTTCGTACAATCAAGTACTTCTAGAAGGGTGTCAGAATGTGGCAGAGCTAAAGAAGCACAAATGGGACATGTGGCAGCTCATGGTTGGTCCAAACGCGTCATCAAATTCAATCCAAGGGTGGAAATCAAGGGGATAATGATTGGTAGCAATCTCACGGCTCTGAGAGGATGTCAACAAGCACAGGTCCACGGATTGCCAGCTTGGCAATCCGAGACCCAAACCCTTACTCTTCATCTATAAATAGGACCCTTTTTAGCTCATTTTGAGTAGTAGTTAGATAGTAGCGAAGCTCTGCTGAATTGTAGTTTGATTTGTAATTAGAATAGTTGATGTAATTTTTACTTGAATGTTTTAATGAAAATTTAGTTTCTCAAATTTATTTCTTCAACAGTTTCATGTTTTCATTCTAATAGTTTAGCTTTTATCAATTAAATTCTCAGCTTATATCTCAAATGTTAATCTAGATTTTATAAAAATCAATTTTCAAATCAGTTACAACATTTGCAGAAAATAAAAAAAAATAATAATAAAAAAATAATAAAAATATAGTTTTACTTTTGGTCATTACAGCTTTCAAAATAGTTTAATTACTAGTTATATAATTCATCTAGTCTTTTCAGTTTAGTTAAATTGGTTTGATAAAAATTCATAAGCAGCTTCAATAGATATTTTGAATTGGTCAATATAAGTCAACTGCAAGTGTACTATTGATTGTGGAAGTGATTTGGATAAGTTTGGTCAGAACTGGATGGACCTGCCTATCCTAGAGATAGGCAAGCATAGAGAATCCACCTCTGTTCTTGCTGAGGTGGAACTGTTTTGTAAGTCTCATTTAAATCTTTATTATAAGCATTGATCTGAGTTAGATTGGTTTAACTTGTAGCAAACTGTTTCATTTATTTGTATTTGCTGATATAATAGTTGATATAGTTGTTATAGAGTTTGATTATTCATTTGTTCATTTCTGTTAGTTTGGATCTGAGTTAATTTTGCTTATTTGAGATTCTGATTTGGTAGTAGAATAGTGACTGTGTAAATTGTTGAACTAGTGGTTTATAATTGTGATATTTGATTCTAGTAGTGAGTAGTAACTGATATGGATACATAATTTGAAGTTTTGAAATATGTTTTATACTAGTGTAGTTTAACTGTTTCATATAAGGAGTGTTTGGATTAAGTTTTTCTATTAAGGTTAAGAGTTTGTTAGTTGGAAATCAGAGCATTATTAGTTAATCTAGGTTAGAATTAGATATATTAGTGCATAAAATAAGTAGGTTAGATAGTAAAAAGTCAAAAATAAGTATTGTCTCTTTTCAATTGTTTAATTCAGTTAAATCAGTTAGCATAAATTTAGAGATAGATTCAATTTAGTGATAGTTAACATAAACTAGTGTTACATTAGTTTAAAATTACTTCTAAATTTAGAATTAATGTGTGGAAATTCAAATTAGTCAAGTTTCTAGGTTCAATAAATAGTCAACTAAATCAGTATAAGTCAGTTTATTAGTTGCTGAACTCAGTCATCTTTAGAATAGTAATTAGTTGTTTCTGACTGAACTAGTGGTTAATTTTAGTACTCAGCTGTACTATAGTGCTTTTTCCCCCATAATCTATGAGATTTGAGCTTAACTAGTTAGCTTTTTGTTCCATTGAAGTTGCTTGGCTGAGACTGAGTTGCTGTTGGATTTTAGTAATCTGCCAGTGTTTCATTGTGTTTCGAATTGTGATTTGAGATTATATCTGAGTTTCATATCATTAGTTTTAGAGTTTTGCTTCACTTTATAGCTTCTGGATCTATTAGTTTCTGTGATGATCATTAGTTTGAGCTTCATTTGTGAGCTTATTTGCTTTTGCTAGTTAGATTTTGGTAACTTAGTAACTGATTTGACAGCAGTTTTGTATTTAGATCTTTTAGTAGATTTTGATCTCTATTTCTGAGAGTGATTTGATTGGTGAAGCTTGATTATTATCACTGCTTAAGTTTTTGCAATTACCTGAGCTTAATCTGATTTTCTGTTAGCTTTTTCATTTGAGCTTATTGATTCATAAATGTTGCGTCTGTTGATTTCTGGATTTGAATTTGTACATACCTTGCATTGTTGAGTTCATTGCATCATTTTGAGCTTATATTAAAAGTTTCAAAGAGATTAGATCACAAGTGCTTATAAATAAGCACTTGTGATAAGCAGTTTTTCCTAAATAAGCATTTCCACTTTTCATTTTTACTTCAAAATTTTATTCTAAGTTCTTTTTAATATTTCTGATTTTCTGGAATTTTTCCAGATTTTTCTAAGACTATTTACTATTTTTCTTATTTACTTTTGATTTTATTCAATTTTTAAATAGATTTTAATTACCAAAAATCAATAAAAATTCAGAAAAGGTTGTGAAAAATACAAAAATATTTTTAGAAAATCTTTTGTAATATTTTAGAGTTTCTAGAATTAAATTTTCATTTTTCCACTTTAATTTTCTATTTTTCCTTATTTTTAATTCATTTTAAATTCCAAAAATCAATATTAATTCATAGAAAATAAAAGAAAAGTCAAAAAAATATTTTTATTTTTCTTAAAATTCTTTTTATCAGTTTAAGATTTTTAGAAAATATTTTCAAGTTTGTAGGATCATTTTTTTATAAACGTTAAGTTTTAAATTTTGCGGTTGCATTTCCGTTTTTACGTTTGTCACTTTGGTGCATTGTTAGCTTGTACTCTTTGCATATTTCATAGTTGCTTGTGATTACTTGAATATATTTCATTGCTATTTTCACTTTCTCACTTTTCAATTCACGGTTTCACGAATCGATATTCTCGATTCCATTCGCCTTCGTTGGGAAATGACTCGGGTGATCCGTATTTTACGCGGAACACTTCGATACTATACTATATATATTATATAATTTGTTTTCACACGAATCACTTAGTGAAAATTTCATAAACATGAAAATTTGACAACATGTCAAATGTTGTCTACCTGCATCATAGTTAGTTAATACATGTTCCAAATAGTATCGCATATTGTACCAACACACAAATTCATGACAAACATTGTTTAAACGACCAAATTGTTCAAATAGCACCTTATGCCAAACACTCCTACACACCCGCACTCATTGACGGTCAATCTTCTTCTTGAGCTTTCCAAGGAATCTCCCAAGATTCTTAAACATCCCTTTTGTTTGCTTGAACTCCGCCGACTCATTTGGAATATCCAGAAGTTGGGAAAGGTATTCTAGAGGTGGGAGCCTAGAGTTGGGCAAAGTGTCATCTTCACTCATTGAGGATGATGATGAGGAGGTAGGAGGATGAGGACGTTTTCCTTGGGCTTTGTAAACTCTCTTATCACTTAGTGGGACAAAGGTGTGTGGAATGAGAGAGTAGTCAAGGCGAAGACCGTTAGGAGTTGGTGGAATAAGAGAGATGAACCTAAAGAGACGGGTTAAGAGCATTCCACACAGCATAGCCGTTGTGCCATGCACGGGAATGTCGGCCATTCTCTTGGCCATGTAGTAGGCAAGGTTGAAGGGTTGCCTAACGGACAAGGAGTAGAGTATGTAGCAAAGGCAAAGATTTATATGACCTCGGTTTCCTATGATGCTAATGACATTGGCTCTAAGGACTTCCTCACTTTTCAATTCACGGTTTCACGAATCGATATTCTCGATTCCATTCGCCTTCGTTGGGAAACGACTCGGGTGATCCGTATTTTACGCGGATCACTTCGATACTATACTATATATATATATTATATAATTGGTTTTCACACGAATAAAATTTTGGCGCCGCTGCCGGGGAAGGTTTGAAGTGAGTTTTGAATTTCGTTTTGAAAAATCGTGTTTTGAAAACCTTCCTCTATCTTGTATATATTTTTTACAAAAATATAAAAATAGAAAAATAAAAAACACTTTTCCTAAAGTGTTTTCAAAAATACAAAAAAAATAATAAAGTTACAGCCTGGACTCTCCCGTGGAAGGGAGGGCGTTGTAAACCAAATAAGCCTAACAACATAAGAAAAACGCGAAATTAGTTGTTTATCGGATTACTTCAATTCTACAACCGATTAAGCGGGAAAAATTCTTTTCTCTCGTTTCGTCGCGATTAGTTTTGAAGGAAACGATTACGATTAACGTAACGTTTGAAAAAAAAAAGAAAAAAAAAGTTTGTGATTTGTTTTTCGATAAATAATAAAAATCCAAAAATATTTTTCTTTTTCATATTTGATTTTCACTTTTATTTTGATTTATTTTTATGATACGAAAAACCAAAAAAATAATATTCTAATCCTCTTAAACGTTTAATTCTATCTTCTTATCCCTCTTCATTGTTTAATTCTTCAAAATGTTTGATTATTTGTCCCATGATCCTCGGACCATGGAAGATTTTTATCGTCCATCGCTCATCGGTAGAGGAGGACCGATCGCTCCGACAAACGATTTTGTTTTGAAAGATCATATGGTTGAACTTATTAGCCAAACTTGCCAATTTCACGGTTTTGAAGATGAAGATGCTAACTATCATTTGGACAAATTTCTATCGATCACTCAATTTTTCAAGCAAAATGGAGTCTCTCAAGACATCATCCGTTTGAATCTCTTTCCCTTCTCGTTAACCCATGAAGCCGAATCTTGGTTCTACACTCTTAAAAACCATTCAATTCATACTTGGGATGAGATGTGTCTCAAGTTTCTTTCAAAATACTTTCCATGCACAAAAACGATGCAATTTAGAAGAGATATTCTAAATTTCCGGCAATTGCACAGAGAATCAGTATTTGAAGCTTGGGAAAGATTCAAATATTTGTTGCAGAGATGTCCGGATCATAGAATTTTGCTCCTTGATCAAATCTTAACCTTCTATCATGGCATAAATATGATCGATCGAGACAAAATCATGTTGGCTACTGGAGGCAATCTCATGCGAAAGACTCCTCAAGAAGCCTATGATTTGATCGAGAATATGACACAACATCACTATCAGTGGGATACTGGAGTCCTTTGTGACTCGACCACTGTTTAGAGTGATCATCATTCCGATTACATTTCCGCTGAGATTGCACAAATTCGGGTCCCTGGCAATCACAAAAGTTATATTAATCAATACTGCCAGCAAGGACCAGGTCATCCTAACATTATCCACTTTTCATACTCCGATGAAAGTGATGAGGATGAACCTTTTGAAAAAGAGAAATCAGAGATCAATCAACTTATTGAAGACCCTTCAGATACCTTGTCAATGGGGGACAAGGAAGTTGACGTTAATCCTCTTAAGGAACTTAATGACCTTGTCCCAATCCCAAGGGTATCCGAGGAACTTTTCAATCTTATTGATTCTACTCTACATATTTTTGATACGACTATCATGAATCCTTTGTTTGATTTCGATTCTGAGTTTACTTTCAAATCAGACAATCCTATCTTTGATATTCAGAACGAGGAGAGTGATGAGTCCGATACGGAGACCGTTATGGACGAGGTGCAAATTTATAGCCCACGAAGTACCGCACAAGTCCCACCTCCATGTGTCCATCCTGAGCCCGAGCTCATTGACATACTTCATAAGAGTGATTATTTTTTCAAAGAGTTCTCCGGTGAACTCTCTCATGTCATAGCTCCTCCGGAGTATGATTCTTTCTATTTTGATCTTAAGAAAGGTTTTAGTCTGGGGGGAGATGAACTTATTGACGACATAATCCCGACTCTCCCTCCTGAGATTTTTGTTGAAATAGACTATATGAGCTTTAATGATGATAATCAAAATGTGAAATTTGCTTTTGAGGATGAAGAATGGATCTTGATTCTTATCAAAATCTTTCTCCCGTTCATCACATTTAATGTGATTTCTCCTCTTCTTCACTCCATCGGGAGTGAGGATACCGTATTTGACCCTGGCATCTCCGTTTACCGTGCCGGTTGTCCGTTACATCTGCTCTCCCCAAGGACAACTTAATTCGGGGATCGAGTCATGCTCATGTGACTCGGTGAACAAAAACAAGCGCTTCGTGGGAGGCACCCCATGCTTATCCTTTCATCTTCTTAAATTTCTATTTTCTTTCTAATGTGACGTGAGGAGGGCTACCTCTTCCAAATCTTGTGTTTCGTTGTTGTTTGTGAATGTCCAGGATTTGCACGAATAGTGATGACTCTCGTGCTCGTTGTTTTGTCTCCACCCGAGTTTCATCATTCGTTGATTATCTATATATCCTAATCTTATCGACTAACATTTTTCTTTGGCATAATTAATAAACAGCCTAGAATTTTGTTAGGATTACCTTAACCCGTAAAAACATTGAGGACAATGTTTCATTCTAGTCTGGGGGAGGGTGAATCTTCGATTCGATTTGACCTTGCATTTTTCACAAACGTCGTGCACTCTTGCAACTCCGTTTTTCCTAAAAATGAAAAAAAAAAATGAAAATTTGAAAATTTCAAAAATTTTGAAGAAAAATGTCATGAAAAAGCACAAAAAAATGAGAAAAAGTTGTACAAAAATATAATAAAGTTTGAATAAGTGTTTTGACACCTTGTTGACTTTCTTGCTGGCGAGAGTAGGAATAAATATTTTGACTTGACCGGGCGTGTTGAGCCCCAGCTTGTTCCCTTAACCAATGATAATCACATAAGCTTGTGCTAGTTTTGTACACCAGGAGCTATAAAATGCGAATTCTTTCTTAAGAATCTGCAAGTTCCCGTACTTGACTTTATACATGCGCAGCTTAAAAGCTTTCGCTAGTCTTTTACATCAGGAGCTAGAAAACGCGAATTCTTCTTCTAGAATTTGCATGTTTCCGTAACTGACTTTATATATGCATGGCTGATTATCGGCTAAGTATTCACGGGTTTCATTATTTGGAATCTTAAATTGCGAAGAGCGAGAAATGATAGAGTTTATTTAGAAGTTAGATGCTAAACGTGGAGTAGTGGTTCTCTTTAGAGCTCATAAGAGGTACTTGTGGCTTTTTACTCCTATCAGATACGTCACTCATATATAATAGATGTTCTAGGTTAATTAGTGGTATTTCGGTTTGAATAATATTTAGTTCTTTATTTTCTTAAGAGAATTTTTGCTTTAAAAGTTGGGTACATATCAAGGAACATCAAAAATAAGAGAAAAAAGTGAAAAAATCAAAAGTCAAAAGTTGATTATCTATGTGGTTTTGGAGCTACCCGATAAGCTTCCATTGATGTATTGAGAAAAAAAAAATCAAGAATGAAAGAAAGAAAAAAAGTTTGAAAAGTATGAAAAAAATGAAAAAAGTGAAAAATGAAAAAAAGTGAAAGTTGAAAGTGTATGAATAAGAGTATTGAATGTAAAATAAGTTGTTGGCACGTGAGGTGCATGTGTGTAATTCTGAATTGGACACATGAGGTGCACGTGTAGTACTCCGCAACTTATATGTTTATGATGTTGTATGTACCAAAATTCCTTGATGTGGACCGAATTTCTATTGCAGTGGTTCTTAAGAGAAAATGAATAATTACTTATCGTTTTAACTTAGGTATCACTATCGGACTAAAAATTATTGAAACGAGAAAATATAAAGCAATTCATTTCTCAACAAAATAAAATATTGAGATACAAAACTTAGGACATGGGAGTAAGAAGTTTCCACAAGTAACTATTATGAGTAGTGTTAGCATCTAACTTGTAGATAAGCTGTGATCTCGTTTGTACGCTTAGTTTAGGGACTTGTGAAAAATCAAGGATGACGATTTTTATCCGTATGGTCGCTTCTTAAATAGAAGTGTTTCTACTCGTTGACCCTAACAATTATTGCAAAATAATGAAAGTTCAACAAACCGTCACAAGTATAAAGTGAAAAGTACAAAAATAGAAAGTGTAAGTTAAATAAAGGAATAAAAAATAAATTTTGGAAAACGGAGCATTTTTGGGAATAAATGATTTTATTACTTCTTTCGAACCTCCTTGCTACTTTTCAAAGTTAGTAAAAAGAGTTTTGAAATTATTTATCCCAAAAGCGTGAATTGATCACATTGCGTGAGGACACGACAATATCTTAGTCTGGGGGATTTTGGTGAGTGCTTATTCACTCACTATTTTATGGCCAAATACCGACCCAAAATGACTAATTGAGCTAACAAATGCCAAGAAAACACGTATTTTTATGTTGTGAACATGCAAGTACGGATTTATCACAAATAGACGAAAAATCATGCTAATACCGGAAAAACGGGCACGGGAGTGGGAGATGGTCAGAAAGTCAAGCTGGAAATCTAAGTTGAGCTTATCAAGTCCTCAGTGATTGATTTATGTGCAAAAGTGATCCTTGTGAGAAGTTTGAAGAAATTGCAGATTTAGTCCTCATACTTCCAGAGTTGTCAGATTTAGTCCCTATTGATATTATTTTGAAGGAAAGTCAAAGTCAACCTTGGGAAATCATAAAGTGACAATAATGACCCTTGGAATAAGTTTTGAAGAATTACAATTTCAGTCCTTAAAGTTTTCAGATTTTACATATATGATCCTTGATATAAAAGCTGAACATGAATAAGCCTTGATCCAATAATCAAATTCATTATCACCTCTAGTCCAAAATACCAAAGGCCCATTCCACCTATATCTAACCCGGGCCCAACTTTACTTTACCCATAACTCGGATCCACCCTTGTAAAATACCCGGTCAACTCACTTCAGTCAAACAATTATAATAAAAAAATAACCCCGCTTTCCACTTTCCCCCAAATCAAATATTACCCAGTTCCCTTAGAACCCTAACTCTTCAATTCCAAATAATTACCGTGAGTAAGGGTATTTCCGTACAATCAAGTACTTCTAGAAGGGTGTCAGAATGTGGCAGAGCTAAAGAAGCACAAATGGGACATGTGGCAGCTCATGGTTGGTCCAAACGCGTCATCAAATTCAATCCAAGGGTGGAAATCAAGGGGATAATGATTGGTAGCAATCTCACGGCTCTGAGAGGATGTCAACAAGCACAGGTCACACGGATTGCCAGCTTGGCAATCCGAGACCCCAACCCTTACTCTTCATCTATAAATAGGACCCTTTGTAGCTCATTTTGAGTAGTAGTTAGATAGTAGCGAAGCTCTGCTGAATTGTAGTTTGATTTGTAATTAGAATAGTTGATGTAATTTTTACTTGAATGTATTAATGAAAATTTAGTTTCTCAAATTTATTTCTTCAACAATTTCCTGTTTTCATTCTAATAGTTTAGCTTTTATCAATTAAATTCTCAACTTATATCTCAAATGTTAATCTAGATTTTATAAAAATCAATTTTCAAATCAGTTACAACATTTGCAGAAAATAAAAATAAAAATAATAAAAAAAAATAAAAAATATATATTGTTTTACTTTTGGTCATTACAGCTTTCAAAATAGTTTAATTACTAGTTATATAATTCATCTAGTCTTTTCAGTTTAGTTAAATTGGTTTGATAAAAATTCATAAGCAGCTTCAATAGATATTGTGAATTGGTCAATATAAGTCAACTGCAAGTGTACTATTGATTGTGGAAGTGATTTGGATAAGTTTGGTCAGAAATGGATGGACCTGCCTATCCTAGAGATAGGCAAGCATAGAGAATCCACCTCTGTTCTTGCTGAGGTGGAACTGTTTTGTAAGTCTCATTTAAATCTCTATTATAAGCATTGATCTGAGTTAGATTGGTTTAACTTGAAGCAAACTGTTTCATTTATTTGTATTTGCCGATATAATAGTTGTATAGTTGTTATAGAGTTTGATTATTCATTTGTTCATTTATGTTAGTTTGGATCTGAGTTAATTTTGCTTATTTGAGATTCTGATTTGGTAGTAGAATAGTGACTGTGTAAATTGTTGAACTAGTGGTTTATAATTGTGATATTTGATTCTAGTAGTGAGTAGTAACTGATATGGATACATAATTTGAAGTTTTGAAATATGTTTTATACTAGTGTAGTTTAACTGTTTCATATAAGGAGTGTTTGGATTAAGTTTTTCTATTAAGGTTAAGAGTTTGTTATTTGGAAATCAGAGCATTATTAGTTAATCTAGGTTAGAATTAGATATATTAGTGCATAAAATACGTAGGTTAGATATTAAAAAGTCAAAAATAAGTATTGTCTCTTTTCAATTGTTTAATTCAGTTAAATCAGTTAGCATAAATTTAGAGATAGATTCAATTTAGTGATAGTTAACATAAACTAGTGTTACATTAGTTTAAAATTACTTCTAAATTTAGAATTAATGTGTGGAAATTCAAATTAGTCAAGTTTCTAGGTTCAATAAATAGTCAACTAAATCAGTATAAGTCAGTTTATTAGTTGCTGAACTTAGTCATCTTTAGAATAGTAATTAGTTGTTTCTGACTGAACTAGTGGTTAATTTTAGTACTCAGCTGTACTATAGTGCATTTTCCCCCCATAATCTTTGAGATTTGAGCTTAACTAGTTAGTTTTTTGTTCCATTGAAGTTGCTTGGCTGAGACTGAGTTGCTGTTGGATTTTAGTAATCTGCCAGTGTTTCATTGTGTTTCAATTTGTGATTTGAGATTATATCTGAGTTTCATATCATTAGTTTTAGAGTTGTGCTTCACTTTATAGCTTCTGGATCTATTAGTTTCTGTGCTGATCATTAGTTTGAGCTTCATTTGTGAGCTTATTTGCTTTTGCTAGTTAGATTTTGGTAACTTAGTAACTGATTTGATAGCAGTTTTGTATTTAGATCTTTTAGTAGATTTTGATCTCTATTTCTGAGAGTGATTTGATTGGTGAAGCTTGATTATTATCACTGCTTAAGTTTTTGCAATTACCTGAGCTTAATCTGATTTTCTGTTAGCTTTTTCATTTGAGCTTATTGATTCATAAATGTTGCATCTGTTGATTTCTGGATTTGAGTTTGTACAAACCTTGCATTGTTGAGTTCATTGCATCATTTTGAGCTTATATTAAAAGTTTCAAAGAGATTAGATCACAAGTGCTTATAAATAAGCACTTGTGATAAGCAGTTTTTCCTAAATAAGCATTTCCACTTTTCATTTTTACTTCAAAATTTTATTCTAAGTTCTTTTTAATATTTCTGATTTTCTGGAATTTTTCTAGATTTTTCTAAGACTTTTTACTATTTTTCTTATTTACTTTTGATTTTATTCAATTTTTAAATAGATTTTAATTACCAAAAATCAATAAAAATTCAGAAAAGGTTGTGAAAAATACAAAAATATTTTTAGAAAATCTTTTGTAATATTTTAGAATTTCTAGAATTAAATTTTCATTTTTCCACTTTAATTTTCTATTTTTCCTTATTTTTAATTCATTTTAAATTCCAAAAATCAATATTAATTCATAGAAAATAAAAGAAAAGTCAAAAAAATATTTTTCTTTTTCTTAAAATTCTTTTTATTAGTTTAAGATTTTTAGAAAATATTTTCAAGTTTGTAGGATCATTTTTTAATAAACGTTACGTTTTAAATTTTGCGGTTGCATTTCCGTTTTTACGTTTTTCACTTTGGTGCATTGTTAGCTTGTACTCTTTGCATATTTCATAGTTGTTTGTGATTACTTGAATATATTTCATTGCTATTTTCACTTTCTCACTTTTCAATTCACGGTTTCACGAATCGATATTCTCGATTCCATTCGCCTTCGTTGGGAAACGACTCGGGTGATCCGTATTTTACGCGGATCACTTCGATACTATACTATATATATTATATAATTGGTTTTCACACGAATCACTTAGTGAAAATTTCATAAACATGAAAATTTGACAGCATGCCAAATGTTGTCTACCTGCATCATAGTTAGTTAATACATGTTCCAAATAGTATCACATATTGTACCAACACACAAATTCATGACAAACATTGTTTAAACGACCAAATTGTTCAAATAGCACCTTATGCCAAACACTCCTACACACCCGCACTCATTGACGGTCAATCTTCTTCTTGAGTTTTCCAAGGAATCTCCCAAGATTCTTAAACATCCCCTTTGTTTGCTTGAACTCCGCCGACTCATTTGGAATATCCAGAAGTTGGGAAAGGTATTCTAGAGGTGGGAGCCTAGAGTTGGGCAAAGTGTCATCTTCACTCATTGAGGATGATGATGAGGAGGTAGGAGGATGAGGACGTTTTCCTTGGGCTTTGTAAACTCTCTTATCACTTAGTGGGACAAAGGTGTGCGGAATGAGAGAGTAGTCAAGGCGAAGACCGTTAGGAGTTGGTGGAATGGGAGAGATGAACCTAAAGAGACGGGTTAAGAGCATTCCACACAGCATAGCCGTTGTGCCATGCACGGGAATGTCGGCCATTCTCTTGGCCATGTAGTAGGCAAGGTTGAAGGGTTGCCTAACGGACAAGGAGTAGAGCATGTAGCAAAGGCAAAGATTTATATGATCTCGGTTTCCTATGGTGCTAATGACATTGGCTCTAAGGACTTCCTCCCATTTCTTGAATTGGAGCTTGAGTTCATTAAGTTCCATTCCATATGGGTCCTTATCGACCTCATTTCCCGAACGGGTTCTCCTAGTGTTGGTTGTCCTAATGAAGAGGTGGTCACGAAGTTCATCTTTGGACACAAGAGGGGTGTCATAGGGATGGATGCGGTCAAAGAGTGTGTCAAGAGTTGAGAGGGAGTGCAAGTCGGAGTAGATGCAAGTACCACGGTTTGGGACACCTAGGATTTGAGCAAACTCCTCGAGAGTGAAGGAGTATTGATGACTAATAGCCCTAAAGTTAATAGACATGCAACCATATTCATCTGTGGAGAGGGTGACGGATGCATAGAATTCTAAAATGAACCTAGGACAAATAGGCTCGTCGATTTCTAAGAGACACTCAAAGTTGATTGTGG
This sequence comes from Artemisia argyi, assembly GCA_030686995.1. Classification (NCBI taxonomy): domain Eukaryota; kingdom Viridiplantae; phylum Streptophyta; class Magnoliopsida; order Asterales; family Asteraceae; genus Artemisia; species Artemisia argyi. The sequence continues at coordinate 144,759,616 of CM060680.1, read as the reverse complement.
CAAATTCCGTGTAGAGGTTTGTGCCTTCTAGGAAGGACGGGTCAATGGTTCTACCCTCATGGACATAACGTTTTTCTAAGGCTTTGAAAACGTCGATTTGAGTTGGAGTAAGACCTTTGGTTTTGTGGTGTTTGGATAGGTACTTAATGGTGTCCTTGTGGTCGTAGTGGGTTAGAGGAGGCATGATGATTCCTAGAAAAAAACAAAATTTCATATTTTAGTCTAAGTAAACGACTATTGTAATGTGGGTGTTCTAGTGTGTGTCTATATGAAAACAATGTGGAGGTGCGGTTATCTTGACTCATTTTGATGCTTCAAAAACGTTTTATAATGCAAGTTTTGTTATAAAACAAAAGATAACCCAAGCGCTCCTAGTTCAATGTAGCTTCGTTTGAATGTACCCGAAAATACATATTGGTTATGTATTCCCTTTAGCATTCAAGAGACATTATGCAAGAGATGTTTTAAACATAACGTTTTGATTTTGTATTCACAATGTGAGACGAAAAAATATTTGTCCTATTTGTGAGAAATTTTTGAAAGAATTTGACATGGGGTGTTTTAGCAAACATGTTTACACTTAGTAAGAATGCAATTTCTAACTGTGGGGAACATGATTAGTTTTGTTAAACACCTAATTTCATGCATGAGTTTCTCAAGTTAATGCATAACCCCAAGTTTTTGTTTTTGTGCAAAAATAGAATTCCTAGACTCAGATCAGTATTGTAATCAAGTTTAGAATACTTACAATGATGATTGATTAGCAATGTGAATGAAAGGAAGACCAAATTTTCGTAGGTATGGATGATTGGTAAAGTGAATATTAGCAGTTTGGAAGTGGTGGTATGAGATAATGGGTGTTTGGTTTAATATAAACAAAGAAAATGGTTCTGCAGGTCGGCGGATACAGCGGAACCTAAAAATGGGTTCCGTCCGTTGTGGCTGAGGGTTTCGCCGACCCTGCTGAGAAAAAGAGTTATGGATTTGTTTTGATTTTTGTGATTTTTGTCTAATGTCTAGAACTACAACGTAGGTTCCATGAGTCCTAAGCCTAGCCTAAGAAGGTTAAAAGGTTCTCGTTTAAGGGGTTTTGTGAGAATGTCGGCTATGTTGTCTTCGGAAGAAACTTTCTCAATTGAGATATTTCCTTTTTGAACGTTGTCACGAAGGAAATGATGACGGATTTCAATATGTTTGGTACGAGCATGTTGAACCGGGTTTTTGCTAAGATCAATAGCTCCTTTGTTGTCACAAAGAATGGTGATGTCGTTAAGTTGAGTTCCGTAGTCGACAAGAGCTTGCTTCATCCAAAGAGCTTGTTGACACACCTTTTTGGCTGAAACGTACACGGCTTCCGTTGTTGAGATAGCAAGAGCCGTTTGCTTCTTAGAGAACCATGAGGTGAGACAATGTCCAACAAAAGTACAAATACCACTTGTGCTTTTTCTATCAACATAGTCACCGGCATGATCCAAGTCGGCATACACTATGGTGTCTATTCCCATTCTTTTGGGATACCATAAACCTAAATGTGTAGTGCCCTTAATATACCTAAAAATCCTTTTAACGGCTTCGAGATGAGTTGTCTTAGGATCTTCTTGAAAACGAGCACATAGACAAACACTAAACATAATGTCGGGTCTACTAGCCGTTAGGTAAAGTAGACTTCCAATCATACCTCTATATTTAGTGCTATCTACGGATTCACTTTCCACATCCTTGGTGAGTTTAGTTTCCGTGGACATGGGTGTTTTGATTGGTTTCGAATCTTCTAATCCAAATTTCTTAAGCATGTCCTTAATATATTTAGATTGTTTAAAGAAGATACCATCTTCTAGTTGTTTAATTTGGAGTCCTAGGAAAAAGTTGAGTTCTCCCATCATACTCATTTCAAACTCGTCATGCATGATTTTTGAGAAATCCACACATAATTCTTGACAAGTTGATCCAAATATAATGTCATCAACATAGATTTGGACTATGATAATATGTGAATCTTTCTTCTTAGTGAAGAGAGTATTATCAACTAAGCCCATGGTATACTTATTGTCAACTAGGAAGGTTTTAAGTCGATCATACCATGCTTTTGGAGCTTGCTTAAGTCCGTAAAGAGCCTTTTTAAGTTTTTAAACATGATTTGGTTTTTCAAAATCGATGAAGCCCGGTGGTTGAGCAACATACACTTCTTCATTTATGACTCCGTTTAGAAATGCACTTTTGACGTCCATTTGAAATCCACACATAATTCTTGACAAGTTGATCCAAATATAATGTCATCAACATAGATTTGGACTATGATAATATGTGAATCTTTCTGCTTAGTGAAGAGAGTATTATCGATTAAGCCCATGGTATACTTATTGTCAACTAGGAAGGTTTTAAGTCGATCATACCATGCTTTTGGAGCTTGCTTAAGTCCGTAAAGAGCCTTTTTAAGTTTTTAAACATGATTTGGTTTTTCCAAATCGATGAAGCCCGGTGGTTGAGCAACATACACTTCTTCATTTATGACTCCGTTTAGAAATGCACTTTTGACGTCCATTTGAAAGAGTTTAAAATTGTGTGCACATGCATATGCAAGTAAGATTCTAATTGACTCGAGCCTAGCAACCGGAGCAAAAGTTTCATCGTAGTCAATGCCTTCTTGTTGATTATATCCTTGTGCAACTAGCCTAGCTTTGTTTCTAGACACAATTCCATTTTCATCCATTTTATTACGAAAGACCCATTTTGTTCCAATTATTGTTTGACTCTTTGGTTGTGGAACTAATGTCCATACATCATTCCTAACAAATTGGTATAACTCTTCTTGCATTACAATTACCCAAGACTCATCTTTAATGGTTTCATTAATGTTTTTCGGTTCAATGGTTGACACGAAACAAAAGTAGTTGCTTTCATTTTGAACTTTTGATCTTAGTGTTCTTTCATTAATGTTGCCTATGACACCATCTAATGGATGACTTTTAGATTCTTTGACATTGACAAGTTCTTTGTTTAATAGTTCATCTTCCTTGTCATTATCTAAGATCTCTTGACTTTCTATTGCTTGGCTTTCAACTAAGTCATCATCTACCAAAGGTGATGTCTTAGAGGGAGGTGGACTCTCGTCAAATGTTACGTTCAACGATTCCTCGACTCTTAAGGTTTCTTTGTTCAAAACAATGTAAGCTTTACTATTTTGTGAATATCTAAGAAATACACCTTCATAAGACTTTGGGTCAAATTTGGTGAGATAATCCTTGGTGTTAAGAATGAAGCATTTACTCCCAAATACTCTAAAGTATCCTAATGTAGGCTTTTTACCTTTATATAGTTCATAAGGAGTTTTATTAAAAAAATAGTCTAATTAAGACTCGATTTAAAATGTACGTTGATGTGTCAACGACATTACACCAAAACTTTTGTGGAATGTTTTGTTCATTAAGCATTGTTCTACTCATCTCTTGCAACGTCCGGTTTTTACGTTCTACTACACCATTAGATTGAGGGGTACGTGGAGCCGAAAAGTTATGAGTAATACCATTAATATCACAAAAGTTTCCAAATTGAAATTCATTATCAAATTCACGACCGTGATCCGTTCTAATAGACACAATACTAGACCCTACTTGATTTTGAATTTTCTTACTTAGAATCTCAAATTTATCAAAAGCTTCATTTTTACTTTTCAAAAATTTTGTCCAAGTATATCTTGAGTAATCATCGACTATGACCAAAGTGTAGAAGTTACCTCCATAACTTTGTATAGCGGATGGACCAAATAAATCCATATGCAAAAGTTCTAGACACCTAGATGTAGAAACCAAGTTTTTAGCCTTATGGCTACTATGGACTTGTTTACTGACTTTGCAAGCATCACAAAAGTGTTGGTCATATTTCAACTTAGGTAGGTTTCGAACTAAGTCTTTGGAGGAGAGGTTTTGAATTAGTCTCATGTTAGCGTGTCCTAAACGTCTATGCCATAAAGTTGAAGATTCATCTAATGAAGTAAGACAAAGTTTGTCTCTAGATGTTGGATCCATCTTCATGACGTATACATTGTTCTTAAGAACACCTTTGGCTATGGTTATACCATCTTTAAGTATTTTACTTCCGTTTTCACTAAAAAGGACATTATACTTATTACGGCAAAGTTGACTAATTCTAAGGAGATTAAAACCTAAGTTATCAACATGAGCTACATCATCTATAAAAAGGGATGAGAGATTGTACCTTTTCCGATGATTTTGCTCTTACCTTTACTACCAAACGTAACATTACCTCCATCACATTTGTGATAAGTAGAGAAGAGGCTTTTGTTACCCGTCATGTGCCTTGAACAACCGCTATCTTTAATCCATTCATCCGGTTCCAAACAAACTTTGAGGCACACCTATTTTACGAAAAACACTCAAACATTTGGTCCCCAATTTCTCATGGGTCCATTTTGGTTAAGCATACCATTAACTTGTTCCAAGTATGAAAGTAGAACATAAGGGTTCCATGACATGGAATTTGGAGTTTGGTAATGTCCAGGAGTGTTTTGGTTCCAAACATGTTGGTAGTTTGGTCGTGTGTTGAAGTTGCTCTTTGGAAAGGGGCGTTTGGGAATTGGAGTCTTAGGTCTTGGTTGAGTAGTCTTAGCTCTAAATTCGTTTTTACTAAGTCCTACTCCAGTTTTAAAGGCAGGTTTTGTTCCATTTTTATATGTGACTTTAACAAATTTTGAACGATCCGATGTGGAGGATGTTACTGCTGCAGCAGACCTGGCGGAACCTTTGGGTTCAACGGGCGGAACCCTGAATTCGGTTCCGTCTGTTCCGCGGGCTGCTGTAGCAGTTTTGTTAGTTTCTTGTGCATTCTTTTCTTGTTTCGCTTGACCCTTTGAAGTTTCTAATTTCATGAAACCTAGTCCTGTTTTATCAAAGGGTGACTTTTGAAGTTTCATAATTTCATCCGCACAAGAAATGCTCTTATCGAACTTCTTAAACTTTGGTTTGTTTTATTAGATCATTTTGAGTAATTTTAAGTTTCTCAACTTCGAGTTTAAGCTCTTCACATGATTTGCATGATGTGTCAATACCTTTACTCTTTTCTAATCTCTTAGCTTTTTCTTTTAGCTCATAAACTTCATTTTCTAAAAACTCCTTTTTAGTTTTCAAAAACTTATTTTTGTTTATGATTTTAAGCTCAATTCACAAAGTTTGTTATATTCTTTTTGTAAGGTGTCATCATCAATAGAAGAATAAGATGAGTCGGAGAGTACCTCATTTAAGTCGTGAGCCATGAGAGCAATATCATCATTCTTTGGCTCATCGTCATCTCCTTCATAGTCACTCCAAGTACCACCCACAAAAGCTTGTTGAGGCTTGCTCTTGGGTGGTTTTGGACATTCTCCTACGAGATGACTTGTGTCTCCACACCTATAGCATTTCCTTTCAACCTTTCCTTTTCTATCATCACGATCTTTTCGGAAGGTTTTCTTGTCATCTTTAGGTCCTTACAAACTTCCCTCATCTATGAAAGAACTTCTTGAAGTCTCTAACGGCCATAGCATATTCCACATCATCACTATCCGAAGTAGATTCTTCATCATCACTTGATTGGACTCTAGCTTTCAAGGCAATGGACTTAACTTTTTCTTTCTTGCCTCTAACTAATTCCGAATCTTTTTCCATTACCATTTCATGAACTTTGAGGTTTCCAATTAGCTCGTCAAGTGACATGCTTGAAAGATCCTTGGATTCTTCAATTGCCGTCACTTTTGCTCTCCACTTCGGATGGAGTGCTCTAAGGAATTTCCTAACAAAATTCTTACTACAAAAAGATTCATCAAGTGCTTTAAGTGAAGTAATAATAGTGTTAAACCTAGCAAATGCATTATCAATAATCTCATCTTCGGGAATAACAAATTGTTTATATTGTTGAACAAGAAGATCAATTTTGTTATCCTTAACTTGTGAGTTTCCTTGATGAGTGACTATTAAAGATTGCCAAATATCTTTGGCGGTTTTACACATAAAGACTCTTTCATATTCTTTCTTAGGCAAAGCATTGTAAAGCCTCATTTTAGCTTCATTATTTTTAGCAATCAATTTCTTTTGATCATCATCTTTACTATTAGTAGCTATATTATCACCATCAATGATTATATACCATAAATCTATATCTTTAGATTTCACGTAAGTTTCAAAACGGTTTTTCCAATATATAAAATCATTTGCTTCAAAAAGTGGTGGTCTTTGCATAGATTGCCCTTCTTTGTAAGTTTCAAAATCTATGGATCGTTTCAAGATTTAAAACACAATATATTTTAAAAGCTTGAGTAACGTAGCTCTTGATGCTAATTGTGGAAAACTAGAAGGGGGGTTGAATAGTTTACCGTTTAAAATATTTTTAACTTGTTTAATTATCTTTTGAAACTTTCCGTTTAATCAAAGATATATACACAAACACAATATGTAACATGCAAGTATAAAGAAAGAAACGATCAAACCACAACACGAGTATTTATCGTGGTTCGGCTCCAAGGACTCTTTTTCCTTGCCCTACGTCCACGCCCCGAGTATCCAACTCGAGAGTTTCTTTCACTAGTCAACAAGCTCCTTTCACCGGCGGAGAAAACCTTACACGTCGCTTATACACGTTTACCGACACTAAGCTAGATGTCGAGTTCTTTTACAAGGGTACAACCACTCCCGTTAGTTCTTTTACAAGGGTACAACAACTCTCGTCACACTTTGTATTTTGAGGACTAAAATACTAACCGATCACTACTGAAAATACACAATCAAATGAAGTGTAAACTACACAAGTCTACACAATGCTAAGCTAACAAGTCTTGCAACGTTGTGTTGAATACTTGTAACTTTTTATGAACTCGTGAACTTCTTTGCTACAAAAAGAAACTTCACATATGAAATGAGATGTTAAAGGGTTAGATGAAAGAATGAATGAATGTGTGTGAAAATATGATGTAGAGTGATAAGCCAAAATTCAAACATATGGCTTGGTATTTATAGCAAAACCTTATGCAGGTCTGGCGGATATGGTGGAACCCTCAGATGGGTTCTGCCCGTGTACCCCCAGGGTTCCACCAGGCTTGCAGTTGGTTTTGCAATAAATCATACAAACCAAACAAGGTCACATCTCATAAAAACTCGTTAAACACAAACTTGTGCAAGAAGACTTATGGTTAGTCAAACACACTATCTTTCCATAAATGTATATTGACAAACTTACCATAAATGTGATGTGACATTTCTATTTTAAGAAATAAAAAGTGTTGTGTTTTATGTGAAATGTAAAATGTAGCAAATGTCTAATTATGCAAGTCTTAAAACTAAGATTATGATTTACTTAGAAACTAAAGTTTACATTTTGTCGTTAACAAAACTTAGCAAAGATCGTAAAATATAAATAACGTTTTTAGGCGATATTTGTATTAACAAGATGTTTTCCAAGATTCGGTCCACGCCTTCGTCTTCAAACCATTTAACGCAATTTTAGATCAAGCACTTGGTCAATGCGGTTAGTGGTATGTTATCATATTTTTCTTTTTTTTTTTTTAATTCATTTGCCCGTTTTTCAGTGATAAGTTATGCATATGTAACATGTCGATGGATTTTATTATGATTGCTTGGTATCATAATCATTGTTTTTCTTTGATCTTGCAGGTTGATATTTAAAATAGATTTGGCCAACAGTTTCATATGATGAGATACAAAGCTCGTGATCTAAAGGCAACATTTAGATGATTTCTTATAACATGCTCAATTGTAGACCAAATGTGTCTTAAAATGTATTTAGTAAAAGAAATATTAAAAGCATGTTAAATCACAAAAGAGTGATAGTGCTTGAACAATCTTACGTAATTATACCATGTGCTCTATACAATGTAACATAGATGTCTACTGTATTTTATCATTTTTTGTGTGCAAAGCACAAGGTACTCTCATATAACAACTATGAGAATGTTGTATGTTTCTTAAATATAACTTCCTTATGCCTTTTAATGAAAGTTTAGTTCTTTCGTTTGAACTTCTTGATTGTAAATTAATTAAACTCACTCATTTCTAAACTACAGGTTACAATATTATTTTATGCATATTAGAGTAACTGCAAGTAGATACATTATTTATCTTTGTGGCATTATGTGTTTGTTTTGTACGTATAACGTATTTAGTTACATTATAATAACATATTAGCATGTTTGTTTCTATAGGTACAAGAATGACCGAGGATCTTTGGTACATATAAACTATATCATGCCAGCGTTTGAAGTCATACAAATTTGACCAAAATATTGAATTTGGCATGAAGCCATATATATGGATTAAATGCGACTCTTTTGATTTGGAATTGTCCAGTTCAGTTTTAAGACGAAGAGATCTCATTGAACTTTTCTCTTCGTTTGGAAGCTCTTTGTGTTTCATGGCACAAAGTAATTTTTTATATTCGTTGTGTGCCGGTCTCTCATGGAAAAAGGGTTGCAGAATACTTCACAAGCAATGCATTTATCAAATCTAAAGTGCATTCGGCCGTGGAAACACTCGGTATGTTTACATTGGCGAATGATGATTAATACGTGACAAAGACAATGAAGTAGAGGACATAAGCAAAGTTGAATTTGTTCTTCCAAGCTAAATACTTAATAAACACTTGGATGTCGATGACTTTATCACGTTAGCAATACCTTCATATATTTAAGCATGGTACACAATAAAATCCATGGTAAGTGATTCACACAATGTCTGTATTTGATATTTTAGGTTCTTGCTAGACTAGAGTATAAGGTGAACTCATTACATAAAATTATATATCTCATCACTTCTACTTATATATGCCATAAATCCAAAAATAACTACGACGATCCTGCTATATATTTTAGGCCTTAGATCGTTCTTTGAAAGACGTAATATGTAAGAGCAGGTATGACACTTGTGAAACGCCATTTGGTAACATGACAGTGGTTTTTGGTGGTGATTTTAGGCAGGTGTTCACCGTTATTCTAAAAGGTTCGCGGCAAGACATTGTTAGAGCATCTTTAAAGCAGTCTTACTTGTGGGATCATTGCAAAGTTCTCAAGTGAACCACCAAGATGAGGCTGACTGTTGGATCATGCCCTGAAGACGTAAGCGAGATTCTTGAATTTGCAGAATGGATATTGAATGTAGGAGATGAAGAGCTTGATGACGCAAACGACAAAAAGGTTTTAATAGATATACCCAAATATATTCTAATAGATGAGGGTGATGACTTGGTAACCTCTTTATTAATTTTACTTATCCAAACCTTATCACATCGATGATCCGTCATACTTCTAAGAAAAGGCCATTCTTGCTCGACGAATGAAGTAGTGGATACTATAAATGATCATTTGCTGAAGACATTTCTAGGCGAGGAAATGGTTTATCTAAGTTGCGACAGCATTGATAAAACTGATCGTGGAGCAACTATAGATACATCCATTCAATAGGTATGTACAATATACTGATCGTGGATCAACGGTCAACGGTGTATGTACAATATACATATGACAAGTTTTATGCCACTTTTTATTTACACTTATTGTTAATCACAAACTTCTTTACTTACATATTTTTTAAACTTATTAGGTGTTCACGCAATGGACCTTGTGTTGAAGTGTTACAATGGTTACTACATACATTTGCTTCTCAAGACCATCAAAATTTGAGATCACGAGGCAATAGACATTTATTACATAGATATAATAGTAGTTTATACTATCATTGACTTATAACTTATTATTCTGTTACAAGAAAATTTCATAGTGTTTACGTTCGTCGTTTTTTCTTACTTTATTCACGTACTTACTTTTTTTTAATAAAAAAAAATCCTCTAAAATCCTGTGAATTTGATGGGTCTATAAGCTAGCAATAATAATAAAATGCTTAATTAGTTGGTATATATTTGTAGTATGTTTAGAAAAAAATGATTTGGACCAACACCAAACGCCCCCTTAAACCCTTGATTTAATTCATCACAAAAATTAAATCGAACAGCAAAAAGGAATCACACTTGTGGTAATAATAGGGTGTGCGATTTCGTCAAAACTCAAAACCAATGGCTTCAATTCTTGATCAAGATTCAACTTCCATCAATGTTTCCCACTTTCATCACACCCCTTCTTACTGGTAATCCATATTGTTTATTAATAAGATCATTAATTGATGATTTCTTTAAATGGTGTTTTTTTAATTGATGTTTGGTTTTGTTTGTAGTGAAGAGAATGTGTATTTGCTGTGCAAGAAACTAAGTGAGGATGGAGTTGCTGATGTTTCTGATCTTTTTGTGGTCTTTATTTCCAATGAGAGTAAGCATGTATGTATGTTTAGTTGTTTGCGGTTCGGTTTTATATTGATTTAGTATTCTGTTCTTCTATGTACCCATATACCGAATACACACACGTAGACATGTGTTTTCATTTGTTATGCTTTGCGGTTAATAGGTGAAGTTGAGGGTAATGAAAACTCGTCCACTGTTATAGACTTTTTATTTTTGTGGGTGTGTATGTGCGCGCTTTAAGTATAAATATATGGTAACTGGTATAATCTTCTCAGCTAATTTGTGCGGGCTTAGTTAATGTGCTAGTCTTAGGAGATTTTATGTCAAAGTACTTAACGGTATGATTTCTTATGAAGGAAAGTTGTTCTAGCTGAAATGGGCTTGCTTTGGCATTCATCAATAGGGGATGGAGACATGGGGTTTAATTGTAAATCTTGAGCATAGAAAAATAGGATACTAGATTTGTTTGTATGCGAAATATGTCATTTGACGGAATAAGAAGGTCGACATTGTTTATATAGTTTAACTTGAGGCCTCTTCTAGAGATAACTTTACGTTATGTTATACTTAGATCCTGCAAGAACAAACTAAATCATTTTATGATGGGCATTTAATATTCGTTTAATCTTCTTTACTGAGTATACCTTATATCGTTTCTGTCAAGTATTATATGTGGACTCCAAGGGTTCTTCACTGTATATAAAAACCTGCGATCAACAACTAGATGCTTTACAAGCAGAATGTCTCCTGGCATACGCCCATACCGCACCCACTTTTAGTTCCGGAAGGGCCGTCATTTTATAGTTTTATAATACATAATACATATTGAAACTAAAAACTTCCAGAAACATTTTACAATGCAACATTCTCTTGTTACCAACTGTAGTTGTGTTACAAAAAGTATTGCATTTAGTCTCCTTTGAAACGTAATGTGAAATGAATATGAATTTGAATATTGCTTAAAGTTGCTCGACTATGATAATGCAGATCCCAATGTGGCATCAGAAAGCTAGCCACAGATCAGACGGGATAGTTCTATGGGATTATCATGTAATTTGCATTCAGGTACTGAATTTGAACATCAATCACCATGAGATTTTTTTTTTTTTTTTTTTTTTTTTTTTTTTTTTTTTTTTTTTTTTTTTTATAATTTGTTATGAGATATTGTAAAAATCATCGGGTTTCAAACTGGTCAAGGATTTCTCCGAAAGAACCGTTCCAAAAAAAAATATATATGATATATTACTGAAATCTAAATTTGGCGCTTTATAACAGAGAAGAAAAGAAGGAAAGTCAGAGGATCTCGTATGGGATTTAGATTCAACTCTTCCATTTCCATCAACCCTATCATCCTATGTATCAGAAACTATTCGACCATCTTTTGAGCTATTTTCTGAATTTCAGAGGTATACAATTTAGCTACTCAATTACTATGTTAATTGATAAAGGTGATCAGTTGATTTGTGATCTCAGGGTCTTCCGTGTAGTGCATGCTCCGGTATTTCTTTGTCATTTTGCTTCAGATAGGAGACACATGAAGGACTCTGAAGGAAATTGGACGTCTCCGCCACCTGAGTACAATGCCATAGTTGCTGCAGGTAAATATAAAAGCACTCACTGCTATAATCGTTTTCACTATCATCATATGTTTCTCTTTGCATCACTTATCATTTTTAATATCGAGTTGCTCTTATTGTGTGGAAGGCCATACAAAATTACAGTTGTTAATGTTTATTGCCTCCGATTGATGCATTGGAGACTCTATCATCACTCATTATGTTCACTTCTTGAACTTTTCCCATAAAAATCATAATGTCATCTGACTTGACAATCGAGTCAATGTTTATGATATGTGATCAGTTAGTTTGAATGCAATGATCATGTTAAGGGCCACACAAAACACTCTCAAGTATTGTCCTTTGACTTTGAATGTCAAATATGTTACGTTTCGGATTCATATAGGCTTTGGTAAACACTTATTTGTTCATTTCTTTTTTGTTTCTTATAAATAAGTAATGCATTAAGTATGATTAAGAAACTTAATTTTGCTTATTACAATGTTAACATGAGTTTTATTGAATAAAGTGGGCCAGAATGTTGTATACAGTAAAATTACACCTTGGTTGATTTTGTGTCTCGTTTGACCAAAACGGGATATATTCTTTTTGGTTCTTTGTTTTTGCAGATGGAACTGTGCACAACCTAAACGAGTACATGGACATGTCGACTAAAGATGTGTTGAAAGATATAGAAAAAGATTCCATCGGTGCAGTGTTTACTGAACAATTGGGCATACTAGTTGGCGAGAACCAGTTGGAGCACTTCTTCTCTTGCATTTCACGGTAAATTGGCATGTTCATTCTCTGCCACGGTTCTTGGCGCTCTGTTGCAAACTATTCTCCCAGTACACTACAGAATGTTGCACCATTTTTTGGATGCTTATATTGTATGTATTTTACCTATAACTAGTTTTGTGAAATATTTGTGAAGTTAAAGAGTATAAAGTTTTTTTAGAAAAGGAATATGATGGTAGGATAGGCACTTGATATCAGGTTACGTGGCAATTTCAATTAAATTAACAAACAGGTTCATTTGGGGTTCTTCATCTCTAGGATATCCGTTGGTGAGCCGATCAAGTTAGTCGTGATCGGGAGTGGTGGTGAAAACCTCCTGGGAGTATATAACTAAATTGTGATACAGTACAAGGTAGATAAGGAGGATACAGGCTGTAATTGTAGTAGCATATTAGAGAGATTAAGTATGTCTGTATTTTTATAGGGATGCCTTTACTTTAATGGTAAAGATAGAGGGGAAATCTGAAGCTTTCCTTTAAAGCTCATGTATCGTGCTCATGAGGATATCTTGAGGCTAACCTATTTGTTTCAGACACAATCTAAGTATGTGTTTAGTTTATTGGGTTTGGTACATAAAAATAGGTTATGAAAGGGAAACATGATGTTTCTCTTGAGGGATTAGGTTTAGAGAACTCGTGATTAACAGTTTGCAGAAACTCACTAACATGGTGAGATTTAAACAATACCCGTACGACAACCATTCTCCTTCTCTTTCTTTATGGCTTTTCTCCAAGGTCCTCCTTTCTTATGAAGTCGACGTACTCATTGCTTCCTCCCATAATATTGCTACTTCAACATCGAGCCATCGACATTCCTTCTCCTCGGCCCGGCTCAGTCGGTCCGGTTTGGTCTGGTGTGGGTTTTATCGGTCTGGTGCGGGTTTTATCGGTCTGGTCAAGTCCAGCAAAGCATGGTTTTGCGTAAAACCGAACCGGACCAAGGATTGAATATGATCATAAGGGTGGACCAAGGACCGGACCGAAATACGTTCGGTCCGTCCCGGTTTTCCGGTTCGGACCGGTCCTTGGTAATTATGCTCACCCCTACTCTAACTACTAAGTGTCAGCATGCTTGCTGAGAATTACACATCTTTGTGTTTCTTGAGAACATTTTTTGTTGAGAAATAGCAATACTGTGGAAGTGAAATACAAGTTTCGATGCTTGGATTCAAGGGAAACCACATGGCGATAAATTTAATACTACGTAATACCTTGAGCTGAAATTATTTTTATGAATTTTCAGATATCTAATGTGGTGCATTGGCAATTGTTTTGTTAAATTATTCTGTTGACCATGAGACACAAAGACAAAGATCAACCCAAAAAATATCACAAAACTACAAATTATATAACATAAAAGAAAACCTTTTTAATAGTTTAAAGTTCTAAAGTAAAATTTTGTGGTGGGGGGTGATGCAATTTTATTTTACTTTTTTATGCTTTTGTGTTTTTTTTTTTATAAGCAACAAAAAGTACGTTAAGAGCATAAGGTTGAGTAACATATGTTAAAGTTAAACCAATTATCACGTCAGTGACACATTAGCCCATAAACTTTAATCGAAAACACCCGTTATCATAACTCAACATTCTAGCTGGCATGAAATCAACGCCGTTGAAGTGATGTTGTCCACTCCAAGTTAGGGCCGCATTGTAACGTGCGTTGCAACGCAAGAACGAATAAAAAAAAAATCAGTTTTGAATGTATTTTTAAAAAGGGTGGGTCCCAAAATATAGTGTTATCTGGTATTATGATTTACGGGGTGTTTTTTTGTGTTAAAATGATAAGGCGCTGATGCGAAAAAAAAAAAATATTAACAAGTTAGGCTCCCTATGCTCTTAGAGATGGGTAAATAAATAAATAAAATAATGTAAGGCATATGATTATATGGCATGAATGAGAATTAAGCTGAGATTTCATTTTATGTCAACTAAATCAGTGCCTTTCCTAAGTTTCGATTCGATTTGGTTCAGGTTCCATTTCAAATGATCTCCCTTGATAATTCCATTCTTTCTACAATTTAAATGAACCAAATGTTGCTTAAGATGTTACAGAATCAGAGAGTAATATTATAACTGAACTAAAAATACATCTATATATCTGTTGATACAAAAGTTGGGCGTTCCTTGTTTGGGTTCCTGTTCTCGTATCAATTAGATCTTAATGCTTGAGACCTGCGCACTAAGAAAGCAAACAACACCGTTAGGCTTATCGTGGGATTGTTTCCCACGATTATCCTCCGGCGTTAGAGTAAGTAATCGGTTTTAGGGTTATAGTGAAGAGTTAGTGTTTTTTATCGTACCTCAATGAGAGCCGTGATATTCTTTATATAGGCACGAAATCCTTGTAGGTTTCGTGCTCCTTACTCTTCGGCGTATCTCGCCTTATCCGGTCTATTGATCTTTATCCCATAAATAGAAGATCATTATCAAGACCATAAATAAAATATTTGGGTTTGGGCTTTTGTGAGCCCAAACCGTTAGTATGGTAGCCCAAATCATTATTATGATAGCCCACGCGTGATGGGCTTGAGCATTAGTAGTGTCCATTGGTCGGGTTCGTGACCCGAGTGCGGACTATACGCCATCATGTCCCCCCAGTCTAGTATGCGCAGTGTGCAACCGCGTATGCTAGACTATCAACTGTAGCGGTAAGCGTGGCAGGGAAGCTTCAAGTATTTCCCGCCAAAAATAAATATACGGTGTATCTAGTCTAAATGAGTCCCATGTATTCCTCGAAAATCGTGAAAAAGTGTATGTACCTGTTGATCTCCCAGCCACACGATTAGGGTTAGTGGAATCCACATGGCAAGCATCCAACGCCATGGGTAACCCTATATAAAGGCTGTTCCCCTATTCACTGTGATTATCACAGTTAAATCGCCATTTCCCCCATTGTTAAAATCGTCAAATACCAATCAAGAAATCTATTATTCGTTAAGGTAATAGCGCGTGCGCATCTTGATACCATCAAATTATATTTCAAAAATGGTTCGCCAGTTATCTGATTTTGCCTCCAAAATAACCGAGGATGAACTCCGTCAGTTCACCTCGGATTATTATATTCCCCTCGCGTTGCATCCGGTAGTACCAGTGGCGAACGCATCTATTGCTGACTTCCCTGAGGGGAAAGTAGGGGTATACACGCGTTTTTTCGAATTTGCGAATCAGCGCGTGCCCATATCCCTATTCCTGAGCGACGTGCTCAACTTTTACCGTCTGCATATATCTCAGCTGCACTGTATAGGTGCAGCGAAGATAACCAATTTTGAAGTAAACTGTCGTTTACTCGCCATTAACCCAACCATCAATCTCTTCAGCGCGTTTTACCACACAACGTGGTCAAACGGGTGGGTGTCTTTTTCGAAGCGCGCAGGGCACCTTCAATGTTATACTGAGAAGCTAGACACCCTTAGGAATTGGAGGGAGAGATTTTTCTGGGTAGATAATAAAGTGTTCCCCTGGCTCTTTGAGTTCTATACTCAGGGGACGCTGCCAAAGGATGAGCGCCCAGACCCCGGGACATACAATGTAGATGATGCGGAAACCATCAATACTAACCGCATCCCCATCAACTCCTACCCCGAGGAGTTTTTGGTGTATATGGAGATTAGTCGCAACTACTTTCAAGGCGCTGACGAGGTACCAACGTTTCTGGATGAGGACAACCGGGGTGGGTGCTTGTCCTTCCTTTCCTTCGCATCTGTAGTGTAAGCGTTCTTTTATATTGTAGTTATATGTAACTCCATTTTCTTTGTTGTTTGTTATGTGTTGCACAGAGATGGACTTGTTTAGCGTGGTGAAGCTGGTTAAGCCCACACAAGTAACTGTGGGAGTGCGTCCGTTGAAGGAGGGTAAGACGCCAATCTTGGAAGCCACAGCCGGGCGCACCATGGAGTATGCGCAGGAGCAACTGGCGAACGTCGCCCAACCACTATTGGAGGCGACCCCTGTGCGCAGTGTTCCTACGCAGGAAGTGCAATCCCCAGAGCCTTCGCGCACTAATTCCTCTGAGGGTATGGGGATCTTTAAGGCTGACAGTGATCCTGAAGAGGTGATTCAGGGAGTGAAACGCAAGAAGGTATCTGGCGATGGTGGCGTGGGCGCATCCAAGCGAAGACGCCACATCATTACTGTGGATGTGTCCACAGATGAGAATGCGTCGCCATCCGTTACTGCGCGGGATACTGCGGAGACCTCCTCTCCCAAGTAAGTAACAATGTCTTGTTCCTTTTTTTTTTTTTTTTTTTTTTTTTGATATAATATCTTGACTTCTTGTTCTTTTTATGTAGTGACGAAGCTGCAGGGGGTGATGCAGCGCATATGGAGCAATCGCCACCTAAGGTGAGTCAGCCTAAGGTGAAGGGTTCTTCGAAGGCCTGCGAGGATGTGTCTACTGAGCAGCTGATAGAGGAGCTTAGCTTGACTGCTGCGCATCAGGCTTCCTTGGTTGCCCAGCTCAGGGCAAAGTATGTTGGTGAAGAGAGTACCAGCACGCAGAAGGATGAGGAGATTGCGTTGCTGAAGGCGCAGTTGGTGAGTGCTCAAGCTGCCATGGAGTCAACAACTGCGCACCCCAAGAGGCTTGCGGATGAAAGGATATCTTTACTGGCTGAGTTGAGCCATGAGCGTGCTGCTTTTGACCAGTACAAGTCTACCTGCTTGTGGGGGTTGAAGTACCTGGAGCAAAATAAGAGCAAACACTTCGCTCAAGTGGATGAGTTCCGTAAGGTTGTGGAGAGTGCCTTGGAGAAGCAAGAGGGTAAGCTGCGCAAGCTTAGCATCGAATACGATGAGGAGCTGTATCCGCACTTGGTGACTTCTATTGCTGAGCGCATGTAGCATTTAATTCCGTTGAATTTATTTTTCCAATTTTTCGCATTATTGTCTAATGGAAACGGTGTTGCATCCGCAGGTGGCTAATCATCCATGGCCTTCGTCTGGCTGCTATGGGCACGCTAGAGTCCCAAGAGGTTGTAGAGGCCTTTGGGAACGTTGTGCAATGCGCCTTAGCGCGTGGTAAGGATGAAGCTGTGGAGGAGCTGCACAAAAGCAAGATGTTGACTGTGCCCCTTGCAGAAGTACCAGGCTACAATGGTGATGGCTATGCGGAGCTTGTTGCTGCCATGGAGAAAATGAAGTTGTTTGAGTTCCCGCGCATTGCTCAACTGGAGCGCGACCAGGATTACCCCATAAGTGTGATTATGGAGGGGTTAACCCTGGCGAGGCACGCAGCGGAGGATGCGGAGGCTCAGCCTGACTACTTTTAGAAGCCCGATGAATCGCAGCTACAGGTGCCTGTGTTTGCGCGTCCACGCGATATCTTGAACCCCTTTGCTCTTGAGAAAGAGATTTCTTTGAAGGCATCTTTGGAAGCTCATGCCACAAGGCTTGCAAGGAAGAAAGGTGTGATGGGGAAAGCAATACTTTGTGGTGTTGGTGCAGCGCATATCCCCAGATCTGATGGGATTCCTATCAGCGTGGCGACAGTGTCACCTGAGGATTGTAGTCTGCTGAAGAGGCTTGAGGAAGCTGGGGGTGCAACGTCCAAAGTTGGTAGTTCAGGGCATAGACGCACCCGTAGTATGTAGACTATTATAGATTCACCTTTTTGTTGCACATATGTATGTTGAATCTATCACTTGTATAAACTCGTAGTTTATGATGAAAAATAAAGTTGGTTTGTACGCATATTTGTATCATCCTGTTTGTACTTGGATTATTTGTCTTTACATGAAAGACATCCAAGAGTCAAATTGTGATCAAAACGTACTTAGAAAAAATTGTAGAATCTATGATCCTTTATAGTTACATATTAAGTCCATAACTTGATATCTAAAATTCGTAAGTATATGGGTTAACTTGTAGCGTACTGCAAGTGCCATATCAAGGAACCAAGAGTCTTGACTCCTAAATTGTTAAACGCGCACAGTGTGTATTATTGCGTATCCTTCGTGGGACGCGCATTGAACTTACTCCAACGTCTTGAGAGTAAGGTGTTTAACTAGGATACGTGATCCAATGTTGATGGGTTTGCAACCCTCTTACTCAACGAGTTATTTATTAGGTTTACTCATCCTTTTTTGCCATCGTGGGTCTTAATGAATGCATGCACGCCATGTAGGCAAAAATAAATTAACAATATTGAGACATAAATAAAATGTAAGCAATAAAGTTAACTGATATTTGATTAATTCTTGCAAGGTTTTGAAAAAAGAAAAGATATTTGCCTAAACAAAACAAAATGTAAATACACGGACATTTATTGAGCACTTACTAAAGTGCGGAGGTGTCTGTGCGTGGGCCGTAGCCTTTCCTAAAGATAGCATCTCTTGAGATTGCAAATATTCCATGTGCGTTGTAGCTCACGGCCATCCATATCAAGCAGCTTGTATGCGCCTTTGCCTAGTGCTTCTGTGACCTCATAGGGTCCTTCCACTTTGGTCCAAGCTTTCCTGTATCTTCTGCGTAGCTTGCATCATTGGCACGATATACAAAGTCGCCTGGCCTGAATGAAGTGCTTCTGACTTTAGCATCATAATATCCCTTCATCTTTGACTTAGCTCTTGCCTCACATATAGATGCACGTTCGCGCCTTTCTTCTAACAGATCCAAGTCTATACGTCGCTCGTCATCATTGGTTGTGACATTGACTTCCGCTGTACGAATAGTTGGCATCCCAATTTCAGCTGGTATGACAGCTTCTGTCCCATAGACAAGAGATAATGGTGTATCTCCAGTGCTGACTTTGATTGTCGTGCGATGCGCCCATAAAACATGCGACAATTCATCCACCCATCTTCCCTTGTGTTTGTCAAGGCGCACTTTAATTCCTTCGCCCAGACTATGATTCGCGCGCTCAACCAAGCCATTGGTTTGTGGGTGCTTAACTGACGCGAAGTGTTGTGTAATATTTAGTTGCGTGCACCAGTCTTTGAACGGGTTATCACAGAACTGTTTTCCGTTGTCTGAGATAATCTCTCCAGGTAGTCCAAAGCGGCATACGATGTTTTCCCAAACAAATCGTTTTACTTGGTTGCCTGTGATAGTTGCCACTGCTTTTGCCTCAATCCACTAAGTGAAGTAATCTATGGCCACAATAAGAAATTTCAGTCCTCCTGCTGCAACAGGGAAGGGGCCTGCAATATCGATACCCCACTTATAGAATGGCCATGGTGAAGTGATAGGCGTTAGCTCTTGTTGTGCTCGGCGCGGGATGGGTCTATGGACCTGGCAGTCGCTACATTTCTTTATCATGTTCCGGCCATCGCGATGCATAGTAGGCCAATAGTATCCTGACCGCAAGGCTCGTGCTACAACGGACCGTGGTCCTGAGTGCATACTGCATGAACCAGCGTGGATCTCTCGGAGTACGTAATCTGCCTGAAGAGGTCCAACGTACCGAAGCCATGGTTGTAGAAATGAACGTCGATATAGGATACCATCTCGAAGTTCAAAACTCTGCGCTGTGCGCCGTATCCGTCGAGCGTCCTTCTGCTCCTGGGATAATACACCCTTACCTATGAATTCGATGATAGGGGTTATCCATGTAGGATCCGGCTCTTCTATCACCGTGGATATCTCCATCTCTGAGATGGATTTGTTCTTCAAGGTCTCCACCAATACATGTTTTGACAGGTGCGCAAAGCTTGTAGATGCGATTTTGCTTAGTGCATCCGCTTTCCTGTTTTCTCCTCTAGGAACTTGTTTAATGGTGAACCTGTCAAAGCCCTGTATTAGAGACTTGGTCTTGTCGAGGTATTGGACCATGTTATCTTCTTTAGCTACATAATCGCCCAACACATGATTGGCTACTAATCGAGAATCGACATTTGCTTCTAGGTTGCGTACACCCATTTGAGTTGCAATGCGTAATCCAGCAATTAGGGCTTCATATTCTGCCTCATTGTTCGTGGCTGTGAATTCAAAACGCAGTGCGTTAGTGAATTCCATTCCTTCTGGGCTGGTGAGGATAAGGCCTGCGCCTGACCCGTCCACGCACGAAGATCCGTCCGTGAATAGGTTCCATGGTTCTTGTAGTTCTATCTTGCTGCTGGGTGATGGAGCCTCAGTATCTAGTTTTTCAATGATGAAATCTGCTAGTATCTGCTCCTTAATCGCAGTGCGTGGTCTATAAGAGATGTTATGCTCACTTAGTAACACACTCCATTTTTGTAGCCGCCCCGATGCGTCGGGTTTGAAGATAACTTGCTTGATAGGTTGGTCCGTGATCACTGCTATTGAGTGTGCTTGAAAGTATCTGCGCAGTCTTTTAGCTGCGAATACTAAAGCCAGGACCAACTTTTCCACTGCGGTATAGTTAATCTCTGTCTTCTTGAGTGCTTTGCTTACAAAGTATATTGGTGTTTGTACGGAGTTCCTATCTGTCAATAGCACCGCGCTGACTGCTCCATGAGTTGCAGACAAGTACATAATCAATTCTTCCCCTGGTCGGGGTGCGACTAGTTTGGGAAGCGCTGCTATATGTTGCTTAAGCTGTTGAAAAGCTTCTTCCGCTTCCGCAGTCCAACGAAAGTCTCCCTTTTTTTTACACTTCGTGAGTGTTTTAAAGAGAGGAAGTGACTTATCCACTGATTTGGAGAAGAATCGATTCAACCCGGCTGATTTTCCATTCAAGGACTGGACTTCTTTCAATGTGCGTGGTGAAGGGAGTTGGACGACAGCCTTTGTTTTTTCTGGGCATGGCTTAATGCCATCAGGCTCTATCAAATACCCGAGGAACATGCCTTCTGTAGCGCTAAAAGTGCACTTCTTGGGATTTAACTTCATGTTGATCCTACCCAGTGTCTTGAATGTTTCTTCAATGTCGCGTACTAACTCCTCTTCAGTATGACTCTTTATGACAAGGTCATCAACATAGACCTCCAGGTTTCAGCCCACTTGCTTCTCAAATGCATTGTCTACCAATCGCTGGTAAGTTGCGCATGCGTTCTTCAAGCCAAAGGGCATCTTTGTGTAGCAGTAGACACCCCTGGCTTGTGTGGAAGGCTGTTTTTTCCTCATCTTCTTTGGCCATTTGGATTTGATGATACCCTTTGTATGCGTCCAGGAAATATTTAAAAGGGTATCCGCACAATGATTCTATCTTCTAGTCTATCTCTGGTAGCGGGTAGCAGTCTTGTGGACATGCTTTGTTGAGATTGGTGAAATCCACGCTCATCATCCAGCTACCGTCACTTTTTTTCACCATCACTGAATTGGAGAGCCAGTCATGGTAATAGACCTCTCGCATGATGCCTGCGTCCACAAGCTTGTGTACTTCCTCTAGAATGGCCTTTGCACGCTCTGGAGCCTGGCCGCGCTTTTTCTGCCGTACTGGAGGATATTCTTGTCGGATTTGTAACTTATGTTCTGTAATCGATCGTGGCACGCCAGTCATGTGCTTTGGTTCCCATGCGAAGATGTCTAGATTCCTTTACAAGAGTGCGCACACGGCCGCTTTGCCTTTGTCAGACAGCGATCCCCCAATCGATACCTCTTGCTCTGGGTAATCAGGATGAATTACGACCTTCAGGTTTGATACCTTAGCTGTGTGTTGTTCTGGAGTGTGTGCTGTCTCACATGCAACCGTTTTGCACTCTCTAGGTAATACAGTGGTATTATAAAGAGTGACAATGCCTCCTTCAACTGGGAATTTGAGCATCCCATGTGCTGTGGACGGTACTGCGTGCATGACTGATATTCCTGGTCTTCCAATAATGCCATTGTATGGCGAAGGAGATTTGATTACCATGAAAGTCATCTAGGCCGCCGTGGAGTATTGCTTATCACCAACGACCACAAGTAATCGTATAAGCCCCATGGGCCATATCTTTTCTCCTGTGAAGCCAGTCAGCGATGTCGTGGCCGGGATTAACTGACTCCGTATCTCAGGTCGCAACCTTTTGAAACAATGTTCATACAACATGATGTTTGCGGATGCTCCCCTATCAATATACATGCGGTGGATATCGTGACCCCCCGTATTTATCTCGATGGTGAGCGGTTCTACTACTGCGTTGTACGCAGTCAGAGTGGGGAAAGAGATTTCGTTCCCATAAGAAAACTTTTGGCTGACCTTTTGCCTAGTCTTTCGCTGCCATGATTGTATCATGTAAATGGTGTCAGCCTTTTCCTTTGGTGTCTCTTTCTTGTTCACATTCTTCTGTTTGTCTTTTCCCTCTCTGATATTCTTGACAAGGTAATCCAATTTGCCTTCTTTCACTAATTTATCAATTAGTTGGCGTAATTGGACACACTCGTTGGTGGTGTGGCCCTTTTGTCCATGATATTCACAGTATCCGTTCCCTACGTGCCGATCTTCGGGGGTACGCATTGGTGGGGGTTTCTGGAAGTTCGCACCTTCTGTCACAAATATCTCCCTTGGAGTCTTCGTTAGTGGGGTATATTTGTCATTGTCTCGTCCACTCCCCTGACTGCGGTAGCTTTTGTTGCGGTTGCTACTTTGGTCATTGGATTGTCTCCTAGGTTGTTCTTGTGACCTATAGCTCGAGTAACTTTTCTTACTATCTGCGGCAGCTGCTTCCCCTTGGATAAAGGACCTTGTGTGCTTCATGAGTTCATCAAAGGTTTGGGGAACCTTATCATTTAACCTTCTGATGAGTTCTGGGTTATTGACTCCATTCATAAACCATGAGATTTTTAGTATTTCAGGGCGTGCCTTGATGTGTATGCATTCGTCCTTATAGCGCTCCATATAAGCGCTGATGGATTCCCCTTGACGTTGTTTTACCCTAGCCAGTTCGATAGGGTTCTTGGCGCACTTCTTTCTTTGAGTAAAGTTCAAGCAAAACGCCTTTCGCAACTCTTCAAACCCGCCTATGCTTCTTCGTGGCAGCTTACTAAACCAGGTTCACGCATTCCCCACCAATGTAGAGTTGAACATGTGGCACCACACGGGTTGTGGCCAATTTTCGGTGGTGGCAACAGATTCAAAAATTTTAGGTGGTCATCAGGATCACCTGTCCTATCATAAGTTTTAACATTGGAGGGCATGCGCCCTCTCTTATCTTCTGAGAAATCGCTGCTGCGCCGAGTGAATGCGTCAACCTTTTGGCGGCGCCAGGGACGGGACATGTCTTCGTCCTCCTCTTCATCGCGATATCTTCTCTTGGACTTCAAGTGCCCTGTTTCTTTGTCCTCTTTGTCCGAGGAGTCACTTAAGGATAAGCTAACCCTTTTGCGACGCTTGCGCCGACTGTCCTCGGAATCTGAGCCTGAAGGGCTTTCGCTTGGGGAGTACTGTCGCCCAAGCCTATCATGAACTCTTCTACTGCTAGACCTTGGAGGGCTTTCGCTTGGTGAGCGCTGTCGTCCAAGTCTATCCTGAATCCTGCGACTACCAAGCCTAGCGTGGACATTGGTACACCTTCCATCGTCTTCATGCTCGTCCGAGTATTGCCAATCAGCTGCTTCATCATCCACAACTTGCCTTCCGACCCTAGTGAACACTAGAAGTCGGCGACTATCTTTTTCGCGCCTCTCCTTCCGATAGCGCGGTGGGGATGCTTCATACTCAGGGCCGAAGTTGAGCCGGGCTTGCAGGCTCTGACTTGACCTTCTTTTCGCTTCCTCTCGCATAAGGGCAGCCAAGGTTTCATAGTTTTGACACACAAAATCACTTGGTGCTAATTCAGGCGCGACTCCTTCTAGCGCGAGGATGTCTGTTTTCACATTAGGTCCCCTGTCTCGATTAGGCGCACATGGCGGCTCAATGGTGTCCGGGATAGGCACCGTTTGGTGGGTAGTGGTAAAAAGAGTACGCTGTAGATCTTCCGCGCTAGCTGTTGTCGTAGTGGCCTGGGTTATCCCCATAGGCAGTTCTACTATTGGAAGGATCAGATCTGGGCCTGATCCTTGGTGCCCGGGCGCACTGGTTGTCCTAGAGACTTGCCTAGGGGTTGAATCGCTTTGATGCTTCTTCCTCTGTGAGTCACCATGTGTTTTCTTCAACAGCGGAGCCAGCTCCGCTGGCTTACGTTTCCATGCTTTGTCATTCTAGTTCTTAGTGTAGGGTCCCACGGATGGCGCCACTTGTTGATACAAAAGTTGGGCGTTCCTTGTTTGGGTTCCTGTTCTCGTATCAATTAGATCTTAATGTTTGAGACCTGCGCACTAAGAAAGCAAACAACACCGTTAGGCTTATCGTGGGATTGTCTCCCACGATTATCCTCCATCGTGAGAGTAAGTAATCGGTTTTAGGGTTATAGTGAAGAGTTAGGGTTTTTGATCGTACCTCAATGAGAGCCGTGATATTCTTTATATAGGCACGAAATCCTTGTAGGTTTCGTGCTCCTTACTCTTCGGCGTATCTCGCCTTATCCGGTCTATTGATCTTTATCCCATAAATAGAAGATCATTATCAAGACTATAAATAAAATATTTGGGTTTGGGCTTTCGTGAGCCCAAACCGTTAGTATGGTAGCCCAAATCATTATTATGATAGCCCACGCGTGATGGGATTGAGCATTAGTAGTGTCCATTGGTCGGGTTCATGACCCGAGTGCGGACTATACGTCATCAGTATCTCTTATGCAATTTGCCGAAAAATATCTAGTAATGATACAAATAGTAGGTTGATAGTTTGGTGGTATAGACGATGGCGATCAATGAATTGTGGTGGCTCTGATGGCATTATCATTATGGTCATATTATACAAACTCTTCATGTATTGTCACATGAACATGACATGAGTAAGTAGTAAACACTTAAATTATCAATCTTCATAACTTGAATATAAGTTAAATGAGCACAACTATCACTTTAATGGCATTGCCTGGAAACATAAATACCTCAGTTGCACCTCCACAAGTAATTCCATATACCACATAGTCAACTACAAGTACACAACAACATAAAAACTAAATAAAAAACATGTTAAAAAACAAAAAAGTATAAATGACAAAAATCTTCTCTCTCTCATCATCCTACACTTTCCAACATGAAGCCACAATTCTTCACATTAATTATATTGAGAATCCTAAACAACCAATCAAAATCCACCAAAATTCATCTCCATAACCCATTCTCAGATAAAACTCTGATTTCACACACTCTAAAAAACACACACTCCCTAAACAAACCTCAACCTCATGCATCATTCACTATTCTTACGTGTCACTTTCTAACACCATTAACCACATATCTTCCTCTCAAATATATTCACATTCTCATCACTTCTAACAAAACAATATTCTCATTGGCCTTCTGCCATTGTTAAAAGAGCCTCAAAAGCTCACACTTTCAAGAAACTAGTGTAAAATCTCTTGAAATTATCAACATTTTGTGTGATATCAATGGCTTCATTGGTGTCAACACCATTTACACTACCCACAAATAAAGTTGATCAATTGTCTTCAATCTCACAAAAACACTACTTTCTTCATTCTTTTTTGCCTAAGAAGTCATCAAATGCATCGATTTCAAGAACACAAAGTTTGAATGTCAAATGTGTTGTTGCTGGCAATGGCCTTTTCACTCAAACTACGCAAGAGGTACGTCGGATAGTGCCTGAAAACAAGCAAGGTCTCCCAGTTGTTAAGATTGTGTATGTTGTGTTGGAAGCTCAGTATCAGTCATCACTCTCAGCTGCAGTTAGGACTTTGAATAAAAGTAACAAGTTTGCTTCATATGAAGTGGTGGGCTATTTGGTTGAAGAGCTTAGAGATGAGAATAATTATAAAAGCTTCTGTTTAGACCTCGAAGATGCAAATATCTTTATTGGGTCTTTGATATTTGTGGAGGAATTGGCTTTGAAAGTGAAGGCTGCAGTTGAGAAGCAAAGGGATAGAATGGATGCAGTTTTGGTGTTTCCTTCAATGCCTGAAGTTATGAGGTTGAATAAATTGGGATCTTTTAGTATGTCTCAACTTGGTCAATCTAAAAGCCCATTTTTTCAGCTTTTCAAGAACAAAAAGAAGTCATCAGCTGGCTTTTCTGATCAGATGTTGAAGTTGGTCAGGACTTTGCCAAAGGTTTTGAAGTACTTGCCAAGTGATAAAGCTCAAGATGCTAGGCTTTATATCTTGAGTTTGCAGTTTTGGCTTGGTGGCTCCCCTGATAATTTGGTTAACTTTGTGAAGATGATTTCAGGTTCTTACGTTCCGACTTTGAAAGGGATGGATATCTCGTATTCAGACCCGGTTGTGTTTTTGGATAATGGAATATGGCACCCTTTGGCTCCTTGTATGTATGATGATGTGAAGGAGTATTTGAATTGGTACGATACGAGAAGGGATACCAATGAGAAGCTAAAGAAACGGGATGCGCCTGTTGTTGGTCTGATTTTGCAGAGGAGTCATATTGTGACCGGAGATGAGAGTCATTATGTGGCTGTGATCATGGAGTTGGAGGCAAAGGGTGCAAAAGTGATCCCCATTTTTGCAGGTGGGCTTGATTTTTCAGGTCCGATTGAGAAGTACTTGGTTGACCCGATCACAAAGAAGCCGTTTGTGAACTCAGTTGTGTCACTGACTGGGTTCGCACTTGTGGGAGGCCCAGCAAAGCAAGATCATCCAAGAGCTGTAGAGGCTTTGATGAAGCTGGATGTACCATACCTTTGTGCACTGCCTTTGGTGTTCCAGACAACTGAAGAGTGGCTTAACAGCACTTTGGGGCTTCACCCGATTCAGGTCGCTTTGCAAGTTGCTCTTCCAGAACTTGACGGAGGAATGGAGCCTATTATTTTCGCTGGACGTGACCCAAGAACAGGTAAATCTACCCATTTTAAATATCTTTAAAAAGCACGTATTCTTTGTATACCATGTAACTACAGTTATTGCATAAAGCATAGAAATAGTAGCTTGGCTACATATACAATATAACTATAATATCATTTCAAAGTACAAATTCTATTGGGGCATTGCTCTAGTGTTATCAATCCCCCACCGTAAACGTTTAGTTGACCGGTCAAGGTGGGTTTGAGGAAATAAATCTTAGGTTCAATCCCAACTCCTGACTAAAGGCAGTGAACATGTGCTCATTGCCCGGGGCTATAGGTCTCTTTGGGAAGGGTCAGTTGGCACCAAAAATTGGTGCACGGGGTCTGAGTTTCCCCTCCGACGCAACCTTGAAAAGAAAAAGCACATATTCTAGGACAAGCAGCTAACATTTTTAACTCTCGCAGGAAAATCACATGCTCTTCACAAGAGGGTAGAGCAGCTATGTACTAGAGCAATCAAATGGGCTGATCTGAAGAGAAAAACAAAGGTACATTTGTTCTCGCATATATTAAATTTCTTTTAGCCAGAGGTGTCAATTTGACCCATTTCATATACATGGGTAAATTTGGGACATAATCTATCTCAAACGGGTCAAGTGTATAAATTTCTAATAATGAACGGGTTTATGGGTTTGATTATAGTTGAAGTCACAAAAAGTTTATTCGTAATGCATAAAACCATCAAAATGATTAGTACCTAAAGATTTAGATCATTATTTAAGCAATATTATATATTGTATGTGCGTCATCCTGAACCCATTTTGACTCGTCACCCAAGCCGCGACCTAATGTAAATTTGGATTCATACTTGCAGAGTGAGAAGAGGGTGGCGATTACTGTATTCAGTTTCCCACCAGACAAAGGCAATGTTGGAACAGCAGCTTACCTTAATGTATTTGCATCCATTTTCTCTGTTCTACAAGACCTCAAAAGAGATGGTTACAATGTGGAGGGCCTTCCAGCGACATCCGCAGAGTTGATTGAAGATGTTCTTCACGACAAAGAGGCACAGTTCAGCAGTCCAAATCTGAACGTTGTTTACAAGATGGGAGTGAGAGAGTACCAACAGTTAACTCCATACTCCACAGCATTGGAAGAGAATTGGGGAAAGCCTCCAGGGAACTTGAACTCTGACGGTGAGAACCTTTTGGTTTATGGAAAACAATACGGAAACGTTTTCATTGGTGTCCAGCCTACTTTCGGGTATGAGGGTGATCCCATGAGGCTACTATTCTCTAAATCAGCTAGCCCGCATCACGGATTTGCAGCTTATTACTCTTATGTTGAGAAAATCTTCAAAGCCGATGCGGTTCTCCATTTTGGTACCCACGGGTCATTAGAGTTCATGCCTGGAAAACAGGTCGGGATGAGTGATGCTTGTTTCCCAGACAGTCTTATCGGTAACATCCCAAATGTCTACTATTACGCAGCTAATAATCCTTCAGAAGCCACCATTGCCAAGAGAAGAAGTTACGCCAATACCATAAGTTACTTGACTCCACCTGCTGAAAATGCTGGTCTTTACAAGGGTTTGAAGCAGCTGAGTGAGTTAATTGCATCCTACCAGTCTCTCAAAGATACAGGTCGTGGTCAGCAAATTGTGAGCTCGATCATTAGCACTGCTAAGCAATGCAATCTTGACAAAGATGTAGACCTACCCGAAGAAGGTGTGGAGATTTCAAGCAAAGAACGTGATCTTGTTGTTGGAAAGGTCTACTCCAAGATCATGGAAATCGAGTCTAGACTGTTGCCATGTGGTCTTCATGTTATCGGTGAGCCACCATCAGCCATGGAGGCTGTTGCCACTTTGGTCAACATCGCAGCCTTGGACCGCCCAGAAGAAGGGATCTCGTCTCTTCCATCAATATTGGCTGAGACAGTTGGTAGAGAAATTGAAGATATATACAGAAGCAGTGATAAAGGAATCTTAAAAGATGTCGAGTTGTTGAAGCAAATCACAGATGCTTCCCGTGGTGCTGTTTCTGCTTTTGTGCAGAGGAGCACCAACAGTAAGGGTCAAGTGGTTGATATGTCTGGAAAACTAAGTTCAATCCTTGGGTTTGGTCTAAATGAGCCATGGATTCAGTATTTGGCCGACACCAAGTTCTACAGAGCTGATAGGGAGAAGCTTAGAGTTCTATTCCAGTTCTTAGGTGACTGCTTGAAGCTGGTAGTAATGGACAATGAGTTGGGAAGCTTGAAACAAGCTTTAGAAGGTAAGTACGTAGAGCCAGGTCCAGGAGGAGACCCGATTAGAAACCCGAAGGTTTTACCAACCGGAAAGAACATTCATGCGTTGGACCCACAAGCAATCCCAACCACAGCTGCAATGCAAAGTGCAATGGTGGTTGTGGACAGGCTGCTCGAGAGGCAAAAGGCTGACAATGGAGGAAAGTTTCCAGAAACAGTTGCATTGGTCTTATGGGGAACTGACAACATCAAAACCTATGGTGAGTCTTTGGGTCAAGTTCTGTGGATGATTGGTTGTAGGCCGGTTGCAGACTCACTGGGACGAGTCAACCGGGTTGAACCTGTCAGTCTTGAAGAGCTTGGAAGGCCTAGAATTGATGTTGTTGTCAATTGCTCAGGAGTCTTTAGGGATCTCTTCATTAACCAGGTACCTTGAAATCTTCATATCCGCTTTGAATCTCCATTCATTTTCGTTTTCCGTCTTCGGGGTTTATCTAATGCTATATTTGTCATTTGTTCTTACAGATGAACCTTCTTGACCGGGCAGTGAAGATGGTGGCTGAGCTCGACGAACCATTGGAGCAAAACTACGTGAGAAAGCACGCGCTCGAACAGGCTGAAACTCTTGGTGTTGATGTTAGAGAAGCTGCAACTCGTATCTTCTCCAATGCCTCTGGTTCATACTCATCAAATGTAAATCTTGCTGTTGAAAACTCATCATGGAACGATGAGAAGCAGCTTCAAGATATGTACTTGAGCCGAAAGTCATTTGCATTTGACAGTGACGCTCCCGGAACTGGAATGGCCGAGAAACGCAAAGTCTTCGAGATGGCATTAAGTACAGCGGAAGCCACATTCCAAAACCTTGATTCATCAGAGATTTCATTGACTGACGTGAGTCATTACTTTGACTCTGACCCGACTAACCTTGTCGGGAGTCTAAGGAAAGATGGGAAGAAACCAAATGCTTATATTGCAGACACAACAACAGCTAATGCACAGGTCCGTACCCTCTCAGAGACAGTCCGTCTGGATGCACGTACAAAATTGCTGAACCCTAAATGGTATGAAGGCATGCTGTCTAGTGGCTATGAGGGTGTTCGTGAAATTGAGAAGAGGCTCACTAACACAGTGGGGTGGAGTGCGACTTCCGGACAAGTGGACAACTGGGTCTATGAAGAGGCTAACACAACTTTCATTCAAGATGAGGAGATGTTGAACAGACTCATGAACACAAATCCTAATTCATTCAGGAAGTTGCTGCAGACATTCTTGGAAGCAAATGGACGAGGGTACTGGGAAACATCAGATGACAACATTGAGAAGTTAAGGCAGTTGTACTCTGAAGTTGAAGACAAGATCGAGGGTATCGATCGGTAAACAATAATTATGTAATATAACATTGTGAGTTGTTTCCTATCCCCAAACTGTAAGTTTTTCATCCACGGGGTGTAGTTTTCAAGAATACTCTGTGAAAGTTTAATGTAAATTTAATAAATTTATCATGAAACTGTCCGGTTCAGGATACGTTGTACTCAACAAGATACCATTTGTATTTACAATGTAGTTTGGTATCCAAAGCTTATTTCACCGCAATAAAATAACATACATCACCATTGTAGTTTTTGTCAATTCCTCTGTAACTCACAAAAACATGCTTGTAAGTTTTATGTTAGTCTTTTCTCTTTTTCAACATAGTGTTCAATGACTTATTTTTAAGCATCTGATGTAAACTGAATAAATACTAGTGTCTTTTGTGTATATAATTTAATCTTCTTCCTGTTATAACGTATGACGCGTGGTGGGGAGCGGGAGCGGAAGCGCTGTCCAACCCCTACTACACCCAATCTTATATCATCTTGACTAATCTACTTCTAGAAGCACTAGTCATTGACCTGAAATTCTATACCTTATCTATGAAAATCTACTACCGCCTAGAGACGTCAAGTAATGGCAACATTACGCCGGTGCTACCAAGGCATGCAACCAGTTCACCATGCCAGGTCAAAACCAGTTCGCTCTATCATGACAAAAAGCATCAGGTGTAAACAGTTCTACGACCCATTTGGTTTACTAGCTGCCCATTTTTAACTTGGAAAGGAGGAGGTCATGATCATGGTCACAATATTAGTCAAGCGTGAAACAAGTCGGGATTTGCTGTCTGAATTAGGAGAGCATAAGAATTCACTCTTATTTGCATTTCTAGAGATGACTGTCTCAATTGTGTTAATACTAAAAACAATGCACAATTATGGTAGCAGATAAAATACATTTATCAACGACATAAATCTAAATTGTATGTTTTCGCCAAGGGGACATTATCACAAACACGTTATCTGCATAAATAAAGTCTTACGAGGAATAGGTCCTTATGAATCAGGAAAAATAAGAGACATCGAAACCTAAGGACCACTGAATGTTGATGATTGATTTGTTACTTATAGAGTTATAGGAAGCAATTTTTGGCGCCAAATTTGAAACAAAATTTGGTACCAAACCGGTAGAATGCATACCTGCATTCTATAATGAAAACGAGATTGTAGGCCCGCGCGTTGCAGCGGGGTATTTATACACGATAGTATTGTAGGCATCGGAAATGTAATTTTCTTTTAAACGTAAATATATTTTAAAAATATGTCTTTAAAGGTGCCAACCTTGTTGGCAAATGGGTAAAGAGTTAGAAATTTCTATCAATTTAGTAGTAGAAAATAAGCACTTACTAATAAAAGCATACACTTGTATTAAAACACATTTAATATTTCAAAGGTAGCCACGATTCAAACATTAAAACTGGCCACATTAAGGTTGTCACTACCGTAGCATACACAATTGCGTTGAATTAGCAACATGATACAAATAAATCTTGCCTATAAAAAAATCAATGTTTTATATTTTGTTTCATTTTTTCCTTCGAGGCGGCGACAAATCGACTTTCAACACTTTCTCCCACAACCTTGCCTTCTGTTTTGATATACTTGACTCAGGAGATGTTTCCATTTAACCAAACACTGTATGATTTAAGATGGATGGCCTCTGCTTATATTTCAAGTAATGTTGTGTTTTAATGTGTTTGTTGCAGAATGTTGTTATTCAACCAATAAAAGTTACATAATTAAAAATAGCGGATGACAGAAGGAACCTGAAGTTATATAATTACAATGCTGATGTGATCTTGCGCAACATCATAAATCGAGTCCAAAATCTCGTTCACTATTAGTTGATTCTGTAATTCTTACTTGCCTGCACGTATTTAAACACAATAGGAAAAAGTTGTAGGTATTGACGTATTGTTAATGATATAAGCAATGAAAAAATTATCAACAAATGAAAGTAGCATGAATTCAGATTTGTTAAAGTAAGCTTTTAATGATGATCGAGAGTGATATATAACTAAAAGATGTGCAATGCTTGTAACAGAATATAGGTTTGACAATGGGCATGTAGTAATTTCAGAACATAGATGCTTTTATTCCATATCGATTATAGTTTTTTGTATAATGTACGCAGAATATACCTCCTCAATGTATTTGAAAGTTTATGATAGTCTATTCTCTTAGCATTTCAGTTTTATTTGTTGTATGGTTAAAGGCACTTCAAAGTATCAAATATGATTTGTTACTGTTACTTTAAAATCTCAAATAAATCAGTTTCACGTTGGCACGAATTATGAAATTTGCATATCAAAACAGTCAAAATATAGGGTACTTACATGAACCTGATAGCAGTACTTGTTATCTCATCAACCAATCTCATTTCACCCACCTCCTAACTGCCTACACTGCACTTTTGACGTCATCACAACATCGGCGTGGATTATCAATCAACAAACATCAGCACCAGTGCAATACAGACCTGCTGCGTTTCAGTTACGAAAGAACAAATTTAGCTATTCTGATCCTGTTACGCTCTAACCTGAAACATGTTAACCATATATCAGCAATTTAAATTAACATTCACAAAATTCCTTTTTAGATTAACTATTTAAAATCCAGTAAGTAACGTCCCGCTACATATCACGTCCCTGTTAATGATGACAGATATAATACCCATTACTGAGCATTCAACCAAAATAACTCAAAAAACTTCTCACAGGCCTACATTATTATTACTCAAAAAATTCGTTACCACTCTGCCTTTTCTTGTATGAAGACCTCTTACACAATTTCAGTTTATTTTTGTCGTTTGATTCAGTTTACTACACCACGGCTGAAAGACCATATTCAGTTTATTTTTGTCGTGTGATTCAGTTTACTACACCGGAGACATGTTAAAGCTTTTTGGTGGCGCAACTGCTCCCACCTGAAACATAACTACTATGGTAAGTATCACTAATAAAAGCCAAATTAACATTGCAATTTGAGTAGTAATTTAATCATTATCAGAAACATTTTATCTTAACGTAGTAACGCTTGTAATATTCAAGTCATGATAATATTATGTGGAAAGAATTTGAACTAAAAGAGATATCATTACAAACTTTAAATTAAATAGATGAATATCATCAACATCGTTCTTAAAATGTTAAACATTACTCATGAAGAAATTAAAAAAAAAAAAAAAAAAAAAAAAAAAAAAAAAAAAAGGTAAGCTCTTGAAAAAATAACACAAAAGCGCCAAAAGTTAAAACTCTCAAACAAATAATAAACAATAAGCAAAGCCTAGAATGAAGCAAAGGGGGTGTCTGGCATTACGGTTTTACTGTGATTATGTGATATCATAATAATAAGGTGTATCATTAAAGGTGATGCTGTTTCTTTTGTTTAAAATTGTGAATCAGATGTTTAAGTGGGCGTTTGGGACTGCTTATATATATAGCTTATCAGATTATTAGCTCATTCAGGATTGGTGATGAAGACGGTGTTTTGTGTTTAGGGACGAAAAAAAACAAAAACTCAAAACACCATCTTCATCGCTGATCCCAAATGCCAAACACACCTAAATCCAAATCTCCACAAAACAGGTTGAGAGAGACAACTGTTACGCAAGACAATATATCAGAATAAATCAAAATTGCCATAGTAAAACGCAATAAAGCATGAAAAATAATACAATAAAAATATCGTTTGAATCCGAAACTTTTAAATTTTTTGTAAAGCTTTACTATCATTTTTACTTACATGTGGTTCTTGTGGCTTCTTGTTGAGGTATCGCATCAGGTTGCAAGTAAGGTTTCACTAATCCCCTCCTTGAATCACAGTAGTAGTTGTAGGTGAACATCAAGTGGGTTTATTGAGCAAGTTGCATTCCGTAACTTTAATATCTGCAAACAGGGATGCCAATAAATGAGTACTTATAGAAGAAAAAAAAAAAACAGAAAAAGGCATAACGGACTAATCGTAAAATATAAGCTGTTTTACTAAATACCACAACTACAAACTTCAATCCCTTAGAAGACTTGCTTATAAAAAGCTTTAAGGTTATTTTATTAACGGAAATAGAAATTGTTTCAATAACCCGGGCGTATAAATTAGAGTGCTTTTATTGATGGGATTTCAAAACCAACATTCATGTAACAAAAACTAAAAATAAAAAACGCACCTTTCTCTACGTCTCCTATTTCTTACAACGCCTTTCTTCATCCTTCAGTTATAACTTCCTCCTGCAACTTAACAAAAAGTATATGAAATTATTAAAAGATAGCAGTTGAACGTCCAAATAAAGGCTTGCAAAAACATTTGCGGTGAGTAATTTGCCTCATTAGCAGACGCCTCATTATCCCTTATACAATTGGCTAAGAAAACATACTCCAGTATGTCACTGTTGCATCGATCCATTGTCCCTATATCTATTCACAACCTCAGTCTGCAAACAAATATTATAAAAAACTTCAGAATTGGGTCGGGTAAAATTTGGGTAACTTGGGAACATAAACCACCCTGCACAACAATATACATCCATTCAGTCCCTAACGAAAGCTAAACTCCACTTGATTGTGTCCCGTTTTCCATCCTAATAACCACATTTCATGAATTGTGTAGTAAAGTGAAATCATAAAATAGAAGAATAAGACAATTTGAAAAGTCTTATACAGGCGCCAATCTCCAAACGAAAATGGACAAGCGGGTCACTTTAGGTTATAATACGAAAATCTTATAGTGGAGCTATCACAAATTTAATCCAAACACATTAACTCTTATATACTAACCTAGAAGAAAATGACAATAATCAGACCAATTTTAGCAATAAAGCCCTAAATCTAAGATGAAAAAATTAACAGCAACATTAAAAAAAAAAAAAAAAAAAGATTTCATACCTCCTATGAACCGTGACACAACAAAAAGAGCCCAAATCCATGAATCAGAAGCTGCTGTAGAGACCCCAAATCTTTACTAAAATCTGGAAAAAAAAAAACAAAAAACAAAAAACAACCAATTCAACATAAATCAAATCAAACACAAAACTGATAAACATATAATGTTACCTCAAATAAAAGCTCCAAAATCCAAATCCAGCTATGACACCATTTTCTATTTTCTTCAAACCCTCAACACCACTTCGATTATTCATTAATTTATGATGATGATGATGATGATGATGATGATGATGATTGATTATCTGGTAGCTTCCATCTATGATCTGGAACAACTAAATCCAACCTAGCCGATGCTAATTTGTGGTGAGGAAAAAAGTAACACAGCTTTTGATGAGGGAGGATGGAGAAGACGGATTGGGAGAGGAGGGAGGATGGAGAAATGTGTGGAAGTTTCTATGTGCCTGTGTGTTTTGTGTTTGTGTTTTATGGGGGTGTGTGTGTGTGTTATGAGGTGAGATAGGAGGTACCTGTAGCAATACTCACATATGGTACTTGGTATTGTATAATATTACTAGGTGGATTACCCGCGCGTTGCCGCGGGGTGTTTTGCCAAAGTAATCGTTAAAAAAAAAAAAAAAAAAAAAAAAAAAAAAAAAAAAAAAAAAAAAAAAATTACTGTAGCAGCTACAGTGCTACAGTGTGTGGGGGTTACTGTACATTTCACTGTGTATTGTGAGGGGGATTACTGTAGCTTTGAGCTACTGTAGCAATGCTACAGTAACTTGCTACAGTGACGCCTGATAAATGTTATTTAGTATAATGTATAATGTATAATTTTATAGAGATATTGATTTAAAGTTTTAAAGAAAGTATACGAATACTGTGCAAAATAAAGGTGTATAACGACAAATAATATGGTCTAATTCTTAATGCAAAACTTACGGGATTTAATTTGTAGTCAATAGAAGAAAAAGTTGAACAAAAAATGAGAATATTAAACAATATTTAAAATATTAATTTAGTTGAAGATAATGTTACCATTTTTAATCAAAAGTATAATAGTCTATTAATATTACTCAAATCATAAACATTTTAAGTTTTAAAAATAAATATGCATGCATTATAAGTAGAAGAGATAACGCTCATTCAGGAAATGAATTGCAAAGAATTTGTGAAATAGTCAAAACCTGTAGGTAAAGTATAAAGAGAAATATTTTGTAACCGGTGATTACGGGTAAACGAGGCGTGAATAGTGTGTCCACCAACACACATAGACCAATCAAATTGCGACACAATCTAAGGCTATTAACTGTTGGGCTTCAAAATTGTTAACCCACAAAAGAATGACCAATAAGAAAGGACATTAAGGAATAAAAGGCCCTGTAATATTTGCTAATGACCCCGTCAAATTTTTAGGTTTTAGTATATCTTATTATAATTTCTTATCACTTGGCAAATGGTTCGCAAGCCAGTTCCAAACTGCTTTTATGTCCATTTTTTAAATTCAAGACTAGTATTTTTGCTAATGATTTGTGAATTCCGTGGCTATATCGCAAATGCTTCCCAATCCATTTGCGGCGAAATGAGTGGCTATTTTTTCAAAACCTTTAAAAACAAAGCTAAATGCTAAAGTTTGATTAGTAAAAATGATTATCAAAACTAAGAAAAAGTTATTTATATATCAAACTTTTTGTATATATGAAGAGACAAATCTCAGTTACTCATTTTATTATTAACTAAAAAAAGATATTGGTTAATATTTAAATTAAAAATTAAATCACATCCATTTTTTATAATTTAAATATCTTATAAACATTGTCAAAAAAAATTTTATACCGTCACGATCAGTATTTAATTATTTTTCTATAGACGAGCACTTTTACTTTCGACAAACTTTATTTGGTCGTTTTTTTCTTCGTGTTTTCTTAGTTGTATCAAAATTCGTATTACATGTCACATGTGATTTAACACTAATATCAAATTTCGGACACTAAACATCCGTACCAAAACTGACATAAATATCTGTCCATAAATCAAATTTTTTTTTTTTTTTTTTTTTTTTGCAATGTTGACTTTCCAACCATATATCACACACTATATTTGAATTATAGATTATAGTAGTTCATTTATGAAATTTCTATAATCACATGTAAAAACTCACAGTTGGTAAAAAATCACATATTATTGAGATCACGTATTAGAAAAATCATATGTGATTTTATGTGTTTTTTCCAAATTAGTGACATGTGATTTCTCATGCAAGTTCAAAAAAAAAAAAAAAAAAAAAAAAAAATGAAAAAAAAGTTTGTCGAAAGTATATCAAAGTGCATATCTATAAAAAGATAATTAAATGTTCGTTGCGAAATTATATATATATTTTTTTCGCTTAATGACTAATGATTTAAAAGATATTAATATTTGCAAAAAAAAAAAAAAATGGTTTATTAAAAATGAGTGGCTGGTCTTTGTCCATTGGTATGTGAGTAAATGTTTGTTATGTAAATGAACTTTATATATTAAAATAATAGTCGCTTTTATTTATTTATTTATTTTTAGATATATAGGGTTTTGAACTAGGGCTGAGCATCGGGCGAAAACCGGACCGGACCGACCAAGACCGGACCGGACCGAGGACCGAGAACCGGAAAAACCATAGACCGAGACCGGACCGAATATGGTCGGTCCGGTCTCGGTCCGGTCGGTCCGGTCCAATTAGGCAAGTTTTTTCGGGTTTTTGGTCGGTCCGGACCGACCGGACCGAGGACCGAATTTGGCAAAAAGCTTAGACCGAGGACCGGACCGAATGTGGTCGGTCCGGTCCGGTCGGTTTTGTCGGTCGGTCCGGTCCATCCGGTCCGTTTGCTCTGCCCTATTTTGAACTATATGAATGTATTGTTGATTTTAATTTTTGTAATTGTGATTTACTCAGATCAATTGTTTTATTGGAATAAGTTTCAATGTTAGTTAATGTTATAATAATTGTGTGTAATAGTTACTCTGTATGATATAAGTTTAAGGGCTAGTTGTAGATTAACTCAAAGTTAAGGAGTTAGATATGAGGGACGAGGGTTATTTGTACCATATTTTCTAGCTCATGTTTAATAAAAATTTGAGTCTAAATTATCTTGTGTGAGAGTTGGTGCCACTCGACATTAAGAGATCATAACCCTTTGTCGAGGCATGTTGGAGTTGTTTTTGATTAGTGGTTCCGCTCTATAAAGCGGTTTGTCGACTAGTTTGTTACTTGGTTTCAAGTTTCGGTGTTGCTAGGGTTTATATCAATAAAAGATTTAATTGAAAGGGTTTTTCAGGTTTGCTCTCGGGTTAGTCGATTTCGTGTTAGGAGTTTCTACAAAGGTTGGGTCGATTGAAGAGTGAAGACAGATCAAGACTTTGAAGGTTTCACACACAGTCTTGTTAGTCGATTTTGGGTGAGAGTGTTCATTAGGTTTAATTGATTTCTCAAAGGGTGTGGTGCAGTTATGGGTTCAGTACAGTCGTTAAAAGAAGTTGAGTTAGAAGTGGAATCACAGAAGAGTCGTGGAAATGAAATGGAACTTTTGGAAGATGAGGATAGCGGTGATGATTCATAGTATATTCAGAATCATGATATCAACTATCAATTAGCATTGGATAAGGAACAAAGTTTAGTACGAGAACCACTCGGGTATAAAGGTAACAGTAATGTAGTTGTTTTAGGAGTTCCTTCAATAATAAAAGAAGATGCACATGAGTCATTGACTTTCAAAGATGCAATTTCTTGTGATGTAATTTCCAAGTGGATGGTTGTAATGAAAGAAGATATGGATACTCGGTTAAATATGTGTATGCTCAACAATGGTTTTAGGCAAAGCATTGATGACATCAACATATATTACTGGGAGTATGCACTAGGTATGTTAATACATCTATTTATGTATATAGATGATATATGGTTTACTTGTGAAAGCAAGGCTGAGATCTAGGTTGCCAAGGGTTTGTTCGATGAAGCAAAGGAAAATATACTTATCATAGAGATCTTCAGGGGTCAGTGTGGGAATACTATGAGGGTGTCGCGATTCAGATTTTCTAATGGGATATCAATTCAGATATTGTTGGCTGGACACTCTACGTTATCGTTGAAGGGTGGCCCGTCAGGGAATCTTGATGAAGGAAATAAGATTAAGGGGTCATGTATGTATGCAGTTGGGAGCTGGGAGTATATAGGGTTTGCATGAGACCTGACATATCATTTGCTGATGTGGGTATGTTGAATGGGTTTGATCGTGAATTACAAACTGATATACAAAACTACGACATGGGTAGATCGGTCACTGTCATGGGTAGATCAATCACATGGTATGGGTTTATGATAAAAGGATGTGCAATAAGTCAAGACAAGAACGGCTTACAATTTTCCTTGCTTTTACACCAACACATATCCTAAATGGAATGAAGAAAACTGGCAATTTGGCTATGTTGGGCTTCCAAGCTTGTGAACTCATGCAAACTCGCATGACCTGTGGATATAAATGCGGTTTTCTGAAGTGCTCGCTAATGCATGTTTCTTTTTACTACGAATCTCGGATCCTTCCGGATCTAGCTAACTCAGTTTATTTTAAGAATTGATGGAGTATGATTTTGAAATCATATTGGTAATATATACCATTCCAAAATCATTCATGCTATGTTCAAGATTTGAAATCATGTCTAGTTAATTAACACATATGCATATTGTATCTTAAAATGGTTGTGATTTTTTATTTTTTACTTTTCTTATTTTTATTTATTTTTTTGGAAAATGACACATTTTTATTCAATAAATAATGTAGCTCATCTATTCTTTTACCATGCAAAAGAAATAAAAAAATAAAAAAGAAACCTACACCATCAAAGCTCCACATAAAATCTTATTCCAATTCCAACAGACATATGGTCTAGTGATCTTTCAGGCAGGATTCTCAAGTCCAACAGTAAATTGTGCTTTAGTGTGATAAGTCTAGTTTGGTTAATAGCGTAGTGTGGCATGTGAGGTGCATGTGCATAGCTTAGCTAGACACGTAAAGTGCATATGTTCATTCCCACACCAAAGCTGCAAACCAACTTTGGCGCCGAAACCACCATTTAAATAGTTGTTACAGTTTTATTTTGTTCTTTAGCTTATAAAATACATTTCTCTCTCAATTTTTTTCCTTCTCATTTGTTAAGAGTTTGAATTACATTGTAACAAACTTGTAACAACTTCTTGACTTACAATTTGAACTTGATTCTACTTTTCAGTAGTTCATGTTTAATTCAATCAATTATTCGAGTGATCCTGGAATTTAAGCTACCATTTGGTATCAGAGCTTGCTATCCTAGCAACTTCGATCGTCTTCTCCGGCGAAACTCCAGTGACAACCGTTCAAATTCTGTCAAACATCGAGATCTGTCGTTAAACAACTATAGTGATCATGTGAACAACCCATTAGTAGTTAAATTCTATGTTTACTAATTAATGATGACTGGTGGTTTTTTTAAGTGATCAAGAACGGTTATATATGGTTAGTATTATTGCTAATAAGAAGATGAAGTAGTAACAGTACTAACAGATTCAAGATCAACCATGGCACCCTCAACAAGAACCAATACAAGTAACAATAAGGGTGATGAGATTGATCCTAACACCAAGAACTATGTGGATGCTGGAATGAATGAAATCAGGGAATCTTTGGCTACACTAAAAAGCACAATTGCATCTATGAATGGACAAAACAACCAACATGTAAACATAGACTTGGGTAGGCAAGCTAATCAATTTCGTAGGTTGGCAAAGGTGGAGTTTCCAAAGTTTCAGGGTGACAATGTAAGGGATTGGGCATTTAAGTGTGATCAGTTCTTTTTGGTTAACAATACACCAGAGGCTGAGAAGGTAAAAAATGTTTATGTTCATCTAGATGATAAAGCTTTACTTTGGCACTGACAATTTGTTTGAATCATTGGTGAAAATGTAGGTTGGGAAATATACAAAACTGCCATTATAAAGAGTTGGATCAGTGTTTGAAGATCCAATGGAAGCTTTGAAAAATCCTGAATATGAAGAAAGAAAAAAAAATGCAAAAGAGTATCAGATTTTTTTATACCCTCTTTTATATAGTGGACATAAGCCAAGAACATGTTGTGAGTTTGTATTTAGGTGGGTTACCAACTGAGTTGGAAATGATTGTCAGAATGTTCAAGCCAAGAACACTGTATGATGCTTACTCTTTGACAAATTCACAAGAGGCTACTTTAGAAGTTGTTAAGAAAAAGAATAGGCCCACATTGAGTAGTAGTGTGGGGTAGATTTGGTAATGGAGGGCAACTTGGAAGTAGTAACAAACCACTAGTGTTAGCCTTACCTGCACCAAACAACAATTTTAGACCTAATGCAAACACCCTTGTAACTACACAAATGAGGAAACAGTTAACACAGAAGGAATACCATGAAAAGAGGGCACAAATATGTGTTTTTACTATGACAAAAAGTACACACCAGGCCACAAATGCAGTGGTCAATTGTTTTCATTGGTTGTGCTAGCAGGTAGTGAAGAAGAAAAGGGTTGGAATGGGATGAACAACAGGAACTGGTGGGAATTAAAGAGATGCCATAGATTTATTTGAATACTATGAATGGTTCCAACACTTTCCAAACAATGAGGATCATTGGGAAGGTTAGTAAACATGAGTTGCACATATTGGTTGATTGTGGGTCTACTCATAATTTCTTAGATGCAGAAGTGTCAACAAGGGTGGGCTGCAAGTTGAAAAGTACTTGTCCATTGGCAGTAACAATGGCATGTGGAAAGCAATTAACAAGTGTAAGTGAATGAAAAGGATTCATGTAGCAACTACTAGGGGATACTTTTGTTATAGACATGATGATTTTACCCCTGGGTAGATGTGAAATGGTTTTGGGAATTAAGTGGTTAGCCACTGTTAAGGATTTATTTGATACGCTTCTAGGGGATCATTTAAGCTCTAAATCGTGTTTTTATTGTCAAATATTACCTTAAATCATTTCTTTTGTCATTTTAGGTAATTGGGACATGAATTCTGGAAAATGGAGGATTTTGGAGCTTTTCGGACGTTTTTATGCTCAAGAATGAAGAAAATAAGAAAACCGAGAAAAGTCTAGAAATAACACCAGACGGCGTCAGGCTTTGGAGGTGACGTTGTCGCCTTATGAAGTGATGCGATGGATTTTTACACTAGGCGCCCCAGAAAAGAATTTGGAAATTTACACGGGACGGCGTCAAGTACAAATGAGGCGAGGCCGCCTGGCTTTACACTTGCACGAGGCGGCCCAGAAGTATTACAAAGGAACGATGTCAAAAGGTCTCTTGGGCGATACAAAACCCTAAAAGCGGCGACCTGACGGTGTCAGAACTTATAACCCGACGCCGTCAACCTTGTAAATCTATATATAGTTTTTGCTTTTTCATTCATTAAAAAAGGTGGAACTTTGTGTACAAACCCTAGTCTGACTTTTGTAGTAAATTTAGGCATTCAAACCCTCTTTTCTTCCATGTTCAATTAAAGATAAGTTCTCCCTTTAATCATTCAATATGTCTATGTGTTGTTTGATTAATTGTTTGTCTTTTCTTTACATTAACATGTTAGCTTAGACTTCTTAGTGTTTGCTTAGATCTAATGAAACCTCGTTATTGATTATTGATTGTTGATTGTTATTGATTGTTTAGTTGATTGACTAGCGTTAGGCTTAAGAAAATTGGCTAACCTCCTATACGGTAACAAGCTTGAACGTCTTAAGAAATGTAATCGGATGTGTACTACGGTTTTATTGGTTGTATTTAATGCATGAGTAACTATTAATGAGGATATGATAGGATACTTAATGTGTCGTCATAAGAAGAGATAGAAGCTCATAGGGTTGGGGAAGGACGTACACGCCCCCACGAATGATATTAAGGAATACAATCCTTCATCCAAACAATTTTGACAAATCAATGAATTAGTAGGAGATAACTAGGGAGTAGTGAAATCTAAATAAACACAATTTTCTCTTATAAGTAGTCCACCTCATTTACTTTCTTGTTATTTTATTTTATTTTGTTTATTACTCCCTCCTTCTCAAAATTATTGTCAGGAGATAGTTTAATAAAAGTGGGGCCAGATTAATGTTCAACCACTCAAATAGAATATTCCCCCACTAAACTCTCTAGTTTTTAATTAAAAAGGAAATATGACAATTATTTTGAGACATCCGTAAAAGGAAATATGGACAATAAATATGACACGGAGGGAGTATTAGTTTTTGGGTTAGTTAACTAGCAACTAATTCCGC
This sequence comes from Artemisia argyi, assembly GCA_030686995.1. Taxonomy (NCBI): domain Eukaryota; kingdom Viridiplantae; phylum Streptophyta; class Magnoliopsida; order Asterales; family Asteraceae; genus Artemisia; species Artemisia argyi. Next base: position 144,715,488 of record CM060680.1, on the reverse strand, counting down.
CCAATCTTCCAATTACCCGAGATTTTAATTGTTTTCATAAAATATAAAAATACAAAAAGAATCATCCCTCACCTCTAGACCTAGTTGACATAGTTTTCAATCCTAACGACACTATTCCCCTAGAGAACGATCAATCCCCCGGTACTTAATTGCCACTCACTATACTACACTGGTCAGGTACACTGCATGTACGATTGCAAGCTTCTCAAGATCCCTTGAGAAGTAAAACTTTTGCGAGTTTGTAATCCCGCATCAAAGTTTTTGGCGCCGCTGCCAGGGAATAGTTATTACTTAGGATGAAATTTTATTTTAATTAGGTCTACTTATTAGATTCTTATCTAGTGAGATTTTTATTTTCTTTTTATTAGGATTTCTTTAGTTTATCTTTTTCTTTGTGTTTTTCTTCGTAACCCATATCATCGACCATCATGGAAGGTGATAATATCCTTGAACCTGTCATTCAACTAAACCAACCAAACCACCAAAACCCACCCGAACCACCTAGAGCCTGCACTTTAGGAGAATACTCCCGACCTAGCCACCAAGGCTATCGAAACACCATTGAGCTCAACCAAGGAGCCAATGTGTCTCCCTTGCGATCCGACACCATCCGGTTGGTGCAAAGCGGATGTGCATTCCATGGACTTCATTCTGAAGATCCAAAACAACATCTCAAGGATTTCCTTAAAATCGTTGATTCCATAGACCTTGATGTTGCCACTCGAGAGATGACTTGATTATGTCTCTTCCAATTCTCTCTACGTAACCAAGCTAGTCAATGGCTTGAGCGTTTACCCGTGGGATCCATCACCTCTTGGGATGATCTCACCTCTCGTTTCCTTGCTTAATTTTTCCCACCGGGAAGAACTACCAAGTTAAGGAATGACATCTTGATGTTCCAACAACGTCATGGTGAAACTCTTTACGAAGTTTAGACTCGTTTCAAGGACTTACTCCAAAAAGTCCCTCATCATGGCATCGATCTTTGGCTCTAACTCCAAATATTTTATGATCATGTCAATTAATCCACAAGGCAGACCATTGACCAAGCGGCCGGTGGTAAGCTACGTGACAAGAATGCGGAAGAATCATGGGGAATCATAGAATATCTTGCTCTCTATGACAACGAGTGTTAGAATGATCCCCGTGATTTGAATAAAACGGTCAAGGCAATATCTTAGCCTTCGAATAATTCAAGCATTCCCAACCGTATGATCATGGAACTTGAGGACCAAGTTAAGTTTCTCATGAAATCCTACGAGGCTCCTAAACCTTCAAACCAAGTGAACAAAATCACTTCTTCATGTGAGTATTGTAGTGGTCCCCACGACACTCGTGATTGCATGAAACTCCCCAAACAAGCTTTTACGGACTACGCATCTTCGCATACCGACAGAGCGGGAGAAAAGTGGTACACTTTCAAGCCTGAGCCAAACACTTACGGTGATTCCTACAACCCTTCTTGGAAAAATTACCCAAACTTTATGTGGAAAAAAAACCAAAACCCCTCTCAAACCAATTCTTCCAATCCACCTAATCGTTTCCAACCAAATGGCCCAACCCCGAACCGTACATGCAGCAACAATCCTTACAACAATCACGGCAATACCAATAATTTTGAAGGATTGATGTCCAATTTTATGGCATCTCAAGAAGCTCGTATAGCTAGGTTTGAAGCTGATTTCAACCAACAACTAAATGAGATCACCAATAAAATTGATAATTTGATAAAGGCCTTAAATAATCAAGGAATGACCCCGTCTAAAAAAGGCGTGAGAAACCCTAGTGGCGGAAATGAAGGTTAAGGACCCTTCATCATCCAAACATGTGCACTTTGTCAACGTAGTTACCATTAAGCCTCTTGAGAGGAGTTGTAAGGATGATGAGGAAAGTAAGGTTGAGACAGGAAGTGATTCTAAGAATGATGTCGAGGAGGAGAAGGAAAAGGTAGAGGATTACTTCAACAAGTTTTCCACTGAGGAGGAGCTTGCATACCACAAGAATCTATTGGATGATCCTAACCCATCAAACTATAGAAATTTACCTATCATTCGAGCCGGTAACCCAAACACCATAAACATACCATGTAATATTGTGTGGAAAGCTTACATTGACCTTGAGTCCCCCATAAATATCTTGTCTAGGACATTCTACAATTGGGTTATGAAAAATCAATTAGCTCCTAGGATAGACCTCATAACTAGAAAAACAAGTAATTTGTTGGGAGAGTTATAGGGTTGCTCATTTACGTAGGAAACTTCACCTATGTAGTAGATTTTGTGATCTTAGAAGATGTTAGCCCCACAGTCGACATCAATTTATCAAACGTTCTATTAGGAAAACCATTCATTGAAGTGTCTTGAATGAATTATGATCCATCATTAAGGATAGTTAAGTTTAAGGATGAGACTGACGAAATTGCTTACCAAATGCACTATAAGATAGAACAATTCTGACTCATGCTGAACCTAGAAAAAGAATTAAAGCAGTCGGTATACTATAGGAATGATGAGGATGAGAGGAATGGAGTAGACTACGTAATGAGGAAAATACTTGGATTCTACAAGGAATGTCTACAACTAGGTCCGGAATACAAAACCAAAATAGAGGATGACCTAGAGAACGTGACAAATGATGGAGTCACGTAATAGGGAGTGACGTTGAGTCTAGCTACAAGACTCGTAAATAAAGAAAAACGCTTCTTAGGAGGCAACCCAAGCTTTATTTCATTTTGTTTGTTTGTTTGCATATTTGCTTTTATTTGTTTTCGTATGTATTTTTCATTCTTATTATTTATTTTTCATGTCTCAAATAAATGTGCATAAATGCTTTATTTTATTTTTAACTTCGTCTTAATTACATATAAAGGTATTTTGCAAAAGATAAGTGTAAGAGAAGCTCATATTTGTTTTAAATAACTGATTGAACATGAACAATAACAATAAGATATGAATATACATATTAGTATTTGTTTGAGTCAAATTCTTGTATCGAGTCACAATGAATGTTTTGCAGGGATTCCAGGTCTTAAAACATGGATTTTTCTAGAAATTTTCTGGAAACAAAATATAAAAATTCTGCCAGGTCCATTCGGACGGTGTTAGGGTTAAAACCTGACGACGTTAGACTTTATTTTCTGAAAATTTTTCCAGATTTTGTTTTTCTGTCGGAATTGTAAAGTTTTGTAAAATCTTAAAATTTTGAACTCCAGGAATCTGCAAACATTTATTTTGCAAGCATTATATATTTATTTGCTTTCTAAGATTTACTTTTATATATAGAGTTTACCGCCAATTCTACGTGAGGTTTCGTGTTTGTTTTCTTTGTTGTTTAACAGGTTATATTGGACAAGAAGATGATTATATCTCAGAAGTGAAGCTTTACGTGTTCATTTTCTTGGAGGAAGATCTAACCATGTTACCATATTTTCCATATCGAGCAAATCAGGGGAGTATTAATTTCTTTCATTATCATTTATTTTTACTTGTACATCTTTTAATTGAACATTGGGGACAATATTTGACTTAAGTGTAAGGGGGTAAATTGGGATACCTTAGAAACTACAACTTCGCTTGATTTTTGTTTTGTTTAATAGTTAATATGTAATAAAACTGAAAGAAATACTTGTTAGGGTAAATTTGGCATCAAATTTAAATTTTTTTGCAACATTTAGGAGTGAAACTTTAGTCTTAATAAGTGTCTCATGGATAGGAGTTATATGACTAGCAAAAAACCCGTACCACTCAAAAATTTCCACCCCAAATATGTGAGGTTCGCCTTTAGATTATTAGGAAAAGCATTTATCTTTAGTGCTTGTGAGTGTACCGTAGTATTTAGATTCTAGAACTTGCGTTAGCGATTCATTCCAAGACCGCTAGTGAGACTACATTCGTGTAGTTAAGATTTACTATATGATAAGAGGCATTAGGATAACCCTTGTTTTAAACCTATATTATAATTACATTGACTTCATTGGTCAAGTAATTCTCCCACACCTTTGCGATGTACTTATTTTTAGTACACGATACCCCTAGTACAACCCTCATAGCATATTTTTTTCGTTTCTAACTTTAAGCATCTTACTTAAAGAAAGAATTTGTTTACAATCCACTCCAAATGTACACCCAAATCACCTTAGCCTTCATTGTATGCACTCATCTTTAGTGCATTATTGTTATTTGTTTAAACCCTTAGTTAATTGTCTAATTGATTACATGGTTGCTAAGTCGAGTCATATCTTTTACATATTGTTTTGGGACGATTGAGACTCATGGGTAAAAGTACTAGTGTTATGGAGTAATGGGGAAGAACATCATTTATTACCCCCATATATGCGTCAATGTCTTAAAGTACTCCAAGTGTTTCGATTTCTTGATTCGAGTCTTTATTTTTAATTATGTAAAAGTTCAAGTATTAGGGGAGGAAATGAGCTCCCTTGATGTATTATTTTGGACTGTAGAAAAAACTTACAGATTACCATCCCGTTTCTTTTATTTTTATGTTGGTAATAGTTAGCTTTAGTTGAGTCGAGTCTTGGCTTAGCAACGCCGAATTATAAATGTAATTGACCAAGACAATTGACTTGCCACCAGTAAAATATCCCTTATCCAACAAACCATGTTTTTCCATATCCCTACACCTAACGTTATCCCCTTTAAAAGACCTCTTTGATATTTTATCCTAGGTGCTTACGCCAAAGTGGTGGAGGTTTTTGATCCTTTCCCAAACCTATGGTAATTTATGTGCTATGACAGGTAGTGAGAGATATCTTTTCCATTTCCATTTGTGATATATAAATTTATAACACCCGAGAGATGAGAGTATCCAAACACTATATGTAAGGTGGTAGTATAGAATTTTTGTGCTTGTTTTGACTAAGGTGGAGCGATCATTTGTTCTAGTTACTTTTATATTAATGTTAAATGACCCATAACTTGTATTTTGATTGGTATAAAAGCTCATTTGCTTGAGGACAAGCAAATCCCAAGTGTAAGGGTATTTGATAAGGATTTATTTGATACACTTTTAGGGGGTCATTTAAGCCCTAAATCGTGTTTTTATGGTCAAATATTACCTTAAATTGTTTCTTTTGTCATTTTAGGTACCTGGGACATGAATTCTGGAAAATGGAGCATTTTGGAGCTTTTTGGACGTTTTTATGCTCAAGAATGAAGAAAACAAGAAAACCAAGAAAAGTATGGAAATAACACCAAACGGCATCAGGCTTTGGAGCTGACGCCGTCGCCTTATGAAGTGATGCGATGGATTTTTACATTAGGCACCCTAGAAAAGAATTTGGAAATTTACACGGGACGACATCAGGTACAAATAAGGCAAGGCCGCCTGGCTTTACACTTACACGAGGCGGCCCAGAAGTATTACAAAGGGACGGCGTTAGAAGGTCTCTTGGGTGATACGAAACCCTAAAAGCGGCGACTTGACGGCATCAAGACTTATAACCCGACGCCGCCAGCGTTGTAAATCTATATATAGTTTTTGCTTTTTCAATCATTGAAAAAGGTGGAACTTTGTGTACAAACCCTAGTCCGATTTTTGCAGTAAATTTAGGGTTTCAAACCCTCTTTTCTTCCATGTTCAATTAAAGATAAGTTCTTCATTTAATCATTCAATATGTCTATGTGTTGTTTGATTAATTGTTTGTCTTTTTTTTACATTAACATGTTAGCTTAGACTTCTTAGTGTTTACTTAGATATAATGAAACCTTATTATTGATTGTTGATTTGTTATTGATTGTTTGGTTGATTGACTAGCATTAGGCTTAAGAAAACTGGCTAACCTCCTATACGGTAACAAGCTTGAACGTCTTAAGAAACGTAATCGGATGTGTACTACGGTTTTATTGGTTGTATTTAATGCATGAGTAACTATTAATGAGGCTATGATAGGATACTTAACGTGTCGTCATAAGAAGAGATAGAAGCTCATAGGGTTGGGTAAGGACGTACACACCCCCACGAATGGTATTAAGGAATACAATCCTTCATCCAAACAATTGTGACAAATCAATGAATCAGTAGGAGATAACTAGGGAGTAGTGAAATCTAAGTAAACACAACTTTCTCTTATAAGTAGTCCACCTCATTTACTTTCTTGTTATTTTATTTTATTTTGTTTATTATTAGTTTTTGGGTTAGTTGACTAGCAACTAATTCCGTTCAATCTTCCAATTACCCGAGATTTTAATTGTTTTCATAAAATATAAAAATACAAAAGGAATCATCCCTCACCTATAGACCTAGTTGACATAGTTTTCAATCCTAACGACACTATTCCCGTAGAGAACGATCAATCCCCCGGTACTTGCCACTCACTATACTACACCAGTCAGGTATACTGCCTGAAGGATTGCAAGCTTCTCAAGATCCCTTGATTAGTAAAACTTTTGCGAGTTTGTAATCCCGCATCAGCCACATTGGGGGATATCAAGTGCAACTTCAAAAAGTAAAAAATGGAATTTGTATACAAAAGGAAGAGCACGACCTTAAAGGGAACTCCCAAACTTGTACTGCGTTAGATGGATGGTAAAAGACAGGATAAAGAAATATAAGAAGTACTACATACAGAGTTGCTAATGCTAAGTTAACACATGATTAACTTTGATGAGTCTGCAAAAGGAATCAAGTGAGATGCCCAAGGAACTGAAGGAAGTGATCCATAGGTATAAAGATGTCTTTGAAATACCTAAGGAACTACCACCTGAGAGGTCTCATGATCCCAGTATTCCACTTGTTGAAAGCACCTAACTAGTGAACATCAGACCATACAGACACTCACCCACTCAAAAAGATGATATTGAAGCATTAGTGAAGGAGTTATTGGAAGCAGGTCTTATAAAGACTAGTCACAATCCATTTGCTTCACCAATAGTAATGGCAAATAAGAAGGATAACACATGGAGGATGTGTATTGACTATAGGCAGCTTATAAACAAGTGCAAAGTCAAGGACAAGTTTCTTGTACCTATTATTGAAGAGCTCATTAATGAATTACATGGAGCTATTGTCTTTTCAAAGCTGGAATTAAGATCTGGGTACCATCAAATCAGAATGTGTGAAGAAGACATAGCTAAAACATCCTTTAAGACACATGAAGGTCACTATGAATTCTTGGTAATGCCATTTGGGTTGACCAATGTTCCTTCCACCTTTCAAGCATTGATGATTGAGGTATTCAAAAAGTTCCTTATAAAATTTACTTTAGTTTTCTTTGATGACATTTTGGTGTATAGTAAGACTTTTGAAGACCTTGTGATTCACTTGGGGTTGGTTCTGGATACCATGAGAAGTAACAAGTTGTATGCTAAATTGACCAAATGTGTGTTTGGGGCAACTCATGTAGAGTACCTAGGACACATAATCACAGCTCAGGGTGTATATACTAATCCTAACAAGGTATTAGCAATGCAAAGTTGGTCAATACCAAGTAACATAAAGCAACGCAGAGGGTGTTTAGGTTTTACTAGATATTACAGAAAATTAATAAAAGGGTTTGCCAGTCTTAGCAGACCATTGACTCAATTGTTAAAGAAGAATGAATTCCATTGGAATGCAAAAGTACAATCTTCTTTTGAAGCTTTGAAGAAGGCAATGATGGAAGCTCCAGTGTTGGGGTTACGTGATTTCAATGAACCATTTGTTGTGGAGACAGATGCATCAAGAACTGGTTTGGGAGCAGTTCTTCAACAAAAGGTCATCCCACAGCTAATTTGAGTAATACTTTAGCACCCCAAGCATCAAACACTGTTCACCTATGAAAAGGAGTTTCTAGATGTTTTCATGGCCTTAGAAAGGTGAAGGGGCTACTTGTTGGATAACCATTTCATAATTAAAATAGACCACTATAGCTTGAAGTACTTGTTGGACCAAAGAATCACAACACCAACTTAAATGAAGTGGCTTCCAAAATTAATAGGCTTTGACTATGAAGTGGTACAAGAAGGGAACTGAGATAGTGCAGCTCATGCATTGTCCATGGTGGAAAATGGTAGTGAGTTGTTGAACATGTTAGTTTCTATAATCACTATTGAGTTGATGCAAAAGGTGAAAAACAGCTGGTTGCAAGACCCTGCATTACACCCTATTCCAAATGGACTATGTTGATGCAAATAATGTCTAAAAACGTTATTCTCATCTTTCAATATCTCTATGTTTTGATGATAACAAAATGTGAAAACATCTTATGTCAAAATTAACGTAAACAAGTTTTTTGTCGAAATATCCGATTTCCACGTCAATCACTCTAGGTATGAACAAACAAATTTACAACTTGACAAATGATCAAAGAAGTGAATTTGTGTTTTTAACCTTACATTTTTAGCTTGACAAAACCTTCTTTTCAAAAATACATTTTACAAATTATTTTTGAATTATAAAGAAATATTTTATTTAGGAAAATCATTTCAAAAATATTCCCCAACAACTAGTTTTTTACCCAAACCAGCTCCAAATTCCCCCAAATAAAATTTCACCACTAAAGACAAAAAATAGAGCGTCTTTGTCTGGAACGGTACCACTAAATTTAGTGGTACCGTGTGACATTTAGTGGTGCCGTCCCCCTTAAAACAGTCAAATTTCCAGAGTCTATAAATACTACTTCATTTCCCAGATTTTGGCCATCCTTTCACACACATAACTTTCTCGTTTCCATTCTCCTTTTCTCTTTACACTTCTTAGATCATTAGTTAGTTTTCTTTTGTTTAAAGAGTAATTATTTCATCCAACCAAGAATCATATACATTCCTCTACTAGTTAAGAGAAGAACACAAAGTATCAAGAAGATACAAAGTCTTTGTGTAGTGCACTTGCATTACAAGTTGTCTACTTGATTGTATCTTGACATACATCAAGAATATTAGTGTTTCTTAGTCATTGTGTTGATCATTGTGATCTTGTTGAGATCTTGGAGATCTCTTGAGTGTTAAGTGATATAGTATTAATCAAGTGGATCAAGAGTAGTTTGTGAGGATTGTGTGAGGATCGTGTAGATTGTGTGAGAATTATGTTGATCGTGTAGATTGTGTGAGGATCATATTGATCGTGTAGATTGTGTGAGGATCGTATAGATTGTGTGAGGATCATGTAGATCGTGAGTGAAGTAAGGATCGTGTGGATCGTGGTAGATTGGTACTAGCTAAGATTAGTACTCGACATCTAGCTTAGTGTCGAAAAATAACGTAAGCGACATTGTACGGTTTTCTCCGCCTGAAGGGAGCTTTGTTGACATAGTGCTTAGAACTCTCGAGTGTGGTACTCGAGGAGTGGAGTAGGGCGAAGAAGAGCTTCATGACCGAACCACTATAAATCTCGTTGTCTTGGTTTGATCTTTCCATCTCTTTTCTTTATTTACTTATTGCATATTAGTATTAGTATAGTGTTGTGTTCATATTGGTGTTGTTTGACTTTACCTACAATCGAATCTAAGTCTTTCATAAAGAAATATTTATAACCTAAGAAAACAAGTCGCTAAACTATTCAACCCCCCTTCTAGTTTCCCACACACTACAAAGTGGATTAGCAGCTAAGAAACATTACACTTTGTTCAACGAGCAGTTGTTGAAGAAGGGTAAGATAGTGGTCGGAGCAGATGCAAGGTTGAGAAAGAACTTACTGCATTGTTTCCATGAAGGCACAATTGGTGGATACTCTAGAGTTAAAGTAATCACACAAAAGCTGTGTTCACAATTTTATTGGAAGGGCATGAGAAAACAAGTTAAGCAGTTTGTTACGGACTGTTTGGTATGTAAAAGGTATAAACCAGACTTGGCTGCATACCTAGGGTTGCTACGTCCATTACCTATTCCAAAGACAGTTTGGTCTCAAGTGTCTATGGATTTTATAGAAGGCTTGCCAAAGTCACAAGGCAAGGATGTTATAATGGTGGTAGTGGACAAGCTTAGTAAGTATGCACAATTTATTGCATTGTCACACCCATTCACAGTTGTTCAAGTAGCTCAGGTGTTCTTGGATTCAGTTATATGCTACACGGCCTATCTGAATCCATTATATCATATAGCGATAAGGTGTTCCTTAGCACTTTTTGGAAAGAGTTATTCAAGATACTTCAAGTAAAGCTTTTGATGCCTACATCTTACCACCCTCAGACAGATGGTCAAACTGAGGTGATGAAATGGTATCTAAGTGGTTGGCTTTAGCTGAACTATGGTACAATACCAACTTCCATACTACTACCTAGACTACCCCATTGGAAGTAGTCTATGGACAACCACCCCCAATTCATTTTCTCTAATTTGGAGGTGTAAGTAAAGTAGATGCAGTGGATAGGTCTCTAATGGCTAGAGAGAATGCTATTAAGGTGTTGAAATTCCATTTGATGAGGTCACAAAATAGAATGAAGCAGCAGGGTGACAAGCAGAGGTCTGAAAGAAGCTTTGAAGTAGGTGACATGGTTTTACTCAAGCTGCAACCACATAGATAGGTGACTTTGAAACAGGGTAAACAAAACAAGTTCTCACCCAAGTACTATGGTCCATTCAAGGTCCAAGAGAAGATTGGTCAAGTGGCTTATAAGTTGTTACTACCAGCTCAAGCTAAGGTGCACAATGTCTTCCATGTGTCACAACTACACAAGTTTAGATGATAAGTCACTGATGCAATGCAAGTAGCTGTTAACCAGAATGTGATTCTCATGGTAGAATTGAAGTGCAACCCATGGTTATCTTGGACAGGAAGATGGTCAAGTAAAGGAATGCAGTAGTATTTGTATGCTTTGATTTGATTCAATGGACCAATGGCTCAAGAGAGGATGCTACTTGGGAAAAATTGGAAGAAGTTGTTAAAAAGTATCCTGCTTTTGATTAGAGTTCTTGAGGACAAGAACATTTTAAGGAGGGTGGATTGATAACTCAAGTTTGGTTATTAGCTTCGTGTGACATGTGAGGTGCATGTGCATAGCCTAGCTAAACACGTGACGTGCATATGTTCAGATCCACACCAAAGCTGCTAACCAACTTTGGCGCCAAAACTACCATTTAAATAGTTGTTACAGTTTAATTTATTTCTTTAGTTTATGAAATACATTTCTCCCTCAAATTCCTTCATTCTCATTTGTAACAGTTTGAATTACATTGTAACAAACTTGGAATTGTAACAACTTCTTGAATTACAATTCGAACTTGATTCTACTTTCGATAGTTCCTGTTTAATTCAATCAATTCTTCGAATGATCCTGGAATTGAACCTATCATAGTGTTGTATCCTGAAAAAACAGACGGCGAATCTGTTTAAAAGATCGTGTCAAACAAGAGCCTCGGCTTTAACTAATTAAACACGAACCTTAGTTTTACTCATATGTTTTCGATTTAAATACCACAATCGATTTGTCTTGTGATCTTTTACATCTCCTGTTTATTTATCTGTTTTTTTTTTTCCTATTATTTGTTGTTTATTATTTATTTAATATGTTGTTTGGTTTTACATTGATAAAAAAAAAAATGCATACATTTCCTTACGATCTTAAAACAGATTATGTATAACATGATTGAAAACGGCTTTTTAAAAATTAGATTGTGAACTAATTATTTACTACCAGTTCACATCGTTTTGAGTTAAAACCAAGTTGGGTTTTATTGAAATCATCTTTATTTGTAATTCAGACTTCATAACAACTATTCATTGAATCCAAGTGAAGTTTTTTTTAAACAGATTTTATAAAATACTGGTTGTTATATTATATAGATTCGTATAATTCGTCTCTTGAAACAAGCAGATGAGTTTATAACTAGATCTAGTTAACTAGATCTGATAACGATACAACTTGTTGTTTTGTATATCTAGCTTCTATTACCTACAAGGGTAAGTAGGTGACTGATCGTTCTGAATGCTATAGGATTAAGTATATATATTTGACAACTATCATGTATAATGTATTAAAAGGATGCAACTGGATTAATGCATGTGTATTTTTGCCTTTGTATAGAGGCCGTGGTCCCTTCAACTGAAGGTTAAGAGATCATTTTGATGCTTATAATGTAGATCTAGTAAATACAAAGTATGTTAGATTAAAGTATTCATGTATTTTTGTCTTCAAAATTGCATTAAAGATTCTCATGCATGTTACATAATAAAATACATCATCTCTATTCAGTTTAATATAAGTTTAATTTAGACAATATTTAACACCGGATGCTTAGTGATCACGACATATATATAGGGACTTATAATTTGTTGATGATTATCATTATCATTTATCTCCTTTTTCATACAAATGGATCAAGAAAAGCTTCATGTAGCAATAATCGCAAGCCCAGGGGTTGGCCATTTACTTCCCGTCTTATTACTCGCCAACCGTCTCATCATTCATCACAACATCACCACCACCATCCTCGCTGTCACCACTCAAACCTCATATCTTGAGTCACAAACACTAACTAACTCGAGTCACATCAAGATCATCAAAATCCCTTTACCAGACACTTCTAACCTACTTGGCGAGGCTGATACCGTGTTCACGAGACTAACAGTCATAATGAGGGAGGCTCAACATGGTATCCGCTCTGCAATATCCACTATGACCCCCTGCCCTCATGTTCTTATTGCCGATTTATTTGCTTGTGAGTCACTTCCAATTGGAAATGAGTTTCATATGCAAAAGTACGTTTATGTCCCTTGCAATGCATGGTTTGTTGCTTTAACAACGTACTTGCATGTTCTTGATAAGGAGGTGGAAGGTGAATTTGTTGACTGGGTTAAGCCGCTGAGGATTCCTGGTTGTAGGCCTGTTCGGTGTGAAGATCTTCCTGATGCAATGTGGGATAGGAGTAACCGTCAGTACAATGAGTATGTTAAGATGGGAGTTGATTTTACAACATTGTCTGATGGAATATTGACAAATACTTGGAAAGATATGGAACCTAGGTGTCTTGATGCCTTTAAGTGTGATGAAACATTGCGGTCCGTTGTTAAGGTACCGGTTTATGATATTGGACCATTGACGCGAGAGGTTGGTGTAGTCAATTTAAAGGGAAATAAGGTGATCGAATGGCTCAACATGCAGCCTCTTAAGTCCGTGCTTTTCGTATCATTTGGAAGTGGTGGGACACTCTCTTTTAAGCAAATAAGTGAGTTGGCTTGGGGTTTGGAGATGAGCCAACAAAGATTTGTGTGGGTGGTACGCCCACCACCGCGAGTGGGGAACACGTCAGATGGCGCGTTCTTCAGTGCAAGGAATGGTTCAGATATACCCCCTGATTTCCTTCCGGAAGGATTCCTAACAAGGACCAAAGAACTAGGGTTGGTCATCCAAATGTGGGCACCACAAGTTGATATATTGAACCATGGTTCAATAGGTGGGTTTTTGACACACTGTGGATTGAATTCGGTTAATGAAAGTATAAAAAGTGGTGTGCCAATGATTGCTTGGCCGCTGTACGCCGAGCAAACAATGAACGCGACTTTATTGACGGAGGACTTGAAGGTGGCGATACGGCCAAGAGTGTTGCCAACCAAGGAGGTGGTAGATAGGGAGGAGATAGAGAAGATGGTTAGGAGATTGATGAAGGGTGAAGAAAGAAAAGCAATGATAGATAATGTGAAACTACTAAAGGAAAGTGTAAAAGAAGCATTGGAGATTAATGGTTCATCATATAACTCAATGTGTGACTTTATCAATTGTTGTCAAATGAAGATGAAATGCAAGGAGTAGCAAAGGAAAGTGCAAAAGAAGCCCTGGAGATTAATGGTTCATCATATAACCCAATGTGTGACTTACTAACTCATGTGTCAATTGAAGATGAAATCTGGCAGCAGAGAACTGAAACACCACCATAATTATAATCATCTACAATATATTGATAGTTCAATAATTACCATCACAGTTTATTGTTATTCTTCCACTTTCATTCTTCTATTTAGCATGCATTTGCTTATGAGTAATCACACCAATAAATTGTATTTTTATCTAACAAATGTCAGTTAAGTGTCAATCCAAAATACATGTGATTTGTTTCATGCATAATTGGAGACTAATGGTAGCTGTCAAACTTCCATTAGATGCTTTAGAAAGTTAAAAATCAATATTGTTAAGAGTCTTACCTATGTTTGGTGCAGAGCTTTTTGGAGCTTTTTTGGGTGATGAGCGGTGAACAATGAGCTTTTTGATTTTTAGTGTTCGTTCGGCAAAAGAGCGGTGAGCTTTGCTATTTTTTAAAAAAGCTCATTTTTCCAATGTTTCTTTAAGGGCTATGTTTGGCAAAAGTAGCTGTGAGCTGTAGCCACAACTCACTGCTCACTGCTCACAGTCTTAAAGAAGCATTGGAAAAATGAGCTTTCTTAAAAAAATAGTAAAGCTCACCACTCCTTTGCCAAACGAACAAAAAGCTCATTACTCACCGCTCATCACCCTAAAAAGCTCCAAAAAAACTCTGCGCCAAACATAGCCAAGAAGCTGTGAGCGGTGAGCAATAAGCACTGCCACTGCTATAGCTAGTTTTGCCAAACATATTATTAGTCTTGTATGAATGTCCAATGGCAAGTTATAAATTAGAATCCTAGGGCGAAAAAGAGCATTTCCAAAAAGTTACAGCGGGTTTATTTACAAAATATAATATATTTGTCACATGCAAACCGTAAGTAATGACTCTACTTGTAGCAAAAGTCCAAAAGTCCAAAAGTCGTGATAATATTATTGAATATATGTTTATGATAATATTATATCTTTGTTGTTTATTTGAATCTTATTTGTTTATGAGTAATGTGAACATGGGAGAGGTTCACTTCTCAAAATCATAAGCACGGGGCGGTGTAGAGTTTTTTGAAACGATAAGCAATAAGTATTTTAAATTTTAGTAGTCGTTTAACAAAAGAGCGGTGAACTATAGCTACAACTTACTATTCACTGCTACTTTTAACAAACACACCTTATACATGGCTGATGTTCATGCCATTTTTAACATGTAATATAAGATTGTATCTTACTCGGTGGCGGTGCATGAAAGTTTTTCATGAAATGCCCGAAAAAAATTCAAAGTTCAAAATACAAATTGTGGGAGAGCAAAACAAATAATTTTCTTTTACACATGAAATGCAAGCTATACTAAGGGGGCTTAAACCCTTCCTATGAATTTCCAGTGTGCTACAGTGAAGAATAAGAAAACATAACTTCATCATGTTTTGTTCCAAAATAACTCTCCACAATAGGTTTGGATCACAACAGCTTGCTTCAGCAAAACCAATGTTATCAGTCGATCACTCTGATCGACCTAGTGCACCATTACATTAGCAAGTAATTACTATGAATTACAGACAAATGTTTATAACTAAGTAAAAAAAACGTACTAATCGTCATTTCATAGTTCAATTTTTCCAGATTTTCATCTACAATTTTTCCAAATATTCTACACAACCTTTCCAGAATTTTTCATACATAGTTCAAAAGAAACATCTCTTATAGAAGATACAAAATCGGATAATGAATTTTTTTATTGATTATTGAGAGAGCTCAATTTTAAAATCGAGCCTTCTGATTGACCAACAAAAATCAAAACTGCCTTAAATTTGGTCAAACTAATTTAAATTTCATTTAGCAAAATACATATGTAGAAAAACACATGTGTCAATTTTATAAAAAATAAAACTGAAAAAAGAATGGGTAACTAATAAACTTTTAGTTGTTAAATTTTGAATACATAATGAGAATTTAAATAAACTTATCAGTTTTCATGTTTTTTAAAAACTTTATAAATTTAATAAATACCTTCTTGATTTTATTTGAAAAAACATTGTTATTAATAAATATTATTATCATTATATATATATATATATATATATATATATATATATATATATATATATATATATATATATATATATATATATATATATATCAAATTAATATATACGCACCGAATTATAAATAACAAAATTAAAGCATGAGTTACTCTGATTTGTAAATAAATACACGAGATTGTATATATACGAACGAGTCATGTCATCGTCTTTATGAGATTAAGCAAGGGGATCCGTAAAAGTTTTTTTCTTTTTGCTAATGGCGTTCAATAATGACTTATGTTATTTCTTTTTATAAGTTTAACGCAAGCGTATACGGGTTTAAAAATTAAATACGACTAAAATTGTTATTAACAGGAATATAAATATCAAAATTAAGGCACGGCCCTACGGAAGACTGTGAGATAAAAAACAAATACATGAGATTGTACATATAGCAACGATACATGTAATTACTTTTTACAAATTAAATAAGGATATACGAAAAAGTTTTTCTTCATCTAACAAAAATATTAGGGTCGGCAATTCTCGACACGACACGATAAACGACACGAAGTTAAACAGGTTTGGGTCAAAAACAGGTCAACCCGTCTAACCCGTTTAATAAATGAGTCGTGTTTGGGTTGAGTAACTACTTTGTGTTATTATAGCTTGGATTTTATGTTAGATTTGGACTAAATGTATTTTATTATGTACATATGAGTGAATTATGATTATAACTCACATATCATTAAAATTATTGTATTGTTATTATTTATATGTTATTTTTATGAATTTTTTATCCTTATATCCGTTTTGCTTTTAAATTAGTTAAATCGATAAACCACCAACCCTATTCGCCGCTTGACGTATTTACTTAAACAGGTTAAACGGGTCACAAACGGGTTACACGTGTTATGCATGTCCTGGGTTAGGGTTGAATTTCTTAACACGATTAATAAATGGGTCGTGTTTGGGTAGAGGTTTTAATAACCCGCCAACCAGCGAACCCGAATAGATCAACCCGAACACGATTGCCACCCCTAAAAATATATACATATATAAGAATATTAATCGAAATTAATACATTATGAAAAAATTATGTAAAAACTCGCGCAACACGTGCATGTGTAATGTAACAACATACATATAAAACTTTTATATATAATCTTTATAAAAGAAAAAATCTTATTTAAGAGCCTCGTGTATGCACGGGGTTAAAAACTAGCAAATACATATACTACTAATTATGGAAAAATGAATTGAACATAAATCCACTGAGACTGAACCATCAGATCAGCAAATACTTTTTTAGATAGGCAATCAGATCGGTAAATACTACTGTAAAGGAGATGATACTAACAGAAAAAATAATGGACCGGATATACATAATAAATGGACTAAATAATACCAAAATTTAAGTACAACTATGATTTCCAAATCAGTTATTTTCTGGAATTAATGTTTTTATCATGATCTTTACCCTTTTTCGACAACTTAGGCCTTGGATTTATAGGTTTCGTAAAGGACGCCTGAAATTTGACCATCATTCTCAAGACTTCAACCAACCTAGACTCTATCTCTACCCCATTTGGTTCAAGAAATCGTAGACAACGTGCAACCGCCTCCATTGTACTCATACACCCTCCAAAAGGTTCCTTCCTAAGTGTTAACTGATTACTGAATATATTTCCACCATCAACATTAATGTCATAAGTCAAGCATACCTGTGTGGCAAACTTCGACACGAATGGAAAGCTAGCGGAAACCATTTCCTTTGCATGCTTCCATGTCCCATCAAAAGCAATCAAAACAAATTTGTTCACATTAGTATCCCCAAATGAAGACTTCCACTGGTTTATCTCCATTGAAGGATTTAGGTCCGTACCTATAAAGTCATGTATTAGAAATTAAAGTAAGTGCAATAACATTCCAGACCCATTCTTCATTATTTATAATTTTTATAATAAAGTATAGGATTAGTCTCACGCTTATGAACTTCGCCCTATGCCAGAGGGACTAGCCCTGCACCAGTCAACTATCAATCAATTAGTTTCAAGTGGAATATCTATAGTCTCAGAAGGGATGTAGCCCCAAGCCCCCAAATGATATCGTTTTGACTTTTAAGAACTGACATCAGTGTTAACTTACAATTCAGTGCTGAAAATTTAATAACTTAACATATCTTCTGATTCCAATAACTTTTTAAAAGAGCGTTTGTAGGTATAATCAGAGTTCAGTTTGAGTCAACGTCTCCTGAAATTTGCTTCTGATAGCAGCTTGGAAACCACAGATAAACCCCTATGGAAAGGGTGTCTAAGTATTTTTTTTATTCTCTTACTGTTTTTCATATTAATTACAGCAGTCTATTAAGTTTTTGGTCTGTCTGTGATTATTCAGCCTAATTATTTCTCGTCAGTCATCCCATCCTATGAAAATGGGCTGATAGTGAACGCTTTTATAGCAAATCTGGCATATGGAATAGTCAAATCCATGGTTTAAAAAAACGGTCTGAGGCGGCGCCTCGAGGCGAAACGGCCATAAAACGCATATGAGGCGGCGCCTCAGGGGGGTGTTTTGGAACGTACGCCTCATGTACCTGAGGCGGTGGTGATGCGTATGAGGCGGCGCCTCAGGGCCGAGGCGGGGCCGAGGCGGATCTTTCTTTTTTTTAGCCAAATCAGTCAATAGCTTTGATTTTGTACCTTGAATCGATTTACTTTTAGGGTTTTTAACCTCATATAGCGCCGGATTCGTGATTTCCGGCGACAAATTCCGGCGGCGGCGGTGCAACTTCTGCCAGAAACCCAAGGAGGAAGAGAGGAAAGAGGGAAGAAAGAAATAGGGGCTGGAGATTTGTTTTACTCTTTTAGGGTTTTAATAAGTTATACTTTTTAACATTTAACCCCTCTATCTTTCATTATTTTACATTTAGTCTCAAAAAGTTTAAAATAAGTTTGTGTATTTAAACATTTGACCCCCTCAATCTTTAATAGTTTACATTTAAGTCTTAAACTTATATATAAAAGTTTATAAAGTATGTATATAAAATATATAAATACCTAATTACCTATTAAAACTTATATATATATAATTTCTATATATTTTTTTAATTCCGCCTCGACCTTACGCCTCGGTCCGCCTCGAGGCTTACGCCTCTTGAGGCGGAGGGAAAACGCCTCGAAACTCGTTTCCGTACTTTTAAACTTTGGTCAAATCTATATAATTAACTTGAACCGATTGCAGAAAATAGTGTTTTAATGTGTTTTGCTGTAAAAAATTGTGATAATCAAAAATCAGTTTTCAAAGTGTTTTTTTTTTAAGTCCTAATCATTTAAAAGATTTACACAAAAAACGAATCAGAATAAGTTTGACCATAGGCACTCCTGAATTATGACTTGACCACTACGTATCAGTTTCAATGCACTAACACTAAAAACTGAATTTCTAGAAACTTGAAAAACGTAATGTAATCAGATAATGATAATACATTGCCATAGACTTACTTCCTACTTCCTTAGAACCATATAACTTATTGGCGTATGCATACCTCATAATCTACATTGCTGTGGTTTTGATTGAAATAAAGTAATCTATCCTATAGTATAAAGCATTTAGGTAATCCCACAACAACCCCGAAGATCGAAACACGGAAACACTAGAACCTCAAAGTTGACAAATAAGAAGAACAAGAAGAAACTACAAAGTTAACCGAATGGTTAGTTTACTCTTATTAGAACCTCAAACGGTTAGAAAGGGAAGAATATGCATCCATGTTTATAGATATGAGGGGGTCAACCTAGTCGACCTAATACCAAACCAACACAAATACAAACTCCCTAAGCAAAGCTATGTCACTTGCTTTGCAAGGCATATAAATTACATAAGGAAACTAAACATGTTTCCCTAATCGACTATATGACTAATCCTACCTAGAATTGACTACTATTCTAAGAAGGTAAACACTCCATAGCATAAACTTTGGTAGAAGGTGAATTATATTACCACATAAACTATAAACACTTACAAATTAGACATCTCTAGCTAAGTACAAACCCCTTGGCACCAAAAAGTCTAAGAACGATTTAAGCAAATTCAGGAAACTATCTATGCTACAACACAAACAAATCTAATTCCGATCCAACTGCAGGCCACAACAATAAACCAGTATCACAGCATCTCATAACAATTCGGTTATACCTATATAGCTACTAGGCACCAACATACAATCCCTTATAACTCCCAATTTATGTGTACATATCAACTCAAACTCAAAGATGACAGCATAAACTTCCTTGAGTATATACTGCAGACAATTCAGTATGCACTAAACATCCCAATACTCTATATAAGGCTAGTGAAGCACCATTCAAACTGGACTTTAATTCCTCTAGATACCACCAAGGACAGGAAAAACTATAGAAGACTGCATTGTAATTAACAAATGCCAAAGTAAAGTAGGCCCATCTTTCATGCCTCACTAAACAAGAAATAAGGCAAAAACAAGGCTTCAATATAAGGCTATAAGCTAATAGACATTTGTCATAAACCATCCACCAAACACCCCTTAAACTTTCATTAAGTGATAATGAAAGTATCAAAATAGAGTCAGAAATGATTTTACATGACATCAACCAATGTATGCTCCTCCTCACCCATATGATCAGTATAATCACATAGATCAAGGCTTCAATATAAGGCTATAAGCTAATAGACATTTGTCATAAACCATCCACCAAACACCCCTTAAACTTTCATTAAGTGATAGTGAAAGTATCAAAATAGAGTCAGAAATGATTTTACATGACATCAACCAATGTCTGCTCCTCCTCACCCATATGATCAGTATAATCACATAGATCAGGAAGTAAAGTGATATAAACCATACGACTCTAACTCATTTGTCCCAATCTTCAACACGAAACTTAGGGCCTGTTTGTTTAATTTTTTCATTAATCCGTGTTAATTAACAGATGACTTAATGCAGACAACCTCAGTTTTATTACTTAATATTTTAAGTCATCTTTCTCTATTAAGTCACAAACAGTTTTTATATGACTTAATTAATTCAGTTTTTTTCATATTAATTCAATTAAGTCGAAATCAAACACCCCCTTAGACGAGATTCTTTAACCATAAAGTGACATCCGTAGACCACCATAAAGTAGGCCCATCTTTACTAAATTTCGAAAATGGAAGTACTAAACATAAAGGCTTCAACCTCAAACATTAAGCCATCTATTGATTAACCCATATTCCAACACCCTCATTGGGACACAACTGAAATTTTTGACTCCAAACTTCCAAAGACTATTAGTTTACTAATCCACACCTGATATCTAGGTTATAAAAAATAAAATACATATAAAAATTGAAATTTATGCAAGCCATAATAGAACAAATTTGTAAACATAGACAAATTTTCAGTTGGACAAATGCATAGAACAAATTTGTGTTTTTTTTCCTGCTATAATGAAGAGTTGCACCACGTAAGCTATGTAAGTTAATCACTGCAGTCAATTTTCTAGCTAGTCCTACAGCATAGTGCGGTTACCATACTAGTCTAAACAACACTTGTCAAGTCTGGCGAAGAGAGCATTTAGGTTTTAGCTTTCAGAATATAATGTTTGTTTCGCAATGAGCGTTTAGCTTTTAAATTTCGTCTAAACGCTCCTATTTGAAACCCTTATAAGATAAGCGTTTAGGTTGCGTTTAGTTGGAAATGCTTTGTCCAAAACAAAGAAACAAAATCCGGGTTCAAATCGCTTTCTTTCCAAAAAATTCTCTGCAAAACTGACGTTCGTTCACTATTTCCTAACTTAACAAGAAAAATTACAAAATACATTTTTGTTGTTTCGTAACCCAATCTACCCTTATCGACTTTTTTCTCTCTAACAAAACAAAAAAAAAAAAAAAAAAAAAAAAAAAAGACGGAATTTCCCAATCTACAATTCAAGTATCTCATTCTAACCCTAATTACCATTGGTAACATCTCCCCCTTCCATCCTCGCGGTCATCGCCCACCGTCGCAATCCGAGGTAATCTTGTTACAAAGGAAAAATATAACTCCATCTAAACGGGTTTTCAAAATTCTCAAACTCCTCTCAAGAGAAGAAAAACCATTCCCTTCTCAAAGAATCTAGAAACGGAAAAACAATAAAAATTTTCTACAACTAAACTAATCGCTACCTAATTGTTTTGTCGATATAAATTTCCCCTCTAAATTCCTACAAAATTAGAGACAGAAAACTAGATAACTTTTTCTCCAACTAAACGCGCCCTTAGCTTTACTTTATAATTACAGATACAATACAGCTACATTACCAAATGTTTTATAAACCAACCACCTAGTTGCTACTCCTAGTTTCGCCAAACATATTAGCCTCGGACAATTACATTTATCATATGTAGTAAAATATTTACCAGGAAAAAGAAAAGCAGCATGAACAGATTTGCTAGGCTTCTGTTCAACAGCATCATTATAAAGCTCGTCAAGTAAGTCCGATTTACCGCGCCTTAATCTCCGTCCAGTTAAAACTTGACAATTTGTAACGCATTTATTAAGGACAGGAACTGTGGCTAGAGGGTGACGTTGTTCGTGTGGATGTTGGAGGATTATGATTTCAGTGTTGGTGGTGGTTAGGGGTGACGGTGGGATTAGGGCGCATAAGCATACGGTTGTTGGTCTGTCGCAGGTTGGGCAGATGGTCCGACGACGCTGTGGGGTTTGGTGGATTTGTTGGCCTTGGGTGTCGTCAGTTGACATTGGATGGAGTTAAGGTGTTCGGTCTTCTGACTAAGTGGTAGTAATTAAGTCCGTGAAATTTACTTAAGAGCATAGATTTGTGGGTTGTTATGTTCCTCGTCCAACATCGTCATGAAACATATGGGGCGGGTTTGAGGTGGCCGCAAATAAACTTTTTTAGAATATTATGATAGGAATTTTCAGTTTTACAAATATTGAAAAGTAAAGAATTATATTTTTATTAGGTAAATACCAACGTAATACTCTATGTGTAACAGTGTATAGATATATTTATATGTAAATATATGTTTCTGGGCAGAGATGTTGAGCCCCGTCCTCACCCCAAACTCAAAAAAATCCCCGTCAAGGCCTCAAAACCCGCCTTATAACTCGATAAGCATGCCCCGCCCATCCCAAAAAAATTCGGGTTCGGGTTTTTTTGTCATTCCTAATTTCGAGTATATCAACCATAATAGGCGGTATCCTTGACTTTGTTGTTGCGTTTTGGTACAATGTATGAGTTAGTACTAAATACGAAATCAGATATAAGTGTTAAAATGGACAAGACCGATTCATATAATGTATTGATCCTTCTTTGGTTCTTTAAGTGAACTTTGAATGGTTTATATCAGTTATTGATCCACCGACAAATAATACATAGTTTAAAAAAATGATTTATTCTGCTTTTATTTTCACAAAAGCAATCAAAATATAGTTTTACCCTTTGACATTTAATTAATGTTTTCATTTACAGTAAAGACAAAATTTCACGGTTGGTCCTAATGCTTGTACACAAATTTCACCTGTGATCACTTAGTTTTACAAATTACACCACTCATCCTAGATGTTGAGATTTGGTAAAACCCATGATCCTTTTGGTCAACATTGGTGACTTTCTACAGTTAGTTGACTCAACATGAGTTCCACCCAGGGACATAAAGGTCATTCTCGTGTTTTGTGTTTTCTTCCTTTCTCCCAAATAATAAACCTATGAATTAGTAGCAATACATGTAACCAAAGCTGAACCAACAAACTTTCACTTATAATTTTTGCAACAAAACAATTAACTCTTTCATTATTTTTGCAGCAGACTTGTAGCAGCACTTGTAACCGAAACTCAACCAAACAAACTGTATCAAATTGCAAACAGTTGACAAAACTAAAATTGAAAAATTGCATAATTCCATTATATTAAGTAATTTCCTTACATAGTTAATTGATTTGGCAATACATTGCACTTAGTTATATAACAAGTTGCAATAACATGAAAATTTCAATAAGCCTAAAAGCTTAAACACTAAAAAGAAACACACAAGTCTTTGCAAAGTACAGTGATGACGTATAGTCTATATTCGGGTCACGAACCCAAAATAATAAACATTACTAACGCCCAAGCCCACCACGAGTGGGCTATCATAACAATAATTTGGGCCAGTAGGCTAATGGTTTGGGCTCACAAAAGCCCAAACCAAGTTATTTATGGTTTGGATATAGATATCTCCTATTTAATGGATATATATCAAACCGGATATATATCAAAGAGTAAGGAGTACGTATCCAATAAGGATTACGTCCCTATATAAACAAAACCATAACTCTCGTTAAATGTACGACTTCACAACCCTAACTCTTCTACATACCCTAAAACCGATTACTTACTCTCACGCCGGAGGATAATCGTGGGAGACAATCCCACGATAAGCCTAACGGTGTTTGTTTGCTTTCTTAGTGCGCAGGTCTCAAGCATTAAGGTCTAATTGGTACGAGGACAGGGATCAAAATAAGGAACGCCCAACTTTTGTATCAACAAGTGGCGCCATCCGTGGGACCCTACACTAAGAACTAGAATGACGAAGCACAAAAACTCAAGCCAGCAGACTCCGCAGCTGGAAAAAACACGTGGTGACCCCCAGAGGAGGAACCATCAAGATCCGACCTCTAGGCAGGCCTCTGGAACAACCAGTGCGCCTGGTCACCAAGAATCGGGCCCAACCCTAATTCTCCCAACGGTAGAACTGCCCACAGGGACTACTCAAACGACCACGGTGGTTCCAAGCGCTGAAGAACTTCAGCGCACTCTCTTCAACACTCCTCATCAAACGGCACCCATTGTGGATAACACTGTGCCACCAGGCGCGCCTAATCGAGATAGGGGACCTAACCTAGAAGCAGATATTGTCGCGCTGGAAGAGGACGCGCCTGAATTAACGCTAAGTAATTTTGTGTCACAGAATTACGAAGCTTTAACTAGCCTTATGCAAGAGGAAGCAAGGAGAAGGTCAAGCCAGAGCCTGCAAGCCAGGCTTAACTTTAACCCAGAAACATCCCCACCGCGCTACCAGGGGGGCGCGAAAATAATGAGAGACGTACCAATGTCTATGATAGACTTGGTACAGTATCTGATTCACAATACTCAGATGAATACGAAGACGGTGAGAGGCGTACTAACGTTCACTCCAGACTTGGTAGTCGCAGGATGCAAGATAGACTTGGACGGCAATGCTCACAAAGCGAGAGCTCTTCAAGGTCTGGAAGCAGAAGAATTCATGACAGATTAGGAAGACGAACTTCTCCAAGTGAAAGCCCCTCAAGCTCTTCCTCTGAGGAAAAACGACGCAAACACCGCAAAAGGGATGACTTTTCCTCAAGTGACTCCTCGGACAACGAGGACAAAGAGATAGGACACTGGAAGTCCAAAGGAAGACGTCGCGAGGAAGAGGACGAAGACATATCTCTTCCTTGGCGTTGCCAAAAAGTTGATGCATTCACACGACGCATCAGTGATTACTCTGATCACAAGAAAAGGTGCATGCCCACCAATATTAAAACATATGATGGAACGGGTGATCCTGATGACCACCTAAAAATTTTCGAATCCGCTGCTACTATCGAAAATTGGCCACAACCTGTGTGGTGTCATATGTTTAACTCCATATTAGTAGGGAATGCGCGAACTTGGTTTAGAAAGCTTCCACGAAGGAGCATAGACGGGTTTGAAGAGTTGCGGAAAGCATTCCGCTTGAACTTCACTCAGAGAAGGAAGTGCGCTAAGAACCTTGTTAAACTGGCCAGAGTGAAACAGCGCCATGGGGAATCAACAGTGCTTACGTGGAGCGCTTTAAGGATGAATGTATACACGTCAAGGCGTGTCCTGAAGTGCTAAAAATTTCAAGGTTCATGAATGGGATTAATAACCCATAACTCATTAGGAAATTAAATGATAAGGTTCCCCAAACCTTCGATGAACTAATGAAGCGCACAAGGTCCTTTATCCAAGGAGAAGCAGCTGCTACGGATAGTAAAAAAGGCTACTCAAATTATAGGCAGCAAGAACAGCCTAGGAGACAATCCAATGATCAGAGTAGCAATCGCAGCAAGAATTATCGCAGTCAGGGAAGCGGACGAGATAATGACAAGTATACCCCCCCTCACGAAGACTCCGAGGGAGATATTTGTAACAGAAGGCGCAAACTTCCCAAAACGCCCACCAATGCGCACTCCAGAGGATCGGCGTGTAGGGAATGGATACTGCGAATACCACGGACAAAAGGGCCATACCACTAACGAGTGTGTCCAACTACGACAACTAATTGACAAATTAGTAAAGGAGGGTAGAATGGATCATCTCGTTAAGAATATTAAAGAAGGAAAGGATAAACAAAAGAATGGAGGTAAGAAAGAGCCATCAAAAGATAAGGCTAACATTATTTACATGATACAGTCATGGCAGCGCAAGACAAAGCAAAATGTCAGTCAAAAATTCTCTTTTGAGAATGAAATATCCTTCCCCACTCTAGCTGCGGACAACGCAGTAGTAGAGCCGCTAACCATTGAGATACATACTGGGGGACACGATATCCGTCGCATGTATATTGATGGAGGAGCATCCGCAGACATTCTGTATGAACACTGTTTCAAGAGGCTGCGACCAGAGATACAAAGTCAGTTAATTCCGGCCACGACGTCGCTGACTGGCTTTACAGGAGAAAATATATGGCCTATGGGGCAATTACGCTTACTTGTAGTTGTTGGTGATTAACAGCACTCTACAGCAACCTGGATAAACTTCATGATAATCAATTCTCCTTCACCGTACAACGGCATCATTGGGAGACCTGGAATATCATCCATGCGCGTTGTACCATCCACAGCACACGGGATGCTCAAATTCCCAGTAGAAGGGGGCATTGTCACCCTCTACAATACTACTGTGCCACCTAAAGAATGCAACACAGTAACCAGTGAAGTGGAGAGTGTTCCAGAACAGTGCGTAGCTAAAATACCAAACCTAAAGGTTGCCATTCACCCTGATTATCCAGATCAACAAATATCAATTGGAGGGTCTCTATCTGACAAAGGCAAAGCAACCGTGTGCGCACTCTTGCAAAAGAACCTAGATATCTTTGCATGGGAACCAAAGCACATGAATGGAGTACCACGGTCTATCACGGAGCACAAGCTACAAATCCGACAAGGATTTCCTCCAATACGACAGAAAAAGCGCGGCCAAGCCCCAGATTGCGCAAAAGCCATCTTGGAAGAAGTACACAAACTGGTAGACACAGGCATCATGCGGGAAGTCTACTACCACGAATGGCTTTCCAATCCAATAATGGTCAAAAAGAGGGATGGCAGTTGGAGAATGTGCGTAGACTTTACTGATCTTAATAAAGCATGTCCACAGGACTGCTACCCGCTACCAGAAATAGACTGGAAGATAGAATCTCTGTGTGGATATCCCTTTAAATGTTTCCTAGACGCATACAAAGGGTACCATCAAATTCAGATGGCTGAGGAGGATGAAGAAAAAACAGCCTTCCACACAATTCAAGGGGTCTATTGCTACACAAAAATGCCATTTGGTCTAAAGAACGCGGGAGCAACATACTAGAGATTGGTGGACATGGCCTTTGAAAAGCAAGTAGGTCGCAACCTGGAAGTTTATGTTGATGACCTTGTTATAAAGAGTCATACTGAGGAGGAATTGGTGCGCGACATCGAGGAGACATTCAAAACACTGGGAAAGATAAACATGAAGTTAAATCCAAAAAAGTGCACTTTTGGCGCGACAGAAGGCATGTTCCTTGGATATTTAATAGAACCTAACGGCATCAAACCTTGCCCAGAAAAGACAAAAGCTGTCATAGATCTCCCTTCACCGCGCACATTGAAAGAAGTCCAGTCATTAAATGGAAAGCTAGCCGGGCTAAACCATTTTTTATCCGAATCAGCAGACAAGTCACTCCCTCTCTTTAAGACACTCACAAAGTGCACAAAAAAGGGAGACTTTCGTTGGACTAAGGAGGCGGAGGAAGCCTTCCAAGAACTTAAGCAACATCTTGCAGCGCTTCCCAAACTTGTCGCACCCCGACCAAGGGAAGAATTGATCATGTACTTATCTGCAACTCATGGAGCAGTCAGCGCAGTATTATTGATAGATAGGAATTCCGTTCAAACACCCATATACTTTGTGAGCAAAGTACTCAAGAAGACAGAGACTAACTATACTGCTATGGAAAATCTGGTCCTAGCTTTAGTATTTGCAGCTAAAAGACTGCGCAGATACTTTCAGGCGCACCTAATAGCTGTCATAACGGACCAGCCTATCAAACAAGTTATCTCTAAACCTGACGCATCAGGACGGCTACAAAAATGGAGTGTGTTATTGAGCGAGTATAACATCTCTGTTAATACAAATATCGCCTAAAAACGTTATTTATATTTTACGATCTTCGCTAAGTTTTGTTAACGACAAAATGCAAACTTTAGTTTCTAAGTAAAACATAATCTTAGCTTTAAAGACATGCATAAACTAGACTTTTGCTACACTTTACATTTCATAAAACACAACACTTTTTATTTCTTAAAATAGAATTGTCACATCACATTTATGGCAAGTTTTGTCAATATACATTTATGGAAAGAAATGTGTTTGACTTACTAAGTGGTTGCTTGCAAGTTTAGTGTTTGACTTGATATTATGAGATGTGACATTGTTTGGTTTGCAAGGTGTAATGAGATGTGACTTTGTTTGGTTTGCAAGATTTATTGCAAAACCAACTGCAAGCCCGGCGGAACCCTAGGGGTACACGGGCGGAACCCTTCTGAGGGTTCCGCCGTATCCGATAGGCCTGCAGAAGACTTTGCTATAAATACCAAGCCACAAGTTGATTTTTGGCTCATCACTCTACATCATATTTTACACACACACACACACTCATTCTTTCATCTAACCCTTTAACATTTCATATGTGAAGTTTCTTTTTGTAGCAAAGAGATTCACGAGCTCATTAAAAGTAACAAGTATTCAACACAACGTTGCAAGACTTGTTAGCTTAGCATTGTGTAGACTTGTGTAGTTTACACTTCATTTGATTGTGTATTTTCAGTAGTGATCGGTTAGTATTTTAGTCCTCAAAATACAAAGTGTATTGAGAGTAGTTGTACCCTTGTAAAAGAACTAACGTGAGTGGTTGTACCCTTGGTAAAGAACTTGACATCTAGCTTAGTGTCGGTAAAAGTATAAGCGACGTGTAAGTTTTTCTCCGCCGGTGAAAGGAGCTTGTTGACTAGTGAAAGAAACTCTCGAGTTAGATACTCGGGCCGTGGACGTAGGGCAAGGAAAAAGAGTCCTTGTAGCCGAACCACGATAAATACTCGTGTTGTGGTTTGATCGTTTCTTTCATTTACTTGCATGTTATATATTGTGTTTGTGTATATATCTTTGATCAAACGGAAAGTTTCAAAGCTAACTAAACAAGTTTAAAAGATTTTAAACGGTAAACTATTCAACCCCCCTTCTAGTTTTCCACAATTGGCATCAAGAGCTACGTTACTCAAGCTTTTAAAATATATTGTGTTTTAAAACTTGAAACGATCCATGGATTTTGAAAATTACAAAGAAGGGCAATCTATGCAAAGACCACCACTCTTTGAAGCAATTGGTTTTATATATTGGAAAAACCATTTTGAAACTTACGTGAAATCTAAAGATATAGATTTATGGTATATAATCATTGATGGTGATAACGTAGTTACTAACATTAAAGATGATGATCAAAAGAAATTGATTGCTAAAAATAATGAAGCTAAAATGATGTTTTACAACGCTTTACCTAAGAAAGAATATGAAAGAGTCTTTTTGTGTAAAACCGCCAAAGAAATTTGGCAATCTTTAATTGTCACTCATCAAGGAAACTCACAAGTTAAAGATAACAAAATTGATCTTCTTGTTCAACAATATGAACAATTTGTTATTTCCGAAGATGAGATTATTGATAATGCTTTTGCTAGGTTTAACACTATTATTACTTCACTTAAAGCACTTGATGAATCTTTTTGTAGTAAGAACTTTGCCAGGAAATTTCTTAGAGCACTCCATCCGAAGTGGAGAGCAAAAGTGACGGCAATTGAAGAATCCAAAGATCTTTCAAGCATGTCACTTGATGAGCTAATTGGAAACCTCAAAGTTCATGAAATGGTAATGGAAAAAGATTCGGAACTAGTTAGAGGAAAGAAAGAAAAAGTTAAGTCCATTGCCTTGAAAGCTAGAGTCCAATCAAGTGATGATGAAGAATCTACTTCGGATAGTGATGATGAGGAATATGCTATGTCCGTTAGAGATTTCAAAAAGTTCTTTCGTAGAAGAGGAAAGTTTGTAAGGCAACCTAAAGATGACAAGAAAACTTTCCGAAAAGATCGTGATGATAGGAAAGGAAAGGTTGAAAGAAAATGCTATAGGTGTGGAGACACAAGTCATCTTGTAGGAGAATGTCCAAAACCACCCAAGAGCAAACCTCAACAAGCTTTTATGGGTGGTGCTTGGAGTGACTATGAAGGAGATGACGATGAGCCAAAGAATGATGATATTGCTCTCATGGCTCACAACTCAAACGAGGTATTCTCCGACTCATCTTACTCCTCTATTGATGATGACACTTTACAAAAAGAATATAACAAACTTTGTGAATTGAGCTTAAAAATCATAGACAAAAATAAATTTTTGAAAACTAAAAAGGAGTTTTTAGAAAATGAAGTTTATGAATTAAAAGAAAAAGCTAAGAGATTAGAAAAGAGTAAAGGTGTTGACACTTCTTGCAAATCATGTGAAGAGCTTAAACTCGAAGTTGAGAAACTTAAAATTACTCAAAATGATCTAATAAAACAAACCACAAAGTTTAAGAAGTTCGATAAGAGCATTTCTTGTGCGGATGAAATTATGAAAATTCAAAAGTCACCCTTTGATAAAACAGGACTAGGATTCATGAAAATAGAAACTTCAAAGGGTCAAACGAAACAAGAAAAGATTGCACAAGAAACTAACAAAATTGCTACAGCAGCCTGCGGATCAGACGGAACCCAATCCAGGGTTCCGCCCGTTGGACCCGAAGGTTCCGCCAGGCCTGCTGCAGCAGTAACTCCATCCACATCGGATCGTTCAAAATTTGTTAAAGTTACGTATAAAAATGGAACAAAACCTGTGTTTAAAACTGGAGTAGGACTTAGTAAAAATGAATTTAGAGCTAAGACTACTCTACCAAGACCTAAGACTCCAATTCCCAAACGCCCCTTTCCAAAGAGCAACTTCAACGCTCGACCAAACTACCAACATGTTTGGAACCAAAACACTCCTAGACATTACCAAACTCCAAATTACATGTCATGGAACCCTTATGCTCTATTTTCATACTTGGAACAAGTTAATGGTATGCTTAACCAAAATGGACCCATGAGAAATTGGGGACCAAATGTTTGAGTGTTTTTCATAAAATAGGTGTGCCTCAAAGTTTGTTTGGAACCGGATGAATGGATTAAAGATAGCGGTTGTTCAAGGCACATGACGGGTAACAAAAGCCTCTTCACTTCTTATCACAAATGTGACGGAGGTAATGTTACGTTTGGTAGTAAAGCTAAGAGCAAAATCATCGGAAAAGGTATAATCTCTCATGACTCCCTTTTTATAGATGATGTAGCTCATGTTGATAACTTAGGTTTTAATCTCCTTAGTATTAGTCAACTTTGTCATAATAAGTATAATGTTCTTTTTAGTGAAAACGGTAGTAAAATACTTAAAGATGGTATAACCATAGCTAAAGGTGTCCTTAAGAACAACGTATATGTCATGAAGATGGATCCAACATCTGGAGACAAACTTTGTCTTACCTCATTAGATGAATCTTCAACTTTATGGCATAGACGTTTAGGACACGCTAACATGAGACTAATCCAAAACCTCTCCTCCAAAGACTTAGTTCGAAACCTACCTAAGTTGAAATATGACCAACACTTTTGTGATGCTTGCAAAGTCGGTAAACAAGTCCATAGTAGCCATAAGGCTAAAAACTTGGTTTCTACATCTAGGTGTCTAGAACTTTTGCATATGAATTTATTTGGTCCATCAGCTATACAAAGTTATGGAGGTAACTTCTACACTTTGGTCATAGTTGATGATTACTCAAGATATACTCGGACAAAATTTTTGAAAAGTAAAAATGAAGCTTTTGATAAATTTGAGATTCTAAGTAAGAAAATTCAAAATCAAGTAGGGTCTAATATTGTGTCTATTAGAACGGATCACGGTCGTGAATTTGATAATGAATTTCAATTTGGAAAATTTTGTGATATTAATGGTATAACTCATAACTTTTCGGCTCCACGTACTCCTCAATCTAATGGTGTAGTAGAACGTAAAAACCGGACATTGCAAGAGATGAGTAGAACAATGCTTAATGAACAAAATATTCCACAAAAGTTTTGGTGTAATGCCGTTGACACATCAACGTACATTTTAAATCGAGTCTTAATTAGACCATTTTTGAATAAAACTCCTTATGAACTATATAAAGGTAAAAAGCCTACATTAGGATACTTTAGAGTGTTTGGGAGTAAATGTTTCATTCTTAACACCAAGGATTATCTCACCAAATTTGGCCAAAAGTCTTATGAAGGTGTATTTCTTGGATATTCACAAAATAGTAAAGCGTACATTGTTTTGAACAAAGAAACCTTAAGAGTCGAGGAATCGTTGAACGTAACATTTGACGAGAGTCCACCTCCCTCTAAGACATCACCTTTGGTAGATGATGACTTAGTTGAAAGCCAAGCAATAGAAAGTCAAGAAATTTTAAGTGATGACAAGGAAGATGAACTATTAAACAAAGAACTTGTCAATGTCAAAGAATCTAAAAGTAATCCATTAGATGGTGTCATTGGCAACATTAACGAAAGAACACTAAGGTCAAAAGTTCAAAATGAAAGCAACTACTTTTGTTTCGTGTCAACCATTGAACCTAAAAATATTAATGAAGCCATTAAAGATGAGTCTTGGGTAATTGCAATGCAAGAAGAGTTAAACCAATTTGTTAGGAATGATGTATGGACATTAGTTCCTCAACCAAAGAGTCAAACTATAATTGGAACAAAATGGGTATTTCGTAATAAAATGGATGAAAATGGAATTGTGTCTAGAAACAAAGCTAGGCTAGTTGCACAAGGATATAACCAACAAGAAGGCATTGACTACGACGAAACTTTTGCTCCGGTTGCTAGGCTCGAGTCAATTAGAATCTTACTTGCATATGCATGTTCACATAATTTCAAACTCTTTCAAATGGACGTCAAAAGTGCATTTCTAAACGGAGTCATAAATGAAGAAGTGTATGTTGCTCAACCACCAGGCTTCATCGATTTTGAAAAACCAAATCATGTTTACAAACTTAAAAAGGCTCTTTACGGACTTAAGCAAGCTCCAAAAGCATGGTATGATCGACTTAAAACCTTCCTAGTTGACCATAAGTATACCATGGGCTTAGTTGATAATACTCTCTTCACTAAGAAGAAAGATTCACATATTATCATAGTCCAAATCTATGTTGATGACATTATATTCGGATCAACTTGTCAAGAATTATGTGTGGATTTCTCAAAAATCATGCATGACGAGTTTGAAATGAGTATGATGGGAGAACTCAACTTTTTCCTAGGACTCCAAATTAAACAACTAGAAGATGGTATCTTCTTTAACCAATCTAAATATATTAAGGACATGCTTAAGAAATTTGGATTAGAAGATTCGAAACCTATCAAAACTCCCATGTCCACGGAAACTAAACTCACCAAGGATGAGGAAAGTGAATCCGTAGATAGCACTAAATATAGAGGTATGATTGGTAGTCTACTTTACCTAACGGCTAGTAGACCCGACATTATGTTTAGTGTTTGTCTATGTGCTCGTTTTCAAGAAGATCCTAAGACTACTTATCTCGAAGCCGTTAAAAGGATTTTTAGGTATATTAAGGGCACTACACATTTAGGTTTATGGTATCCCAAAGGAACGGGAATAGACACCATAGTGTATGCCAACTCGGATCATGTCAGTGACTATGTCGATAGAAAAAGTACAAGTGGTATTTGTACTTTTGTTGGACATTGTCTCACCTCATGGTTCTCTAAGAAGCAAACGGCTCTTGCTATCTCAACAACGGAAGCCGAGTACGTTTCGGCCGGAAAGGCATGTCAACAAGCTCTTTGGATGAAGCAAGCTCTTGTCGACTACGGAATTCAACTCAACGACATCACAATTCTTTGTGACAACAAAGGTGCCATTGATCTTAGCAAAAACCCGGTTCAACATGCTCGTACCAAACATATTGAAATCCGTCATCATTTCCTTCGTGACAATGTTCAAAAAGGAAATATCTCAATTGAGAAAGTTTCTTCCGAAGACAACATAGCCGACATTCTCACAAAACCCCTTAAACGTGAACCTTTTAACCTTCTTAGGCTAGGCTTAGGACTCATGGAACCTACATTGTAGTTCTGGACTTTAGACAAAAATCAAAACAAATCCATAAGTCTTTTTCTCAGCAGGGTCGGCGGAACCCTCAAACACAACGGACGGAACACAACTCAGGGGTCCGCCGTGTCCGCCGACCTGCAGAATCAATATTTTGTTTATATTAAACCAAACACCCATTATCTCATACCACCACTTCCAAACTGTTACTATTCACTTTACCATCCATCCATACCTACGAATTCTTGGTCTTCCTTTCACTAACATTGCTAATCAATCATCATTGTAAGTATTCTAAACTTGATTACAATCCTGATCTGAGTCTAGGAATTCTATTTTTGCACAAAAACAAAAACTTGGGGTTATGCATTAACTTGAGAAACTCATGCATAAAATTAGGTGTTTAACAAAACTAATCATGTTCCCCATAGTTAGGAATTGCATTCTTAATTAGTATAAACATGTTTGCTAAAACACCCCATGTCAAATCTTTCCAAAAATTTCTCACAAGTAGGACAAATATTTTTTCGTCTTACATTGAGAATACAAAATCAAAACGTTAAGTTTAAAACATCACTTGCATAATGTCTCTTGAATGCTAAAGGGAATACATAACCAATATGTATTTTCGGGTACATTCAAACGTAGCTACATTGAACTTGGAGCGTTTGAGTTATCTTTTGTTTTATAACAAAACTTGCATTATAAAACGTTTTTGAAGCATCAAAATGAGTCAAGATAACCGCACCTCCACATTGTTTTCATATAGGCACACACTAGAACATCCACATTATAATAGTAGTTTACTTAAACTAAAATGTGAAATTTTGTTGTTCTAGGTATCATCATGCCTCCTCTAACCCACTACGACCACAAGGACACCATTAAGTACCTACCAAAACACCACAAAACCAAAGGACTTACCCCAAACCAAGTCAACGTTTTCAAAGCCTTAGAAAAACACTATGTCCATGAGGGTAGAACCATTGACCCGTCTTTCCTAGAAGGCACAAACCTTTATGCCGAATTTGCCACAATCAACTTTGAGTGTCTTTTGAATATCGACGAGCCTATTTACCTTAGATTTATTCTAGAGTTCTATGCATCTGCCGTCCTCTCTACGGATGATTATGGTCATATGTCTATCAACTTTAGGACTAGTGGTCATCAATACTCCTTCACTCTTGAGGAGTTTGCTCAAATCATAGGTGTCCCAAACCAAGGTACTTGTATCTATTCCGACTTGCACTCCCTCTCAACTCTTGACACCCTCCAAGACCGCATCCATCCTTATGACACACCTCTTGTATCAAAAGATGTACTCCGTGACCACCTCTTTGTTAGGACAACCAACACTAGGAGAACCCGTTCGGGAAATGAGGTCGAAAAGGACCCATATGGAATGGAGATGAATGAACTCAAGCCCCAATTCAAGAAATGGGAGGAAGTCCTTAGAGCCAATGTCATTAGCACAATAGGAAACCGAGATCATATCAACCTTTGCCTTTGCTACATGCTCTACTCCTTGTCCGTTAGGCAACCCTTCAACCTTGCCTACTACATGGCCAAGAGAATGGCCGACATTCCCGTGCATGGCACAACGGCTATGCCGTATGGAATGCTCTTGACCCGTCTCTTTAGGTTCATCTCACCCATTCCACCAACTCCAAACGGTCTTCGTCTTGACTACTCTCTCATTCCACACACCTTTGTCCCACTTAGTGATATGAGAGTGTACAAAGCCCAAGGAAAATGTCCTCATCCTCCTACCTCATCTTCATCTTCCTCAATGAGTGAAGATGACAATTTGCCAAACTCTAGGCTCCCACCTCTCGAATACATATCCCAACTTTCGGATATTCCT
The DNA here is from genome assembly GCA_030686995.1 of Artemisia argyi. Taxonomy (NCBI): domain Eukaryota; kingdom Viridiplantae; phylum Streptophyta; class Magnoliopsida; order Asterales; family Asteraceae; genus Artemisia; species Artemisia argyi. The sequence goes on along the minus strand of CM060680.1, from coordinate 144,679,344 downwards.
AATGAGTCGGAGGAGTTCAAGAAAACAAAGGGGATGTTTAAGAATCTTGGAAGATTCCTTGGAAAGCTCAAGAATAAGATCGACCATCAATGAGTGCGGGTGTGTAGGAGTGTTTGGCACTAGGTGCTATTTGAACTTATTTGGTTGTTTAAACAATGTTTGTGATGTACTTGTGGGTTGGTACAATGTTTGATACTATTTGGAACATGTTTTATCTAACTTTGATGCAGGAAGACAACTTTTGGCAAGTTGTCAAATTTTCATGTTTATGTTATTTTCACTAAGTATAGTGAAATTCTCGACCTCAAGGTCAAAATCATATGATATGTGTGTTTACGTGTCTATTTTTTGCATTGCCTAACCAGAAATGCATTATCTTTTTGATTTTAGGAGTTTTCGAAAATTTTGAAAATCGTCTCGCGGGTCAAAATCGCGGACTGCCACTTTTTTCAACACTGGCGGATCCGGCGGTACCCAAAATTGGGTTCCGCCAGTGTATTTTCTGGGAATCCCATAATTGGCCCAACGGACCAGACGGTACCCTCAAATGGGTTCCGCCTGTGTATTCTGAGGGTTCCGCCAGTTGCCTGCAGAATTTTTGTTTTTGTTTTCAACATTTGAACATCCAAACACCAAAATCCAATCATTTTAGATAGAAACCCATTTCCTGCAATGTGTCTAGCACAATAGGGTACTTCTCATTCCTTATAACTCAACCAAAACCATTTCCCGCCAAAATTCAAAAATAGCCATAACCACCCCAAGGACCCTTCACACATAAAGGAAGGAACCCTTCTAAAGGATCCTTGAAATCCCTGAGATTTATACTTCAACAAATTTACTGAAACCACTAAGCATTTAATGCAAACCTTGTCTTCTCACTTCACCATTTTCATTGGATTGACTTCCATGATATGACAATCCACAATTAGTTTTCCAAATCATTAGGAACCTCCATTTTTGTATGGACTAACATCAAATCCAAACACTCCTTTCCACAATCCTTTATCACTATAAATTAAACCATCCTAAACACTATCAAATCACACCTTCTTCATCACAATTTTTGAACTTCTAAACCATCTTTAACCATGACTAAGTCAACAATCACCTCTCAACCATCACGACCCATCCGGAAAACCGCCCGGATAAGTGTAAAACCACTATGGTCTAATCAACCCATCAACCTAAGCTCCTCATCTTCGGATGAATTCACCTCACCTATAAAAAATGAACACTTTTTGAACCTTGCATCTCCATCACCATCACCCAATGAACCCAATGAGCTCACTCTACCACCTACTAAATCACCCATTGACCCAACTCCACCAAGTGCTCCAACCCAACCATCCAAAACTACATCACCATCACCATTACCCAAAATTGAACCTATGGGGTTATTTGGGTCTCCTCCCACATCACCACACCCTTTTGTCCAAGATCTAAATGATCTTCCACCAAGACCTACATAACCACCACCTTTTGCAAATGAATCACCAAGGTCAATTCTAGACCAAAATGAGCATACCCAACCACCACAACAAGTGTACCACCAACCCAAACCATTGTTGTTTCACCCTATCTACCATGACATCCATGGTCCTCTTTATGGAGAACCAAACTTTGAAAACCATGATCACCCAACTCCACCACATTCTCAAGCCCAAACCTTTGAGTCTTTCTTCCCCTCATATGAGGAAATCCAAAGCATGGTTGAGAACCACCTTCATCAAGCAATGGAATTTCAAACCACCTTGCTTGACTCAATACCAAATCCATCCTCCACCCAAGAACCAAAAACCAACCAACCCTCAAACCAAGAAACCCAAACCAACCCATTTCCACCCACTCATCCCCATGTTTGCTCAAATTGTGAGCAAATGGGTGCAAGCATCAAAACGTTGCTTCACCAATTCCAAGATAAAACCCGTTTTGCATTCCAACACGTCATAGAACGTTTGGATGCTCTTTCCCACCCAAAGAAATTCTAGACAACCTTTGGAGGCCGTTTGCCCCATTTAGAAAAATAGGATTTTTATTTTTCTTTCTTGGTTATTTTTTAGTTTTTGTTTAGAAGTAGAAGAATATTTCACATTTCTTGTCTTTTGACTTTTCAAAGTCAAAATTTTACTTGGAATGATATTTCTTTCTACTTACTTTCGTGCATTGTTGGTTGATCATTTTTGTGTTGTCATTGTGGTTGCAATGTGTGTGGTAACTACAAGCTTGACTATATATATCACCAACTAACCATTTTTTTGTAGGATCAAAATCCATGTTTCCCATCTTGGCACTCCTTTTAGGGGGAGTAACAAGCAAGGGGGAGCAAGTGCATTTTTCTGCTTCGCTACTCTACTTTTTGTTTTGACAAAAAGGGGGAGAAATATATTAAACCTTCAAAACTTAATATGATTTTCATCACTTAAGTAAAACAAGTTTAATATAATTTTTTTTAAGTCTTAAACACCAAGATTTTGTGAGTTACTTAAAAACAAAGTTTATGTTTTTTCATCAACAAAAAGGGGGAGATTGTTAATACAAATATCGCCTAAAAACGTTATTTATATTTTACGATCTTCGCTAAGTTTTGTTAACGACAAAATGTAAACTTTAGTTTCTAAGTAAAACATAATCTTAGTTTTAAAGACTTGCATAAACTAGACTTTTGCTACACTTTACATTTCATAAAACACAAGACTTTTTATTTCTTAAAATAGAATTGTCACATCACATTTATGGCAAGTTTTGTCAATATACATTTATGGAAAGAAATGTGTTTGACTTACTAAGTGGTTGCTTGCAAGTTTAGTGTTTGACTTGATAATATGAGATGTGACATTGTTTGGTTTGCAAGGTGTAATGAGATGTGACTTTGTTTGGTTTGCAAGATTTATTGCAAAACCAACTGCAAGCCCGGCGGAACCCTAGGGGTACACGGGCGGAACCCTTCTGAGGGTTCCGCCGTATCCGCCAGGCCCGCAGAAGGCTTTGCTATAAATACCAAGCCACAAATTGATTTTTGGCTCATCACTCTACATCATATTTTACACACACACACACACACTCATTCTTTCATCTAACCCTTTAACATTTCATATGTGAAGTTTCTTTTTGTAGCAAAGAGATTCACGAGCTCATTAAAAGTAACAAGTATTCAACACAACGTTGCAAGACTTGTTAGCTTAGCATTGTGTAGACTTGTGTAGTTTACACTTCATTTGATTGTGTATTTTCAGTAGTGATCGGTTAGTATTTTAGTCCTCAAAATACAAAGTGTATTGGGAGTAGTTGTACCCTTGTAAAAGAACTAACGGGAGTGGTTGTACCCTTGGTAAAGAACTCGACATCTAGCTTAGTGTCGGTAAAAGTATAAGCGACGTGTAAGGTTTTCTCCGCCGGTGAAAGGAGCTTGTTGACTAGTGAAAGAAACTCTCGAGTTGGATACTCGGGGCGTGGACGTTGGGAAAGGAAAAAGAGTCCTTGTAGCCGAACCACGATAAATACTCGTGTTGTGGTTTGATCGTTTCTTTCATTTACTTGCATGTTATATATTGTGTTTGTGTATATATCTTTGATCAAACGGAAAGTTTCAAAGCTAACTAAACAAGTTAAAAAGATTTTAAACGGTAAACTATTCAACCCCCCTTCTAGTTTTCCACAATCTCGTATAGACCACGCACTGCAATCAAGGGGCAGATATTAGCTGACTTTATTGTTGAGAAGCCAGATACCAATACTCCACCTTCAACAAGCAAGGTAGAAATACAAGAACCATGGGTTCTATTCACAGACGGATCCTCGTGCGTGGATGGATTAGGCGCAGGCCTTATCCTCACTAATCCAGATGGAGTGGAATTCACTTACGCACTGCGCTTCAAATTCACAGCCACAAATAATGAGGCAGAATATGAAGCCCTACTTGCTGGACTACGCATTGCAACTCAAATGGGTGTACGTCACCTAGAGGAAAATGTAGATTCTAGGCTTGTAGCAAATCACGTGCTAGCGGAATATGAAGCCAAGGATGAACACATGGTCCAATACCTCGAAAAAACCAAGTCTCTAATTCAGAATTTTGATAGGTTTACCATCAAACAAGTCCCTAGAGGAGAAAATAGGAAAGCTGACGCGCTTAGCAAGATCGCATCTACAAGCTTTGCGCACCTATCAAACAGGTATTGGTGGAAACTTTGAAAGACAAATCAATCTCGGAGATGGAAATATCCACGGTGATAGAAGAGCAGGATACTACGTGGATGACACCTATCATTGAATTTATAAGCAAAGGAATCTTACCACAAGATCAAAAGGACGCTCGTAGGGTACGGCGCACAGCGCAGAGATTTGAACTCCGAGATGGCGTCCTATATCGACGTTCATTCCTACAACCATGGCTCCGGTACGTTGGACCTCTCCAGGCAGATTACGTACTCCGAGAGATTCACGCTGGCTCATGCAGCATGCACTCAGGACCACGGTCTGTAGTGGCGCGCGCCCTGCGGTCAGGATACTATTGGCCTACTATGCACCGCGACGCGCGAGACATGATAAAGAAATGCAGCGATTGCCAAGTCCACAGACCAATCCCACGCCGACCACAACAAGAGCTAACCCCCATCACCTCACCATGGACATTCTATAAATGTGGCATTGACATTGCAGGCCCTTTTCCGGTTGCAGCGGGAGGGCTAAAATTCCTCATCTTAGCTATAGATTATTTTACTAAGTGGATTGAGGCAAAAGCAGTGGCAAGCATCACTGGCAACCAAGTCAAACGCTTCGTGTAGGACAACATTGTGTGTCGCTTTGGACTACCTGGAGAGATTATTTCGGACAACAGAAAACAATTCTGTGACAACCCGTTCAAAGACTGGTGCGCACAATTAAACATTACACAACACTTTGCTTCAGTTAAGCACCCACAAACCAATGGCTTGGTTGAACGCGCGAATCGCAGTCTGGACGAAGGAATAAAAGCACGCCTTGACAAACATAAAGGAAGATGGGTGGATGAATTGTCACATGTTTTATGGGCGCACCGCACGACAATTAAAACCAGTACTGGAGACACACCATTCTCTCTTGTCTATGGGACAGAGGCTGTCATACCAGCCGAGATTGGAATGCCAACTATCCGTATAGCGGAAATAAATGTCACAACAAATGACGATGAACGGCGCATAGACTTGGATCTGTTGGAAGAAAGGCGCGAACGCACAGCTATATGTGAAGCAAAGGCTAAGTCAAAGATGAAGAAGTATTATGATGCAAAAGTCAAGCACACTTCATTCAGGCCAGGAGACTTTGTATACCGCGCTAATGATGCAAGCCACGCAGAAGACACAGGCAAACTTGGACCCAAATGGGAAGGACCCTATGAGGTCACAGACGCACTAGGCAATGGGGCATATAAGTTGCGCGATATGGAAGGCCATGAGCTGGCACGCACTTGGAATATCTGCAATCTCAAGAGATGCTATCTTTAGGAAAGGCTACGGCCTACATACAGACAACCTTGCACTTTAGTACGTGCCTAATAAATGTCTGCATTTGAATTTTTTTTTAGGAATTGTCTTTTATCTTCAAAAACTTGCAAGTATTAATAAAATGTTGTGGTTTCTAGCTAACTCCATAACACATTTAACTTTATTGCTCACATTTTTCATTATGTCTCAATATTGTTATTTTATATTTTGCCTACATGGCGTGCATGCACTTATTAAGACCTACGATGGCAGAAAGGATGAGTAAACCTACTAACTAACTCGTTGAGTAAGAGGGTTGCAAACCCATCAACACTGGATCACGCATCCTTGCTAAGCGCCTTACTTTCAAGACGTTGAGTTAAGTTTAAATGTGCATTCCACGAAGGATACGCAACATAACATACATTGTACATGCTTAGCAACCCACGAGCCAAGACTCTTGGACATTTGATAAAGTCTTTGCAAAACAACGCAAGTCTATCTTCACACTTATGATTTTTTAAGTTATGCACGTAATATAAGTCATTTTAAGTATGTCATGGTTTCAATTTGACTCTTGGATGATCTTTTACACAAAAGAAAACAATCTAAGTACAAATAACAAGGCATACAGAAAAAGATAAAAATTATTATAAGAACCATGAGTTTATACAAGTTATAACTACAAAAATCCATGGACATCTAGATGCTATGTGCACGCCTATGGCTTGAGCTACTAGCTGTAGACGCCAACTCCCCAGCCTCACTCAGCCTCCTTAAAAGGTTGCTATCCTCCTGAGACACCGTCGGTACGCTAACGGGAATCCCATCAGACCTGGGGAGATGGGTTGCGCCAACACCGCAAAGGATGGCCTTCCCCTTCACACCCTTCTTATGTGCAGCTCTTGTCTCATGCGCCTCTAAGCATTTCTTCAAAGAAATCTCCTTCTCAAGAGCGAAGGGATTGAGCATATGATGGGGACGAGCAAAGACAGGCACTTCAGCTGCGACTCGTCTGGCTTCATAAAGAAGTCAGGGTGCGCCTCCACGTCTTCAGCTATGTGTTTGGCCAGAGTCAAGCCCTGCATGATCACACTTATAGGATAATCCTGATCACGCTCTAAGCGGGCGATATGAGGAAAGTCGAAGACCTTCATCTTTTCCATGGCCTCCACCAGCTCATCAAAAGTATCCGCCCTATACCTAGGAACTTCTGCAAGCGGCACAGTCAGCATCTTGCTCTCATGAAGCTCCTCTGCAGCCTGGGTCTTGCCACGTGCTATGGCGCACTCCACGACCTTCCCAAAGGCCTTTACAACCTCCTGGGACTCCAGCGTGCCCATGGCAGCCAAGCGCAGACCATGGTTGATCAGCCACCTGCACATGCAACAACGCACACGTTAGAAGATAAAGAGCATTAAGGAACATAGTGGTAAACAAAGAATTCAAAAAAAGATACATACCTGTGCTCAGCAATAGTAGACATAAGATGAGGATATAACTCCTCATCGTACTCTATACTCAGCTTACGCAGCTTACTCTCCTGTACCTTCATAGCACCCTCCACACGCTCGCGAAGTTCATCAAGGTGAGCGAAGTGCTCGGTTTTCTTTTCTTGAAGGTACTTTAAACCCCAAGAGAAGTTAGCCCTATACTGATGAATCTCACCACGCTCTCGCTTTACCTCAGCCATCAAAAATTGGTTCTCATCTGCGAGCCTCCTAGCATATGCAGATGTAGACTCTACATCTGCTCGCGCATCAACCAACTGCGCCCTAAGCAGAGCAATCTCCTCGTCCTTCTGAGCGAGACTGCTACCTTCACCAACATACCGCGTCTTCAGCTGAGTAACCAACTCAGCCTGACGCTCAGCAGTAGCGCACAACTCTTCCATCAGCTGCTGCGCAGACATCTCTTCACTTACCCTCACCGGCACCTCCACATAAGCATGAGCCGCTTGGGATGGCACCGACCCCTCAGCAAACGCTGCATCACCCCCTGCAGCACTGTCACTACACGCAAACATAAAGAAGTCAAGGAATGGCACTGCGTAAAACACGTATAAATATAAATACTCAAATGAAGGTTACTTACGTAGGAGGAGAAGTCCCAGCATTCTCCTGCACAGCAACGGACGATGACGTCTCCTCCTCTGTGGACTCATCCACAATGATGGTATGACGTCTGCGCTTGGAGGTACCCTCACCACCATCATCATCAGCTTTACGCTTCGCACCTTGGCGCTCCTCTTCAGAGTCAGAATCCAATTTGAGGATCCCAACACTAGTGGACGACTCAGCGCGCGCAAGCTCAGGCGCCACCACTCCCTGCGCAGGCACAGTCTGCACTGGTGTCGCATTCGCAACAGGCTGTGATGCATCAGAAGACTCTTCTCGTACAAGCTCCAGCAAGCGCCCAGCAGTAGCCTCCAAGATGGGCACTTCACCTTCCCTCAGAGGGCGCACGCCCACAGTCACCTGCATAGGCTTTGCTAACTTCACAACGGCAAATAGATCCATCTCTACGCAACACATGAACGAACAAGAAAAGAGCAAGTTAGTGAATAAAATCAATATATACAAGGAAGCTTACATTATAAAAGCGAGGATAAGAAAGGACAAGCACCCACTCCGACCGTTTCCATCCAAAAATGTTGGCACTTCATCACTTCCCCTGAAGTAGTTGCGGCTCATTCCCATGTGCACCAAGAACTCCTCGGGATAGGAGTTGATTGGGATGCGGTTCTCATTAATGATCTTCGCATCCTCCACGCTGTACGTACCGGGATCTGGGCGCTCATCCTTTAAAAGCCCTCCTTGAGTGTAAAACCCAGAGAGCGTGGTGACTACCTTATCATCTATCCAAAAAAACCTTTCCCTCCAACCCCTCAAGGCGTCTATTTTATCAGTATAACACTGATAGCGCCTTGGGCGCTTGGAAAATGTCACCCACCCGTTCGACCACGACGTGTGGTAGAACGCGCGGAAAAGGTTGATAGTAGGCCTCACTGCGAGTAAACGATAGTTTACCTCAAAATTCGTTATTTTTGCCGCACCTATACAGTGCAGCTGCGAAATATGCAGGTGGTAAAAGTTGAGCACGTCGCTAAAAAATAGGGATATAGGCATGCGCTGGTTTGCGAACTCAAAAAAACGCGTGTATACCCCTATTTTCCCCTCAGGCAAATCCGCGATGCATGCGTCGGCATCCGGTAATTCCGGATGCACATCGAGAGGGATCTAATAGTCGGAGGTGAACTGACGAAGTTCATCCTCGTCCATCTCAGAACGGAACTCTTCTAACTGACAGACCATTTTTTAATGCGCACGCGTAATTACCTCTCAAAGATATTAGTTTTATTGAAGAAGGATTTAAAGGGAAATGACGTTTTTTCACTGTGGTTATAACAGTGAAATGGGGAGCCCTTTATATAGGGTTTTCCCCTTGCCCCGGATGAGTGACACGTGTATCCCACTATCTCTATCGTATGGCTAGAATACCATGAGGTACAAGCACTTTTTCACGTTTTCCGAAGGACACGTGGACGACCTCCCCATTTACCGAGGTATTTTTGAGATGTTTTGAGACTAGATACATAGTTCTAACTTTTGGCGGTGAATATATTGAACTTTTCCCGCCACGCTTTCCGCTGATATTATTAGTCTAGTATACGCGGGTACAACCCGCGCACACTAGATTGGGGGGACATGATGACGTATAGTCTATATTCGGGTCAGGAACCCAAAATAATAAACCTTACTAATGCCCAAGCCCACCATGAGTGGGCTATCATAACAATAATTTGGGCCAGTAGGCTAACGGTTTGGACTCACGAAAGCCCAAACCAAAGTTATTTATGGTTTGGTTATAGATATCTCCTATTTAAGGGATATATATCAAACCGGATATATATCGAAGAGTAAGGAGCACGTATCCAATAAGGATTACGTCCCTATATAAACAAAACCATAACTCTCGTTAAAGGTACGACTTCACAACCCTAACTCTTCTACATACCCTAAAACCGATTACTTACTCTCACGCCGGAGGATAATCGTGGGAGACAATCCCACGATAAGCCTAACGGTGTTTGTTTGCTTTCTTAGTGCGCAGGTCTCAAGCATTAAGGTCTGATTGGTACGAGGACAGGGATCTAAACAAGGAACGCCCAACTTTTGTATCAACATACAGTAAGTATATGCCTCAGACACTACTGATGTTCAACAGAAGGGAATAGGTTTCCGAGTGCTTGAATGATCCTTTATAATAAAAAAAGTAAAATATTTAAGCTTGATTTTTAGAAAATTATAGACAATGTAAAAAAGTTAACAATTGAATAAGTTATGACCTTCTGTCTATCACTTATAAAGGTGAAATTTGAGTTGACTTCCAAATTTAAGTCATCACCAAGGCATTGTAGGAACCAGGTCCATGAGTCTTTTTTCCAGCTTCAACAATAACATAAGCTAGTGAATAGATTTCATTGTTTGGGTCTATACCTACAACTGTAAGAACCTGGCCGGGGAATGGTCCCTTTATAAAATCTCCATCCAATCCTAACAACTCTCGTTGACAAGCTCTATGTCATTCTTTCAAAGAACCCAAACACACATAGATCCTCTTAAACACCCTTGTTGGATTGTGGTGATCTGGTTCCCTTTCAACTTCAATTCTAACAGTTGTGTTAGCACTAGTAGTTTGCAATTCCAAGATATAATCCCTAAGCATAACACATTGTAACTTGTAATCACTCTTTACTTGAACATCTGTTTTAGTTTTAGCTCTAAATGATTTCATTTTTGAAACACCCAAAATGTTAATACAAATAATGTCTAAAAACGTTATTTATATTTTTCGTGTCCTTTAGGTTTTGATAATAACAAAACATAAAAACATTTTACGTAAAAGTAAATGTAAACAAAGCTTTAGTCGTAAATCTTTATTTCGACGCCAAATCACTAAAGATGTGAACAATTAACATCAAACTTGATGAATGATCAAAGTAAAATTTTCTTCATACAAATGTGACATAAACATTTTACAAAATAAATTAGATAAAGTATTTTCTAATTATTATAAAATGTTTTATTCAACAAAAAGAAATTGAATTCAAAATCTGGCTTTACCTCCCAAGAAACCACATTCACCAGATTTTAACTTCCCCACTAAAAGACAAATTCAGTAGCGTCGATGCTACCTTTAAATATGGACGATACTCTTAAATATTTAAGGGTACCGTGGGTAATTAAGGGTACTGTCCACCTGTTAGACGCCCAGAATTCTTGGCTATAAATAGTGGACCATTTCTCACATTTTACTTACCTCTTTGAACTGATTATTTCTGTCATTCTCTGCACACCTCTTAGCTACATTTGTTTGATCATAAAATTGTTTGATTTCATTCAAAAGTGACCCAAACATTCTTTCATTCTAACTTCTAAGTGCAAAAGAAGAAAACTTATATTCATCAAGATATCAAGTGTCTTAGTATAGTTAGTGCATTAGTAACATTCGTTACTTCCTTGTTGTATTTTAGTATACATCAAGTCCATCGTTTATGCGGGATTACAAAACTCGCAAAAGTTTTACTTCTCAAAGGATCTTGAGAAGCTTGCAATCCTCCAGGCAGTGTACCTGACCGGTGTAGTATAGTGAGTAGCAAGTACTGGGGGATTGATCGTTCTCTAGGGGAATAGTGTCGTTAGGATTGAAAACTATGTTAACTAGGTCTAGAGGTGAGGGATGATTCTTTTTGTATTTTTATATTTTATGAAAGCATGTAAAATATCGGGTATTGAAAGAGTGGGCGGAATTAGTTGCTAGTCAACTAACCCAAAATTACTACTTAAACAGAATAAAAATAAAAATGACAAGAAAAGTAAATTGGTGAACTTCTTATGATGGGAAAGGCGTGTTTACTTAGATTTCACTACTCCCTAATTATCTCCTAGTGATTTATTGATTTGTCACGATTGTTTGGATGAAGGATTGTATTCCTTAATACCATTCGTGGGGGTGTGTACAGCCTTCCCCAACCCTATGAGTTTCTATCTCTTCTTATGTCGACACGTTTAGTATCCTAACATAGCCTCATTAATAGTCCCTCATGCATTAAATACAATCAATAAAACCGTAGTACACATCCGATTACGTTTCTTAAGACGTTCAAGCTAGTTACCGTATAGGAGATTTAGCCAGTTTTCTTAAGCCTAACGCTAGTCAATCAACCAAACAATCAATAACAAATCAATAATCAATAATCAACAACTAGGTTTCATTAGATCTAAGCAAACACAAGAAAATCTAAGCTAGCATGTTAATGTAAAGAAAAGATAAACAATTAATCAAACAACACATAGACATATTGAATGATTAAAAGAAAGACTTAACTTTAATTGAACATGAAAGAAAAGAGGGCTTGAAAACCCTAAAGTTGCTGGAAAATTCGTCTAGGGTTTGTTACACACTAAAAGTTCCACCCTTAATGAATGAAAAATTGAAAACTATATATAAATTTACAGGTCTAACGGCGTCAGGTTATAATTCCTGACGCCGTCAGGTCGCCGCTTTTAGGATTTCGTATCACCCAAGATAGCTTCTGATGCCGTCCTGTTGTATAACTTCTGGGCCGTCTCATGTAAGCTTAAAGAGAGGCGGCCTTGCCTCAAATGCACCTGACGCCGTCAGGTTATAACTTCCAACTATTTTTCTGGGGGCGCCTAGTGTAAAATTCCATAGCATAACTTCAAAAGGTGACGGTGTCAGCTCCAAAGCCTGATGTCGTCTGGTGTAATATCCAGACTTCTCTTGGTTTTCTTGTTTTCTTCATTCTTGAGTATAGAAACGTCCAAAAAGCTCCAAAATGCTCCATTTTCCAGAATTCTTGTCCCAAGTACCTAAAATGACAAAAGAAACGATTTGAGGTAATATTTGACCATAAAAGCACGATTTAGGGCTTAAATGACCCCCTAAAAGCGTATCAAATAAATCCTTCAAATACCCTTACACTTGGGATTTGCTTGTCCTCAAGGAAATGAGCTTTTATACCAACTAAAAGTTAGGGGTCATTTAACATTAATATAAAAGTAATTATAACAAATGATCATTCCACCTTAATCAAAACAAGCATGAAAATTATATACTTGCACCTCACATATAGTGTTTGGATACTCTCATCTCTTGGGTGTTATAAGTTTATATATCACAAATGGAAATGGAAAAGATATCTCTCACTACCTGTCATAGAAAATAGATTACCATAGGCTTGGGAAAGGATCAAGCCTCCACCACTTTGGTGTAAGCACCTAGGATAAACTATCAAGGAGGTCTTCCAAAGGGTTATAATGTTAGGTGTAGGGGTATGGAAAAACACGGTTTGTTGGATAAAGGGATATTTACTGGTGCAAGTCAATTGTATTAGTCAATTACATGTACAATGTGGCGTTGCTGAGCCAAGACTCGACTCAACTTAAGCTAATTATGACCAACATAAATATAAAAGAAACGGGATGGTAGTCCGTATGTTTTTTCTACTTTTCTTTTTCCATTTGTTATATTTTTTTTCTTATTTTTTCGATTTTTTTTCATACACTCTTGCCCTACCATCCAAAATAATACATCAAGGGGGCTCGTTTCCTCCCCTTACACTTGAGCTTTTACATAAATAAAATTAATAAAGACTCGAATCAAGATAATCAAAACACTTGGAGTACTTTAAGACATTAACGCATATATGGGGGGGGGGGGGGGGGTTAATAAGTGATGTTGTTCCCCATTACTCCATAACACTAGTACTTTACCCATGAGTCCCAATCGTCCCAAAACAATATGTACAAGATCTGACTCGACTTAGCAACCATGTAATCAATTAGACAATTAACTAAGAGTTTAAACAAATAACAATAATGCACTAAAGATGAGTGCATACAAGGTAGGCTAAGGCGATTTGGGTGTACATTTGGGGGTGGATTGTAAATAAATTCTTCCTTTAAGTTAGATGCTTAAAGTTAGAAACGAAAAAGATAGGCTCCGAGAGTTACACTAGGGGTATCGTGTACTAAAAATGAGTAGATCGCAAAGGTGTGGGAAAATTACTTGACCAATGAAGTCAACGTAATTATATTACAGGTTTAAAACAAGGGTTATCCTAATGCCTCTTATCATATAGTCAATCCTAACTTCACTAGCGGTCTTGGGATGTATCACTAACGCAAGTTCTAGAATCTAAATACTACCGCTACACTCATAAGCATCAACAATAAATGCTTTTTCCTAAAGATCTAAAGGCAAACCTCACATATTTGGGTGGAAATTTTTGAGTGGTACAGTTTTTGTGCTAGTCATATAATTCCTATCCATGAGACGCTTATTAAGACTAAAGTTTCACCCTTATATGTTGCAAAAAATTTTAAATTCGGTGCCAAAATTACCCTAACAAGTACTTCTCTTAGTTTTATTACACATCTACTATTAAACAAAACAAAAATCAAGCGAAATTGCAGTTTCTAAGGTATCTCAATTTACCACCACCTACACTTAAGTCGAACATTTTCCCTAATGTTCAATTAAAAGATGTAAAAGTAAAAATAAATGAGAATGAAAGAAACTAATACTCCCCTGATTTACTCGGTATGGATGATTTGGTAACATGGCTCCTCCAAGAAAATGAATATGCAAAGCTTCGCTCCTGAAATATAATCATCTTCTTGTCCAATATAACCTGTAATCAACAAAGAAAACAAACACAAAGCCAAAGCATCAAACCGAACAAAGAAAACTCATAACTAGATGTAATTCCAGACTTAGAAATAAAAACAAAACAATTAAAGATATAATGCTTGCAAAATAAATGTTTGCAGATTCCTGGAGTTTAAAATTGCAGATTTTATGAAACTTTACAATTTCAGCAGAAAAACAAAACCTGGAAATTTTTTCAGAAATAACACCTGACGCCGTCAGGTTGTAACCCCTGACGCCGTCATAAGTGATCTGACATAATTCTTTATATTTTGTTTTCGGAAAATTTTTGGAAAAACCTATGTTTTAATTCCTGGAATCCTGCAAGACATTCATTGTGACTCGATACAAGCATTTGACTCGAACAAGCACTAATATGTATGCTAATGTCTAATTGTTATTGTTCATGTTCAGTCCGTTCTTAGGAACAAATATGAACTTCCCTTACACTTATCTTTTGCAAAATACCTTTATATGTAATTAAGACGAAGTTAATAACAAAATAAAGCATTTTCATAATTTCAATTTGATACATGAACAATAAACAATAAGAAAAAGACATACATACGGAATCAAATAAAAGCAAATAAACAAACAAACAATGAAAAAGCTTGGGTTGCCTCCCAAGAAGCGATTGTTTTTGTTCGAGTCACGAGCCTGACTCTACCCTTATTTAACGAAAATAAGAGAGGTTTTCCCTACACTTAGGATTAAGTGCGGGTGGAAGTAGCGATACACACCCTTAGGGTGGAAGTATGCCACGCGAGGTGAAGGGAGTGTGTGAATGGCTTCCTTCATCCTAAAACTACCTGGATAATATGGGTTGATGGGTGGGTCGGTTCCTATTTTGTCTCCTAGATGTATATCTAAGGATGGAAAATTGTGTAAAGATTGAGGTTCCGGTTCATCAACACTAGGAAATTCCCTAGAACCAAGAGTAAGGTTGTGGCTAAAAGTATTCAAACCTATATCCTGTAGTTGTGTTTGGTTTAAAGGTTCTACCTCCATTGGGATTCCTAAAGTCTATACTACTTCTTCTGGGTAAGTCACGGGCGGTGTGTATGCCTCAAGTGATGGTGGGACTTGTGGAGTACTTAGTGGATTTGGATTTTCTGCTCTATCCTCTATCTCATCTAGATAACCTATGAGCTTATGATATGTTTTGTTGGAAGTCAATCCCTAACATGCGCCTAGGTATCTCAAATCCCATCTCAAATTTTTGGTCCGATTCGTAAGAATCATCCCAATAACTTGATCACTATGTTTCATTTGCCTAAAGGATTCCTCATGCTTATCATATGTCTTAGTGAAATCTGTTCCAAGCATGCACCTAGGTAGTTCAACATTAACCATCTCACAATCTTGGTCAGATTCAAATTCCATGTTCTTAAAAACTAGGTCTTTTTGTTCATGGTACCTATGGTCAGCGAAATCCTTCTTATTTTGTTTG
This sequence comes from Artemisia argyi, assembly GCA_030686995.1. Taxonomy (NCBI): domain Eukaryota; kingdom Viridiplantae; phylum Streptophyta; class Magnoliopsida; order Asterales; family Asteraceae; genus Artemisia; species Artemisia argyi. Next base: position 144,663,693 of record CM060680.1, on the reverse strand, counting down.
CCTAGGTAGTGATCTACCATATCCTTATTTTTCAACTTATAACTATATCTCTTCATTTTTTTACGACCAAAGGAAACAAAGAAAAAGATAGACTAAAGAAAGCTAATAAAAAGAAAAGAAAAGTCTCACTTAATAGGAATCTTGTGAGTAGACCTAAACAAAATAAAATCAAACCTAAGCAATAACTATTCACCGGCAGCGGCACTAAAAACTTTGATGCGGGATTACAAAACTCGCAAAAGTTTAACTTCTCAAGGGATCTTGAGAAGCTTGCAATCCTCCAGGCAGTGTACCTGATCGGTGTAGTATAGTGAGTGGCAAGTACCGGGGGATTGATCGTTCTCTAGGGGAATAGTGTCGTAAGGATTGAAAACTACGTTAACTAGGTCTAGAGGTGAGGGATGATTCTTTTTGTATGTTTATATTTTTATATTTTTAGAAAGCATGTAAAATATCGGGTATTGGAAGAGTGGGCGGAATTAGTTGCTAGTCAACTAACTCAAAATTACTACTTAACCAGAATAAAAATAAAAATGACAAGAAAAGTAAATTTGTGAACTTCTTATGATGGGAAAAGCGTGTTTACTTAGATTTCACTACTCCCTAATTATCTCCTATTGATTTATTGATTCATCACGATTGTTTGGATGAAAGATTGTATTCCTTAATACCATTCGTGGGGGTTTGTACAGTCTTCCCCAACCCTATGAGTTTCTATCTCTTCTTATGTCGACATGTTTAGTATCCTAATATAGCCTCATTAATAGTCCCTCATGCATTAAATACAATCAATAAAACCGTAGTACACATCTGATTACGTTTCTTAAGACGTTCAAGCTAGTTACCGTATAGGAGATTTAGCCAGTTTTCTTAAGCCTAACGCTAGTCAATCAACCAAACAATCAATAACAAATCAACAATCAATAATCAACAACTATGTTTCTTTAGATCTAAGCAAACACTAGGAAATCTAAGCTAGCATGTTAATGTAAAGAAAAGATAAACAATTAATCAAACAACACATAGACATATTGAATGATTAAAAGAAAGACTTATCTTTAATTGAACATGAAAGAAAAGAGGGCTTGAAAACCCTAAAGTTGCTGGAAAATTCATCTAGGGTTTGTTACACACTAAAAGTTCCACCCTTAATGAATGAAAAATCAAAAACTATATATAGATTTACAGGTCTGACGGCGTCAGGTTATAATTTCTGACGCCGTCAGGTCGCCGCTTTTAGGGTTTCGTATCACCCAAGATAGTTCTGACGCCGTCCCGTTGTATAACTTTTGGGTCGTCTTGTGTAAGCTTAAAGCGAGGCGGCCTTGCCTCAAATGCACCTGACGCTGTCAGGTTATAACTTCCAACTTCTTTTCTAGGGCGCCTAGTGTAAAATTCCATAGCATAACTTCAAAGGGTGACGGTGTTAGCTCCAAAGCTTGATGCCATCTGGTGTAATATCCTGTCTTTTCTTGCTTTTCTTGTTTTCTTCATTCTTGAGCATAGAAACGTCCGAAAAGCTCCAAAATGCTCCATTTTCCACAATTCTTGTCCAAAGTACCTAAAATGACAAAAGAAACGATTTGAGGTAATATTTGACCATAAAAGCACGATTTAGGGCTTAAATGTCCCCCTAAAAGCGTATCAAATAAATCCTTATCAATCGTCTTTAATCTTGTGTAGTTGTGAGATTGGGTAGATTGAGTTGATCGTGTAGATCTTGTATATTGTGTAGTTTGTGAGGTAATCGGGCAGATCGTGTAAAGATCGGGTAGATCTTGTAGCTTGCTACTTTGTGTGAAGATCAGGTAGATCATGTTGATTTTGGTTCTAACTAGATTAGAACTCGAAATTTAGTTTAGTGTCAGAAATTAGTGTAAGCGACGTGTATGGTTTTCTCCGCCTGAAGAGAGTTTGTTGACATAGTGAAGTGAACTATTGAGTTGGGTACTCGAGGAGTGGAGTAGGGCAAAGAGGAGCTTCGTTGCCGAACTGTTATAAATCACGATGTCATTTGGTTTGAACTGCAAGGGGCTTCACTTGGGAGATGTTGGTATACTCCTCTTCCAAGGTACTTACATTGCATGCCCAAAAGCCTCATCACTACTAAAAGTAGGGAAAGATGCGTCACAAACCGACCTATGGACTCTCAAATAGTAGTCATAGGCCAGGGACCTCCAGGGACCCTAGGCACCGCAAGCAAGCTTGAAACAATGATCCCAAAGCAACCTCGTCATAGCAAGGGCTCGCGGGAACAACCGAGCTTCAAAAGGGGAAACAGTACTTCACAAAACTAGCGAATAAGAAAAGTACAATGAGTAGAGACTATGGGGTATTACCAACATTCGAGTCCTGGACATCCGCCGTCAGCAATAGTTCTAGGCCGTCTCATAGCTACTGTGCGCGTATCCACCTCAGCCTTGTGGATACCAGAGGCCACCATGCACCTACCGTTTCCAGCTTTATCTAGGGTAGTCACATAACCTGCTCCTGGATGTTCGGTAGGACACTTAGGTTTTGTATCAAGGTGATCAAATGCACCTGATAGGTCGAGAAGAGGGTTTCAAAGGAGGTTACAACCTCTAAAACCCATGTCTTCATCCATACAACCTTCAGTAAAACATTTAGGTTTTATGTTAAATCAAAAACCATAATAACTCCTCCGGAATCAACAATAATTGGTGAAAAACCAACATCAGGCTTGAAAAGGGGAGGAGTCCTCACATCACGATCCGGGTTTGTTATGAAAACAGCCCACGGGTCATTACAATAACACTCCTGTAGGCAAAACTGACATGCAAGGAAAGAACATCCATCGCTGCAAGAGCAAACAAAAACACATGATCAGCCTACAAATGCGAAACGTAAACTAGAAGTTTATTCGTACTTAGGCACGAGGTAATGAGTTTTTTTAACACTTAAAACCCAAACTTTGACAAATCCAAACCAGAGCCTCACACAAAAACAAATTTCTCCTTGCCACAAGAGAACAAAACTAACATTTGCTAGGTACCTTCCTCGAAAAAAAGCCTTAGAAGATCTTGTGATCATGAAAGGTTTTTTAGGATTGGAACTAATAGCCAAAGAAAGAAGGGAAAAGTTATGAAGGTTTTGACAAAAACAGTATTGACTTAACTTCCCATGCGTTTTGGCCCTATATATAGGCAAAATGGGAGTTAATGGGTTGCACGTGGCAACATCCCAATGGATAACATGCTCCACGAACAAGTGCGTAGCATTTACGCCTTGTTAGGCATGTGTCACATTAAATGGCTCATGGACGTCATGAACAGTTGATATGATAAGCTTAGCTGCTTAGGCACCGCCTAAACAATGATTTGACTGCCTTAAGGTCATTTCACGGAGATTCACTTACCTTTCCCATGTAAAACATTCAATGCGGGAGATACACAAAATCAAAATTGCAATAAGTGCAAATCAAGCCAGTCTTTGCCTGGCTAGCTGTGCCCAGGAAACACTTCAGACCAGTCTTAGCCTGACCCATCTCGGTCTGAAAGCGCATAGACTGGGACGGACGACATGCATTATCCTGTACGAACCAAGGAGGAGAGACCACATGTCCTCCTTGTCTGCTCATCAGATGATCAATGTGTGGCCTCCCCATAGCCGTTGATTATCCATCAAAGGTTTATCTCTAAACTTTACATGCATCTCTATAAATAGAAGGCATCACACACCATTTAGACTCTCTAGATTCACTCAAAGTCTCTCTTCATTTTCATACTTTTCTCGCATAGTAAAACATACAGCACACGGTTTGTTGTGAGCGTTACCCAAGCTCATGTTTTCTAATCATATCTTTTGTTTCTTATCGTTTAATACAGGAAACCGAACAACACAACAATCTCAAACTGATACCAATCACATTTAACATCACAGTAAACAATTTCCAACTCATCAACTAGAATAAACTGTGTCTTACTAATCTTCTTCTTAGTTATTAGTAAAGAACTTAGTAAAGTTCGTTAAAAAAAAAGAACTTAGTAAAGTCAAACTTGATGTTAGAAATACTCTATATAAGTTTAGTAGGCAAACGTATGAGATTTTTCTTATTCCATAATCAGGATATCTTCGTAAAAAATTTCGACTCTTTCTCTAATCACCTATATAGTCTACAAAGTAAGACAATTATACTCGTACTTACCACTTTATGATATGATTAGCAAGTCAATTAATCAAAGTTCTAATTTGGGACCCACCATCACCAAATCTACCAAATCCACCAATGTAGCAACCTTTAACTTCAAGTTACACATCTAACAACTAGTACTATGTGTTTTTCAGTAAGTTAAGAAATCAAACATCATCAACTGTCGGTTACACCCTTGCCTTTACTCCCATCCCTTCCAGCTCACCTTCACTTCTCCTTCTCCTTCACTTCATTACAAAACACACACTCACTGTGTGTTTTTTTTCTTGATCCCTAAATAAACCTCAATCCCAAACACCCCTTTTTATGGGTGCTGCTAACTTCAATCCAATGTTAATCCAACAAGATCCAAACCCCATTTCCAAACACCCTTTACCAATAACTACACGCACCAATCGCCACTCAATCTCCAAATCACTAGATTTCTCAACATGGGTTCAAGAAAACATGTACAAAATCATCACAATTGTAACATTAATCATGACCATAACATTGATTTTCTTTTTAAGAAACATGGGTAACTCAGCTGCACTCGCTTGCTTCCAAACCCAATCCGCAAAGCTCGAAAAAATCGATTTTCCAGTGATTAATTATAACCAAATTCCACCTTTAGTTGACAAGATCACACCTTTTGCAAGTTTCAAATCTGAAAAATGGATCATTGTTTCGGTTTCTGATAACGCGACAGATTCGATTAGGAGATTGAAGAGGATTAAGGGGTGGCAAGTGCTTGCGGTTGGGAATTCGCGTACTCCGAATGATTGGTATGTTAAAGGTGTTATTTTTTTGTCGTTAGAGGTGCAAGCTAAGTTGGGGTATAGGGTAGTTGATTTATTGCCTTATGATAGCTATGTAAGGAAGAATGTTGGTTATTTGTTTGCTATACAACATGGTGCTAAAAAGATTTATGATGCCGATGATAGAGGTGAGGTTATAGATGATGATTTAGGTAAGCATTTTGATGTTGAGCTAGTTGGCGAGAGTGCTAGGCAAGAAGTTGTGTTGCAGTATAGGCATGATATTGAGAATAGGAGTGTTGTGAATCCTTATGTGTATTTTGGGCAACGGTCGGTTTGGCCTAGGGGTTTGCCGTTGGAAAATGTGGGTGAGATTGAGCGTGAGGAGTATTATACGGAGGTTTTTGGTGGAAAACAGTTTATTCAACAAGGGATTAGTAATGGGTTGCCTGATGTTGATTCGGTTTTTTATTTTACTAGGAAGCCGAGTTTAGAGCCTTTTGATATTAGATTTGATGAGCATGCACCTAAAGTTGCGTTTCCTCAAGGGACTATGGTGCCGATGAATTCTTTTAATACTTTGCATCATTATTCGGCGTTTTGGGGTTTGATGCTTCCGGTGTCTGTTAGTTCTATGGCGTCGGATGTGATTAGAGGGTATTGGGCTCAAAGGCTATTGTGGGAGATTGGTGGGTATGTTGTGGTTTATCCTCCTACTATGCATAGATACGATATAATTGAAGCGTACCCGTTTGCAGAGGAAAAGGATCTTCATGTTAATGTGGGTCGTTTGATTAAGTTTTTGGTGTCATGGAAATCAGATAAGCATAGATTGTCTGATATATTAATGGAACTTAGCTATGCAATGGCTGAAGAAGGGTTTTGGACTGAGAAAGATGTGAAATTTGCAGCTGCGTGGGTACAAGATTTGATTGCAGTTGGTTATCTGCAGCCACGGTTAATGATACTTGAATTGCATAGGCCAAGAGCATCGATTGGTCATGGAGATCGAAAGGATTTTGTACCTCAGAAGCTACCATCTGTCCATCTTGGAGTTGAAGAAACAGGAACAGTAAATTATGAAATTGGGAATTTGATTAGGTGGAGAAAGAATTTCGGGAATGTTGTGCTTATTATGTTCTGTAATGGACCCGTTGAACGTACGGCTCTTGAATGGAGATTGCTGTATGGAAGGATATTCAAGGCTGTGGTTATCTTGTCAGAAAAAAAGAATGGTGAACTTGCTGTTGAAGAAGGCCACTTGGATTACCTATACAAGTATGTGATTTTTGGACACGTTTTTTACTCTTCTTATTACATGATTTACGGCCACTGCTTAGTAATATATTTTACAGAGTACACTGTATTTTGAGTGTTTGTTTTTCCTAGTATGCCCTTGAAGTAGCATTTAGAAAAATGCCTTTAGACCTTTAGTAATTTTGTTAAAAGTAAGGCGAAAACTAAAAGACAAATGAAAATAAGCATGTCCTTGGACTAAAGACGTAACTTTTTTGTTTCATGTTATTTCACTTGTAAGTTGCTAATAAGTGAAAACTTGACAAAAACGGTGTTCAACAAGTGTGTACATTTTTCAAGAAAACTGAAATTAGTTTACATAATTTGAACCTCATTCTAATGTTTTTGCAGCTCAGAAATTGTAGTTACCAAAAAAATAAATACATTTAATTGTTTTTCATAAGAGATTAGTCTTTTAACCCATTAAAAGTTTCTCTATTGGTTTTTCATTTTCATCATGTTTTACGACAAGAAAGTATAATGATTACTGAACATGTTTCAATATTGTTTTTTATATAGAAATCATAACTTTGTTTACGTTGCAATAATTGTAAATGGAGAACAGACGAATTTAACCCAACAAGGCCTAAGTAACTTTGATTTGAAGTATTAGTTGTTGGTGTTGATATTGTAGGTGACATATCAATATCTAATAATCCAGTGTATTAAAAGTGATTCCGTTGGTGCACCGGTAGTTGATTGAATTTTGTTAAACCATCTATTTCACACAATTAATAATGTGACAATTATGATATTATTTTTAGATTGAACTTCTCTGTAGGTAGCAAATGGGCACGTTGGGTAAATGGGTCACCTTTCCTGCAGGTCAAAGCGGGTTGGGCTGGTTCGGTTGACCAGCAACCATCTATTTTTAATTATTTTATCATGAATAACAATAGTAAATATATTAAAACTAAGTACTAAACTACATTAAATATATATTCAGGATATCGGAATAAAGCTTTTAACAGGTTGTTAACACTTGACTACTTGAGTATCCTAAGGGGGGATGTTTAATCCGTTTGAAGAGTGAAAACTTTTTAGTTTACCCCTGTAACTCGTTAGCACTAATATTGTATAAATGAATTGAAATCACTCCCTCTAATATTTCCTTCTTTTCATGGCAGGCAACTTCCAAAATTGTTTGATAGGTTTTCAAGTGCAGAAGGGTTTTTAATTCTGCAAGACAACACAGTCCTTAATTACTGGAACTTAGTACAAGCAGATAAGACCAAGCTCTGGATAACAGAAAAGGTACGACTTTTCTTGTTATTGTTGTTTTATTCTCTTCTATGGATGTCCAAACAATCAGACATAATGAATGCCCAAATATTTCACATTAAACATGAGATAAGAATTGACATCTTTTTCATTCATGGGATGACCAACAAATGTACCATGTTTTTTATTCAGCTGCCCATTTATTTAATTGACTTTTCACTGAACATATATATATTTTCCTTTTTCCATCTGAATGAGTCTTACTGATTTGACTCGACTCATATTGTTACTTTTAGATGTCATGACCCATCATAGCTCTTCATCATTCAACACTTTCTGATTCAGTTTTATCAAGACCACCCAATCAGATTCCATTTAACCATCTCCGTCCTATTTTCTAGAAAAAATTGATTACTACATCTATGAATTTATTCGTCCTATCATTGCACCCACACATTATGATTCATATGGCAAAGTCAATCATACAACCGGGAGTTGGATGTTCCAGACGACTTGAAAATGTTATAGCTGAGATAATGTAGGTTGATCTTGATGAAAATGATTCAATAGCTAAATTTGGAGGTGCCAATTTCGACATATTTCCTGTTAATTGGGTTGATTTGTGTTAATTTTGAGTTCTAACCTATCCAATGGGTAAAAAGAAAGCTGATAGGGAACACAAGATATATTTGGCACACTAATTAAGAATAAACTATAACTTTTTGGGTAAAGAAGAGCCTTGGACCAGCCCAACCGACCCTGCCTGTCCTGTATGACAAATATTCGTTTTGACCTGTTATGGAAGCCGCATACCCGTCCATTTTGTCACTAGCTTAAATGCTTAAAAAATCACAATTATTCATACTTGACTGTTCTTTTCTTAAATAAATTGCTTGACAGTTCAACATTTTTAAAGCCTTGCAACACCCTTTACATAAATGCTAATGAGAAAGTCAGAATACAGTGTGTATTATATATTTATTTTTGGAATTATTACCTCAACAATTGTTTCTGTCTATCCAACCTTTTTAGGTGTCAAAATCTTGGACCACTGTTTCATTCGATGGAAACAAAGATTGGTATGGACAACAAGGGGAAATGGTGAACAAAGTCGTGAGCTCAATGCCGGTTCATTTCCAAGTCAATTACAAGAAACATATGACAAGCCACTACTCTAGTCTCACAATTTGCAGCTCGGAGGTGTTCTATGTTCCCCGGAGGCTTGTCACCGACTTCCAAGACCTCGTCAATCTTGTAGGAAATCTTGATATCCATCAAAAGGTTGCTATGCCTATGTTCTTTGTATCAATGGACTCCACCGAGAATTTCGACTCCGTGCTTAACACAATGGCATATAAGAAAAAACCACCTTCAAACACTACATTGGGTTATTATTCTCCTGAAGCACCTGCGGTTTATCCATGGAGTGTGTCAAGTGAGGAAGAATTTATAAAGCTTATAAGAATAATGGCAGCAGGCGACCCTTTATTAATGGAGCTGGTTTGAAGCCGGATGTTATACTTTTTGTACCATTTTTTGATAGATGAACATTAACGTTTTGTAGATTCTTGAAGTGGGACTGTTGGATATTATGTGTAAAATTTATAGGGAGAAAAGGAGGGGGTGGAAAAGAAAAGTAAAAAAAGTTCAAAAGTCCTTGTTTTTTTAATTTTTTTTCTTCAGTTTCTTCTTGAATTTAGTAGGCTGTTCAAGCCAGCCTAATTTGTACATTGGTATTCGTATAAATGAAGTGAGAAACTTACAATTTGGTTCCCCTGCTTGTGAAATCTGGAATCTTCGGGGAAACCTTGTTCTTATTCTTGCAATGATTAGTGGTCATATATTGATTAGAATCCTTGACTGTGTGCTGACTTGTGGAACTATTTTCACATAATTATTGTAACTAAATCTTAATTTTACAGATGGGATAGCAATGCTATTGAACAACTTCCTTCGTACATGAAGACATCCTTCAAGGCTGTTTATAACAAAAATGAAATCGCCAACAAAGTTTATGAGCAGCATGGGTTTAACCCAGTCAACTTCATGGCTAAGTCGTCGGTGTGTGATTTAAATTTGCTAGCTTATAAATTTAATAAATGAAAGCAGATGAAATTTGAAGCAACTAACAATTATCAAAATTGCAGTGGGCGGCACTTTGTGATACATTCCTTGTTGAAGCAAAATGGTTTGCTTCTGAGCACATTCCAACGGCAGAAGAATATATGAAAAATGGGATGGTTAGTTCAACTATACAGCTTCTGCATATTCACATATTCTTCCTCCTTGGTGATGCTAGAAATGAGGAACACGCAGGCATTATTATGGATAACCATGACCTTGTAACATTAGTTTCAAAGCTGTCACGTTTGTGGGATGCTATAGGAACTACAGAGGTAAGAAAATCTTTAATCCTTGTACTTACAGCATATATCACATATGAGCGTTATTTTTTGTTAACAGGTTCTTTTTGTTGGTTTTATAGACAAAATAATAATAGTCGTGTGTTAGGATTGAACTTGAAATCACGGGATTGCACACAATACGTATGAAGAGGAAATGTAATAATTATTTATAATATGTTATAATTAATTATTAAATACAAAACAAATAAATAATAATTAGTATTATTGATTAATGACTAATTAATTATTAAACGAAGATTAGGAAACTAATTGCTAGGCAATACTTGGAAACAAAAGAAGGTTCCGGAATCCCCTTTGGGATGTTCCAACCGATCGGCCACAAGGAGGAACCCACCTCCTTTGTGCCTTGAGCTCCAAGTAATCTCTAGTATATAAGCAAACCCAAGGTGAAGAGTTTTCTCATAACTTGTACACACACAAATTGGGTTTTCTCTCCTTCTCTCTTTCTTTGGTCGAACCAAATCCGAACACCCCTAAGGGTTTCGAATTTCTTGCTTCCAAAATTGTTTTGTGGTATTTACTTGCATAAACGTTTTCTTGAATTAGTACGTGTGTACAAGAACGTGAATCAAACACACTATTGTTTGATTCTTGGATTGAATTACAAAAAGGTAAGGGGTAATTCATATAATCCTTATAAACCCTAATTAGGGTTCATTGGTTCCGGAAGATTGCATTGATTCTTGTTCGGGCTAGAATCACTACGGTATGTTTACTATTTAAATTAAAGATTAATTAATTACATGTTATTCGATCTATTATAATTGCTTCCGCTCATGCTCACTTTGATGTACTTGGTTTATTAATATGATTGTCATGATATAATAATTCCAACAGTGGTATCAGAGACAGGTTATAATGTGTAATTAATTATCGCAACGCATAAAAATTGGATTTTGATTCGTATAGTTACATGTTTTTTTAGGGTTTGTGTTTTTTTTTTTTTTTTTTTTTTATCCCTAACCCTAATTTGGGTCGATTTAGACCTAAGGGTTTTTAGGGTTTTGATTTTATTTTTTTAAAAATTGACTAGAAACCCTAAGATGTCATGTAATTGTTTATGCGTTTTAGTAAACGATCTTGGTGCAATGTGTTAATTGTTAAGCTAAATCCATGAAAAGTGCATGTTTGCATGGATTTTTTTATTGTGTTGATTTAAATTGTTTAAATTGCTTATATATATTAATGGTTAAGTTATATTAAAACATGTAAATTTTTATAGATGTCGAATTGGGGAAGACTCCAATATTAAGTAATCAATTATGTGCTATGTGGTATTTATTTAATTTTGGCTTACGCAATCGATTTATCGATGTATGTGGCTCTTTTTCCTAGAAAAAGAAAGCCCTAATTGAATTAATACGTTATACACCTAGATTTGATTATTAATAGGACTTTTTAATAAGATTTGCATGTGGCTACATGTTTTATACATATTTAATTGTTATGATTATGTATATGTGTTTATTTAGTTGTTTTATTTTTTTTATTGTCTATTACTTGTTTTGTTTATTTATTGTGTTGGACATGTTTATTTAAACGAAAGGGTAATTTTTTGAATAGAAAAAAAAATAATACGGACTAAATAATGGCGAAATTGTTTTGTTTTTTTAAGAGTTAAAATTTCAAAGAATTGGTTGATTGATGTTTTTGTACGTAATGGTTAAATAGGCTCGACCGAAGTTTACACACTATAAGATGGGTATAAGGATGGCATCGCATTAAATTGTGGCCTTAGATAGACAACATTCATGTCTTAACGCTCGTTTGTGTGTAAATTAGACTTACCGAACAACCATTACATGTACATTGTCATCTTAAGGGTGAATAATCCACAATTCCACAATGATTATCCAAAACACTATGCCTTCGGGCGTAAGCAAAAGTACGATATAGTGGACGATAATTGATGGTTATTCTTTAATTGGTGAACCCGATACCTCAATCAAAACTTTGTTATTTTACTCTTAGCAAATTGGTAATAAAAATGTTTTGTAAAACCAATGTTATGAAGTTGTATGCATGCTTCTTCATACATTATTTTGATCACATCAAAATAGTTATACCCTTATAAATTAAGTTGAATGCCATCTAATTAAGAACACTTGAAGTTGTAATTTACGTCATAGTGAGACTTGGCGAGATTGCAATGGAGAGGTAAATTTCATAAATTCATTGCTAGCAGATCAACTGATGTAATGGATTTGTGAATTTACAGTTTTTAAGTTAGACGACTTAAATTGAGTAGGAAGTGAGACTTGACTCAAGGCATTAAGATGGGGACTAAACATGCTTACAATACAAATGTTTTGTGATTGTAAATCCCATAAATCTAGGAATTGGACAAATGTTATGCCAATTACTTGTACGACAAGTTACCTCATATTATACTTTCATTACTAGCAGATCAACTGAATGTGATGAAACTATGTTTATGGAGGATCCTAGTTTTCAAGATTATTCTATGGATTTATTTTCCTTGGGTATTTTAATTTTCTTGAAAAATTGTATTATAAAAAATACTAATGTTTTGAACTTTCTTTATCTGTAGAAATGGCTCAAACTGATAACACCAACTTACGTTCTGTGTTCAAAACTTATTTTGAACGAGAAAAATTGACTGGCTCGAAAAATTTCAATGATTGGTACCGTTCACTAAGGATTGTCCTGCGAGTGACTGGTCAACTCGAAATCTTGAAAACGCCTTGTCCTGCTGAACCTGAAGGCGCAGCAGCAACTGATGCTGCTAAGGCCAAATGGAATCTTGATACCAAGGAACATATTGATGTGGCCGCAATGATGTTAGGGGGAATGTCCACAGCTCTTCAAAGACAATTTGAGGAGTATTTTCCCAAGGACATGATTGATGAACTCAAGAAACTTTATGAGAAACCATAAAATGTAGAGATTTACGATTTGATGGAAGCTCTACATGGTTGTAAGCAAGGTCCTGGTGAACCTGTGAGTGCTCATGTGTTGAAAATGAAAAGTTACATGGATCAACTACAAACACTTGGGAAACCCTATGACAATGATATGGCTGTGCACTTAATCAATAGATCCCTTGATAAGGAATTTAGTGGTTTTGTGAGGAACTTCAATATGCATTGCGTGGGGAAGACTGTAAGTGAATTGCACGCACTGCTCATTGATTATGAGAAAGGTACACCACAAAAGGCTCCTACGCCCCAAGTACTAGCAATACAAGGGGGTAGAATTAACAAGCCAAATGCGAACAAGAAGAAGGGTAAAGGAAAGAAGAAGGCTGATAAGAATAAGCAGGTTATGGCTTATCAACCACCTCAACCTAAGAAGAACCCTACTATCAAGAATAATCCAAAGAAGGATCAAGGATGCCATTACTGCAAGGTGATGGGCCATTGGAAGAGGAATTGTCCTCTTTATCTCGATGACTTGCGAAACAATAAGGTCAAGAAGACTGGGCACATGGGCGCCAGCACTTCAGGTAACTTATTTGTCATTGAATTATTTACTTTATCTCGTATGATAAATTCCTGGGTATATGATACTGGATGTGGTATTAATATTTGTAATACACTGCAGGGGTTTAGAGAGGAAAGGAGACTAGCTTATGGGGAGCAATTTCTGCATGTGGGAAATGGAGCACAAGTAGCAGTTGAAGCCATAGGAATGTTTAATTTAGTTTTACCTTCGGGTTTAGTACTTTGTTTAAACAATTGTCATTATGCACCTTCTATAATTAGAGGTGTTGTTTCCTTTTCATGTTTGTTGGATCTCGGTTTTTCTCATACTATTGATGGCAATAAAATTTCTGTTTCTTTAAATGGTGTATTTTATTTTAATGCTGTTGCTGTAAATGGTGTGTTTGAAATTGATATGAATAATTGTGTGACTTCCAACAATAATAATAATTCGATGTACAGCATAAGTAAGAGAATGAAGTATGACTTGAATTCGTCTTACCTTTGGCACTGTAGACTTGCCCATATAGGCAAGACTCGCATGCAAAAGCTGCAACGTGAAGGGCTTTTGAGTAATATCAATGATGAGTCATTTGATAAATGCGAATCTTGTATTTCTGGGAAGATGACGAAGAAACCTTTTCATAGTAATATGGAAAGAGCTTCAGATCTACTTGGTTTAATACACACGGATGTGTGTGGACCACTTAGACATGTGTCAAGGAGAGGTGCTGTCTACTTCTTAACTTTTACGGATGATTTCAGCCGTTATGGTTATGTTTATTTACTTAAGCATAAACATGAGGTGTTTGAAACATTTAAAGTTTTCAAGGCAGAAGTAGAATTGCAATTGGGAAAGAAGATTAAAGCTCTTCGTTCTGATCGAGGTGGTGAATACCTTAGTCAAGATTTTAAAGATTTCTTAACTGAGAATGGAATTGTCCAGAATCTCACATCTCCATATACTCCACAACAAAATGGTGTATCTGAGAGAAGGAATCGTACATTGTTGGACATGGTTCGATCAATGTATAATCTTACTAATCTTACTTTGTCTTTTTGGGATTATGCTCTTGAATCAGCTGTTCGTATTTTGAATATGGTTCCCACCAAGAAGGTTGATAAGACACCATATGAGATATGGACTGGAAAAGCTCCGAACTTGTCTTATTTAAAGGTCTGGGGTTGTGAGGCGTATGTTAAACGTGACTCACAAGATAAACTCCAACAAAGATCTGTAAAATGCATTTTTATAGGATACCCTAAGGAAACTATGGGTTACTACTTTTACTATCCACCTGAGAACAAAGTGTTTGTTGCAAGATATGGTGATTTTCTTGAAAGTGAATTTGTGGTTCAAGAAATCAGTGGGAGAGTATATGATTTAGAAGATGATCTAAATAATGCATTGCCTTCAGAAAACACTAGCACACTTCCTATAGAACCAAAAAGTCTGGGTCCTCCACCGGAAGTTGAAGTAATTCCCATTCGCAGATCTGCGAGATCTGTGAAAGCTCCTGACCGTCTATGTCTTAATGTAGAGGTCGATCAGCATACACTAGGGGATCTTGATGAACCTACTAGTTATAGAGCTGCCATTAAAAGCTCTCAAAAAGCTAAATGGAAAGCTGCTATGGATGGGGAAATACAATCCATGCATGACAATGAAGTCTGGGAAGAAGTTGACTTACCTCCTGGTGCCAAGGTAGTTGGGAGTAAGTGGCTTTACAAAATCAAGACTGACATGAATGGATATGCACACATTTATAAGGCTCGTCTAGTTGCTAAAGGTTTTACTCAAACTTTTGGAATTGATTACGAGGAGACATTTTCTCCTGTAGCAGACATAAGAGCTATAAGAATTCTCATAGCTATAGCAGCGTACTATGACTATGAGATTTGGCAAATGGATGTGAAAACCGCTTTCTTAAATGGTCATCTAGATGAAGACATCTATATGGAACAACCAGAAGGGTTTGAAAATCCAGAATTTCCAAAGCGTGTTTGCAAGCTTAAGAGATCCATTTATGGATTAAAGCAAGCATCACGACAATGGAACAAGAGATTTGATGCTGAAATTAAAAAGTTTGGATTCACTCAAAATCTTGATGAGCCATGTGTGTATCACAAAGCTAGTGGGAGTGATAATGTAACTTTCCTAATTCTATATGTTGATGACATATTGATCATGGGAAAAGACATTCTAAGTTTACAAGCTGTTAAGGCATATCTTGGAAAGTGCTTTTCTATGAAAGATTTAGGAGAAGCTGCATACATTCTGGGAATCAAAATCTATAGAGATAGATCAAGGCGGTTAATTGGATTAAGTCAAAGTGCTTACATTGACAAAATATTGAAGAGATTCAATATGCAAAATTCCAAGAAAGGATATTTGCCGATGGAAGTAAAACATGGCTTATGTAATGAGTATTGTGCTTCAACACCTGAAGAGGTGGATCGCATGAGTAATGTTCCTTATGCTTCGGCTGTAGGATCTATTATGTATGCGGTTAAGTGCACAAGGCCAGATGTGGCGTTTGCTCAAAATATTACCAGTCAATTTCAACAGAATCCAGGTGAAAAATATTGGATTGCTGTTAAACATATTCTTAAGTATTTGAGGAATACAAAAGATATGTTTTTGGTATATGGTGGAAATCCATCTACAGAACTTTGTGTTACAGGTTTCTGTGATGCATCCTTTCAAAGTAATAAAGATGATTCGAAGTCTCAGACGGGTTATGTCTTTGTTATCAATGGAGGAGCTGTAGATTGGAGGAGCAAGAAGCAGAGTACAATTGCGATGTCTGCAACAGAAGCTGAATACATTGCTGCTTCGGAAGCTGCTATGGAGGCTGTTTGGATTAGGAAATTCGTTTCTGGGCTTGGTGTTATGCCTTCAATTGAATTACCTATTGATATGTATTGTGACAATTCTGCTGCAATCATATTTGCCAATGAACCTGGAGTCATGAGAGGCACCAGACATTTTCTACGGAAGTATCACTTTGTTCGTGAAAAGGTTGACGAAGGTGAAATAAATCTGTTGAAGGTTCACACAGATGAAAACTTAGCTGATCCGTTCACTAAGGCTTTAGCCAAAGAAAAGCTTAATGAATTAGCCAATGGAATTGGACTTAAATTAGCTAGTAGTTTCATGCATAACTGTGATTAGTATTTGGATAAAGGATATTGTAAACAATTTTTATTTTAATGAAATAAAGTATGTTGGTATGTTTATTTCCATTTGTTAATTATTGTTGTCCTATTTTTGCATGTTTAAATCCATGAATAAAAGTTATTCTAAATTGTCCGTTGTCAGTTAATAATATGGGAATATTATTAAATTAAGACAAGTATGAAGTTGGTATAATATATTTAGTGTATATTGATGCGTAGTCATGCCATTTCAGATGATATTCGATGATACTGAATATAGGACTTATCCCAACTATATGATGTTACTTTATGGATCTTGTCATTAAGTAAATCATAAGAAGTTATCCTTAGACTTGAGATACAAGATAACGGTCATGAATGTAGTACATTTTTGTGAAACAACTTAACGCTATACGTAAATGTTAGTAATAAGGGTTGTTTTCGGAAGTGTTACAAAGTTTGTGTGTTTTGCTTGTAGTCAATAAAGAATTTGTTCCTTCAAATTAATTTTGGAGTTTAATACTGCTGGGCCCCTCATAGGGTTGTCAAGGTGTTTGCGTGGCCACGCCCAAGGTCTTTTATGAAAGGTTCAAAAGATTTGGTAATCTTGTCAATTTCTAACAACGAGAAACAGAATGGTTAATTAAGGAATGACCTAGATCCATATCCTTATTAACGTAGTATTAGAAACAAAGGGATAATAATAATGAGAAATCATTAAAAGGTTTTCCAGGAGCCTTACTCAAGTTGTACTAGAGGCATCGACGTGTTGCAAGACGCTAATCGATGTGATCACACTATTATGATATGTCTAAGTGGGAGCTGTTGGTTTTATAGACAAAATAATAATAGTCGTGTGTTAGGATTGAACTTGAGATCACGGGATTGCACACAATACGTATGAAGAGGAAATGTAATAATTATTTATAATATGTTATAATTAATTATTAAATACAAAACAAATAAATAATAATTAGTATTATTGATTAATGACTAATTAATTATTAAACGAAGATTAGGAAACTAATTGCTAGGCAATACTTGGAAACAAAAGAAGGTTCCGGAATCCCCTTTGGGATGTTCCAACCGATCGGCCACAAGGAGGAACCCACCTCCTTTGTGCCTTGAGCTCCAAGTAATCTCTAGTATATAAGCAAACCCAAGGTGAAGAGTTTTCTCATAACTTGTACACACACAAATTGGGTTTTCTCTCCTTCTCTCTTTCTTTGGTCGAACCAAATCCGAACACCCCTAAGGGTTTCGAATTTCTTGCTTCCAAAATTGTTTTGTGGTATTTACTTGCATAAACGTTTTCTTGAATTAGTACGTGTGTACAAGAACGTGAATCAAACACACTATTGTTTGATTCTTGGATTGAATTACAAAAAGGTAAGGGGTAATTCATATAATCCTTATAAACCCTAATTAGGGTTCATTGGTTCCGGAAGATTGCATTGATTCTTGTTCGGGCTAGAATCACTACGGTATGTTTACTATTTAAATTAAAGATTAATTAATTACATGTTATTCGATCTATTATAATTGCTTCCGCTCATGCTCACTTTGATGTACTTGGTTTATTAATATGATTGTCATGATATAATAATTCCAACACTTTTAAGGGTGTTTCCAGGATCGTATGTGATCAAACAACTTCATGTATAATCATAGAATCGAAATAAATAGAGAAACAGGAAGAAGATGGGTTGAACCCTTTATATTGATAATGAATAATCGAATGGGTTGATTTTGTTTACAGAATTCCTACTCTATATATAATATATGAAACGTTGTCTTTAAGAGACATAACGATTCATCAAGGCGTTGCAACCCTAAACTAAAACGTTACAATAAAAAATAACCGTTTAACTATCTATTGGGTTTGATAGCACTTGGCCCAAACCAGAAAATATATGCAGGCTTTTATTCTTTGACCTTGTTCTCTTTTCTTGTCTGTGTCGAATTGCAGCAGCCCTTATGTTGAAAAACAAAGATTAATGGATTATGTTTTCCAACATTTTTTAAAGCAACTAGTTAACACACATGCACGCCTCTGATTAGGTTGAACTCATAATTAATAACCTTTGGTTGATGAGACACACTTGGTACTGTTTGGGCATGCCCAGGATATGAGTACTATATATGTGTAATTTTACTTTAATCTTTATTTCTTTTATCTCTAACAGGAAGAAAATATACGTGGACATGATGGATCATACATCAAATATTTACTGAATGAAAATACAGGTTGGACAACCAAGGATGCACATGAGCATGTAACTAACTTAATTTCAGATACATGGAAGCGTCTCAATGAGGAGTTGCTCTCCCCTAATCCTTTTTCAGATACTTTCATTAAGAGCTCCATCAATACTGCTAGGATGCTGCCTTTGATAGTTAGCTCTGGTGGTACCTGCGCTACTTAAGAATTATATCAAGTCTTTGTTACGTGATAGTTAATTATCCAATGCAGTTATGCAGATTCTTTACCCTCTTTATTTTTCAATTGATATGTGATTTATTGTTATCAATAAATAAGCAATTGCTAGAAAAAAAGCATTTCTTTCATGGTATGTAATACTAGTTATATATTGACACTAGAAAAGTGTTTCTGGTTTTTTAGTGATGCTTTTTTGAAGTGAAGTGTTTATTTACCATAATCATAATTAACAAAACATTCTGATGCAAGAACAAAGGTATCTCAATATATACAAATTTTGAAAGAAGGAAAATTCACAAAATGCCTAAATTTAGGCTTCCCAACCAAATTTGATCGTATACATTTATCATCTACTCCCTCAATACTTGTCCAAATTAATATCATGAAATTTAGTCTTCCAACTCTATAGCGTCTTTAATTTTTTCCCAAAGTTTCATATTTTTGGATAAGTATTCGTCGTTTTATGACATGAAGCTTACAACCACGCATGTACATCCTAATTTTGTATCACTCTAGATCCGTTGGAAATCTATAACTAGTGCTACACGTACAACTCCGGTTTGGATGATTAGTTCTCTCTTAGAAAACAGCATCTTCAACTCTAGTTGATCCCTCTGCTCACATGTGAAGTTGATACCAGCATAGAGACTTTATTATATCCTCGAGGAAAGTATAGACCGGCCTTTGTTTATTTCGTTGTTGAATATGGTAGGGATGTAACATTAGAACTCTTGCATTTGTCTTGGCCTTTTTGGAACTAGCTAGATCCAAGATTTGCTAATCTTGAGAAACTTTTGTTCTTCTTGAATCACATGTCACAAATATCAATATTTATTCTAACACACTTGTTGCGTCTACAAGTTCAGTTCTTACCTACGGCACCTTTACCACACTTTTCCGTGTTTAGGAATAACACTTGCGTCTGCATCCCATGAAAATTGTCTTGCATAAACTAACCTTTGCAATTTTTTTTTTCTCCCAAACAGAAGACATTCCACACAAAATATTAAGATTTATGTCATCATTTTGCTACCAAGTATTCTACTACGTCGACGTATCATAGGTTTCCTTCAGTTGATTGCTACCAACTGAACAATTCTCTGTGCAAGGTAAATGATGTTGGAAACTTTATGGTCATCAACTATTTTAGGTGATTGTTATTTACTATAGACCAATTGGAATCCTTATTAAGCTGCAACACAGTTTAGTGAAGTGTGGAGTGCATAATCGTTTGAGCTAATATGATTATGACCACGACAAGGTCTGGGGGTCAATGCTTTTCATGAATCGGTACTAACCGTTTTATCCGACCACTCTACAAAAAAGCTTAAATAGAGAGGTTAAATAGCTTCAACAAGATCGTTGTGGACCACTCTATATTGTAAACAGCCAAATTAAATCGAGAGGTTAAATAGGTTCAACAAGATCGTTGTGGACCACTCTATATTGTAAACAGCCAAAGTTGTATATAGACTACATTGTTTTTCCCACACAAGATATTGTTTATTGATACGATATTTATAATGCAACTACATCAAGAAACCCTAATGGACCACAAACCCACAAGTCGGGCTTGGGAAGATATTGCTTATTGATAAGATATTTATAATGCAACTACATCAAGAAACCATAATGAACCACAAACCTACAAGTAGGGCTTGGGCCGAATATCAGTGGAGTAGAAAACACAAAACATGAAATTGTAACTAATAGCAAGCAAGCAGATATATGAGTCTTTGAGATAGACAACAATTCTTCACCATTGATGTGCGTTAGGACATCAAAAAAATTCCAAGCTGTCTCGAAACTCAGCAGATAAAATATGCGGTACGATGAAAAGAACTTGTAGCTTAACCAATGATGATTGATGCGCATTAGGACATCAAAAAGGTTGCACAATGAATATTGAAGAAGTAACCTCATACGCCTATCGAAAAAGAATACCAATGTCGAGCGTTAAGTCGACTTTTAGGTGAACTTTAGATGAAGTCTGATAAAGCTGTAACCGACTTTAGGTTGAAAAAAGAAAAAAAAAGTGAAAATTGTCGAGTTCAAGTCGAATGTGTGGAGGTCTAAAGAATTGACTTTTAAATCAAATTCTAGTTTATATATATATATATATATATATATATATATATATATATATATATATATATATATATATATATATATATATATATATAGAGGGATGAGATCAAATAAAAAGAGTTTTTTTTGTAAGAAGGGTAAGAAGGGTTTTAGACCTTTGATTAAATAATCAATGGTTGAGATTAATTATCATTCTAACTAACTAATAAGGGTATAAAAGTAATTTTACATCCTAACTATAATTCTAACAACCTATTTAATAAACCCGCTTTTCTTCTTCTTCCCTATAAACCAAAATACACAGATCCCTCTATCCTCTTCTCATTCCATCTCTCCCCTTCTCACCGAAAAATGCACGGTTTCCCACCTTAGATAAACACACAATTTTCAATCAAATTAGGGTTTGTAAACCCAATCAAATTAAGCTTTTCAATCAGCTCCCCAGTGTTCAATCAAATTAGGGTTGGTAAAACCAATCGCTTACTAACATATTTACAATCGTGGATTATAAGCTCATTTTCGAATTTTTCCGAAATTTCATCGATTAATAATTGTGATAATCAAGGTATGAATTTCTTATTTTTGTTGTTTACTGTATTTGATAAAAATTGGTGTTTTCAGTGTAAGTTGTTGAAATCATATTTTTTGTGGATTTTTACCTCACAGATTAGTGTTATTAGTGTCATTTTTTAAAAGTTTGTATTTCTAGTAGATTCTGATGTACAAATTTGTGTATCTGTAACACGAAATTTTGGTATTAGTGTAATTTTTGAAAGTTTGTATTTGTAGTAGATTCTGATGCATAAATTAGTGTATGTGTGACATGAAATTTTGGTATTAGTGTAATTTTTATTTGTAGTAGATTCTAATGCACAAATTAGTGTATCTGTGACATGAAAATTTGGTATTAGTGCAATTTTTTGATTTTTTTTTATTTGCAGTAGATTCTAATGCACAAATTAGTATTATATTTTTTTCAGTACATAATATGGTGTTATAAGTGTGATTGATCAAACATTGATTCTGGGTGGAATTTGATGCACAAATAACTTGTATTGGTGTATCGTAAATTTGTGTTATTAGTGTAATTTTATTAAAGTTTGTTTTTTTTCTTATAGAAATTTGATGCACTAACTAGTTTTATATCATTTTATTATGTTTTTTTTTTGTTCATAGTTGATGCATCTGACCCGGTAGATGTTGATAACCTACGAATGAGAAAACATTTCATTTGGTCTTGTTCGTTTGGCTGATGGGAAAAAGTTTTACAAACCTGATGTTCAAGATGCCATGAAACCATTAAAGGGAAAATTGTTTAAGACGTTAGAAGATGCTTTACAATTTAGCCTCTTAGGACGAAAGTGCCTAGAGGTCTTGGGTTCGAACCACCTGCGATGACTTCGAGCTATTGAAAATGGTAGTCGCCTGGGATTATTCAGCTCCAATGTCGAGTCGGAACCCAGATTAAAAAAAAAGATGCTTTATAGTTTTACAAAATATACGTGAAGCTTAGTGGTTTTGAATTCGAAAATCTACTCAATATAACAGGAAAGATGGTAAAGTGAAGAGGAAGTATTTTGTTTGTAGTAGAGAAGGATTTAAGCCGATTGCACCTAAGGTTGTGGTAACTGATCAGGTTCTAGCAATGAAGATAACTATTGAGAAGGAGTTCACCAATTCAAGACTGATGGTGCGAAAAAGGGAAGACAATGTAAAAAAAGTGGTGAACTAGATGCAGTGACTATCCGAACTGCAAAAAATTCAACAAAAGAAAAGGAACACGCCTGATGCTTAATTTTGTTACACAACTATTTGTGAATCAAAATTATCATCCACTAGGAGTGTATTTTACTGTTAATAATACACTTGTCATTGTTTAGATTACAGATTTGTTTCTTTTATTTGTTTTTATTTTTGTTTTTGTTTTGTTTTGGTTTTTTTTCATAGTATTACTAGTATACCTGAATAAAAAATTACAAAATCATGTAAAAAAAACTATTTTACTATCTTGCAGTTATAGTATGTGTTTTCATTCTTGTAATTTTAATGCACATTTAGCTTAATTTTCCAGCACAACAATTTTGATTAAAAATAAAGTTGATTTGTGCATTAAATCTTTTTATATAAAGTTTGAAAACACAATTAGAAGTTGTCTGTGTGGTTGAATTACTTGCTGTTAATACAAAGTACCTGATGTAGAGACAGTAATGCAAAAAGTTAGCATAATGAACTTTGGATTTTCCTAATAAACCATTGAACCTTAAAATTTCTTAAACCAACTGGTTCTTAATGCCACGTAAGTGTTATATCTTCTAAAATCAACATGTAAGTTGTCACTGATTCACTTTCTCCACTTCTAAACCACAAAACCAAACACCCCTTTCAAGGCACTTTTCCATTGACATGCCCCTTCAAGGCACTTTTCCATCTTCTGAGATTTATAATCCATACGTTTGTTATATTCATAAAAAAAAAAAGATTTGTTATTTTACACAGCCTGTTTTGACCCGTACCAAAAATAGATTTTAGTTTCCATATTAAGTCGTACTAAAAGATGAATCATTTTTTACGAACATAACGAACATATTGATTGTAAAACTAAGACATTTGAAAGAAGGTTGCGGAAGTATTAAATGGGCCATATAGTTAGAAAATGTACTATACGACCTAAAGTGCCTGAGAATAAAAAACAAGTATTATTCTAAAACTGAGAACATTTTAATGAGAATACTACCAACTCGAGTTCCCAAAAAGTTTCCAAATGGCACAACTTTTTCTGTCACAATAATCGTGTGCTATTTTTATTCTCAATCTAGATTTAAACAGTTACATGACAACTTTATTCCAATCATATGAAAACTAATTACAAATATGTTTTCTTTATGTTTCAGAAAAATCTCTGGAAAGCACAAATTATAAAACAGCTTTCTTATAGACATCATATGAAAACTGATGCACATTCAGCTTAATTTTAATGCACAAAACAACTTTAATTTAAACATATCATGCCAGTCATAGAAACAAACCATATTAAGTAATGCAAAACTAAAAAAGAAAAAAAAATCACATCAAAGATACATAAAACTGTACTTCACACCATAAGGGATCCAATTCCCAAATGCAAATCGCAAACCTAATACAGTTCAACAAAAGTATAAGAATTCCTTAGACATCATTTTTCTGTTTCTTAACACTGACTTGGATACAAATTCTTTTTCCAAACAAAGCATAATGAAACTAAGAAATGTTCTTAAGATGTTTTTGTATACGCATAAACCTATTCTTCAAGAGCTTCATTTTATTCTCAATTGGCATTTTGAGATATTCCTCCGTTTCTTTCACAACACTTATACAGATGTTTAGATTTGTTTTGAGTATTCTTGAAAGATACTTCCTCCTCAATTCATAAATCTGTTCTGCCCCCTCATTCTTGAATCCACATTTCCAATTCTTCACTGCAAATTCCATATATGTCTCCATATGGCACATCATAAAAATACCACAATCTATACAATTATCTTCTATTCTCCAACTCATTTATACTCTTTTACAAACTGCCTTCTTCATTGAGTTAAGTTTTGGATGTTCTACAAATGCAAAGTAGCCGAAGAAAAGTCGTTTGTGCAAAGAATATAATTGAACTTCAATAAATATTTTAATGCACATAGTGATTCATTTTTTAGCATATACAGTGTATAAATATGTTGTTACAATTCATACCATCGTCTTCAAGCTTTCTCCATATCTATCCTCCACAGGTATTTCACTTCCATTTTTTCTGTTGTCCAATATTTCTATCTTTTGATTTTACTAATTGAAGACAAGCAGATAGTAGTGAGATTTTTCCGTTAGAATAGGGAAGAATACCTGTTCAATTATATGTTTTGTTACAACACAGTAATATATGATATACTTCAACATGCGTATGCCAAGTACTCACTGAAAAGTTGTTTTTGCAAAGAACATAATTGAACATAGGCACATTTAGCTCGACCATAATGCACAAAACAATGTTTTTAAACCATAACGCCTTGAGTACCCATGTATATCACTTTTACTAACTTCTTGTGAAGATGAAGCACATTCTGCTCGTTTTCAATGCACAAAAAATTGTTATTTTAAACCATAACGTGATGAGTATCTAGATATATCACTTTACCGACTTCCGTTGAGTACATACGCATATAACTTTTACTAACTTACTATAAAAACTAAGGCACATTTAGCCATTTTGATGCGGAAAACAGTAATATTTCATACAAAGGCATGTTGATTGTCTAAGGATATGTCTTTTACTAACTTCTTATAAAAATTAAGGCACATTTAGCCATTCAGATGCACAAAACAGTGATATTTCATATAAATGCGTGTTGATTGTATAAGAAAATGTGTTTTACTAACTTCTTATGAAAACTAAGGCGCATTTAGTCATTCTGATGCACAAAATAGTGACATTTTTGCACAAAACAGTGATATTTCATACAACGGCATGTTGATTTTCTAAATGTATGTCTTTTACTAACTTTTTATGAAAACTAAGGCACATTTAGCCATTCTGATGCACAAAATAGTTTTATTTCACAAAACTCATGGATTATTCAATCGTTTCGCGTTGTTACTATCTTCCTACAAAAATTAATGCACACTTAGAACATTTTTTAGTGCATAAAATATTGTTATTTCACACAACTCACAAGTTATCCAACTATATCGCACCTTTACTAACTTTCTATAAAAAAATTAATGCACACTTAAGCCATTTTTTAGTGCACAGAACAATGTTTATTCACAAAACTCATGAAATTATCCATCCGTGTCGCATTTAATAACTTTCTATAAGAACTGAAGCACATTTAAACGATTTTATAGTGCACAAAATAATGTTATTCTACACAAATCAACGAGTATCAAAATATATCTCACTTTTACTAACTACCTACAAAAACATACGCTCATTTAGCCCATTTTCTAGTGCACAAAACAATTTTATTTCATACAACTCACAAGTATCAATATATCATACTTTTGCTAACTACCTATGAATTATATCACACATTTAGCTAATTTTCTAATGCACAGACCAATGTCATTTCACCACTTTTTTCTTCAGTTCCACTTTCCCCATTAGCATCCATACTCTCTTCTCGATCGTAAAAGCCTGTATAGTTCACTTATTATTATTCATCATGTTCTTAATGCAAAAAAAATTGTAAGACTTAACCAAGAACATGTTGATTTCCAACGCCTACCAATTTGCCTAACTTCCTATGAAAACTAATGCGTGTTTAATGCACAAAACGTGTAAGTTTTAGCCGTAAATATGCTGATTTCCCGCACTTATAAATTTGCCTAACTTCCTGTGAAAACTAATGCACAAAAAAGTTAAAGTTTCAGCCGAGAACATGTTAATCTGATTTCTAGTATGTATCACTTTGCCTAAATTCTTATGAAAACTAATGCGCATTTAAACCGATTTTAATGCACAAAAACATGTAAGTTTATCCAAGAACACTATGATTTCATACACATATCACTTTACCTAAATTCCTATGAAAACTAATGCGTGTTTAGCTTGTTTTAATGCAAAAAATAATGTAACCTCAAACAAATAACGATTACACAAACAAGTCACATTCTGACAAACATTTTATGAAAATACAATCAAATCTGGTTAAGATGTCACATTCCAACCAACATTTTAATGCACAAAACAATTAAATCTTGTTCTAATCCTTATTTTAGTGAACAAAACAAAAACTCTTTCTAATCCTTATTTTAATGCACAAATCATTTTTTATATCAAAATCTTATAAACAAATCACAAACCATTAAGATAAGGGGCCTAAAAAAAGTCCCTTTCTAATACAGTTCATAAAAAAGAATCCAAATTGTCAAATCATACAATTAAAACTAACAATTAGGGTTTTACAATTAAAATTTGATGAGCTATTTGGGATAAAAGTAACATACCTTTAAATCTTTAATTAAAGTTTTATTGAATGGTGGAGAGATCCAAGATAAACTCTTGATACTCTCTTTTCACTTCGTCTTTTTGTTGCTGCTAATATTTCCGCACAAAATGCATTTAAAATCAGGTTCCTGTATGATAATATGAACAAAAGCAGTCTTATTTTACTTACCATTTCTTTTCTCCGCCATTTTTGATCTGTAAAATTATGGATTAAAGCTTCGGTGAAGAACTATTGATTTTCCGATGAGAGTTATATGATTGGGAGAGAGAAAGTAGTTGGAGGAGAGAGAGAGTAGGTGAAGAATGAATTAGATTAAGGTTTAAAATAGGTATATTATTAAAAGACGGGTTTGCCCTTCCAGCTTTAATATTATTTATAACTTAATCTCATCCGTTGATTTTAAATCTAATGGTCCAAAATTCTTCTTATTCTTTTTACTAAAAATCCTCTTTTTATTTTAACTCTCCCCTATATATATATATATATATATATATATATATATATATATATATATATATATATATATATATATATATATATATATAATGCAACTACATCAAGAAACCCTAATGGACCACAAACCCACAAGTCTTGGGAAGATATTGTTTATTGATAAGATATTTATAATGCAACTACATCAAGAAACCATAATGGACCACAAACCTACAAGTCGGGCTTGGGCCGAATATCACTGGAGTAGAAAACACAAAACATGAAATTGTAACTAATAGCAAGCAAGCACATATATGAGTCTTTGAGATAGACAACAATTCTTCACCATTGATGTGCTTTAGGACATCAAAAAAATTCCAAGCTGTCTCGAAACTCAGCAGATAAAGTATGCGGTACGATGAAAAAAACTTGTAGCTTAACCAATGATGATTGATGCGCATTAGGACATCAAAAAGGTTGCACAATGAATCTTGAAGAAGTAACCTCATACGCCTATCGAAAAAGAATACCAATGTCGAGCGTTAAGTCGACTTTTAGGTGAACTTTAGATGAAGTCTGATAAAGCTGTAACCGACTTTAGGTTGAAAAAAGAAAAAAAAAAGTGAAAATTGTCGAGTTCAAGTCGAATGTGTGGAGAAAACGTCTAAAGAATTGACTTTTAAATCAAATTCTAGTTTTTTTTTCTTTTTTTTTTTTTTTTTTTTTTTTTTTTTTTTTTTCAGCAGAAGGAGTTGTGAATGGTGAGGAACTTTGCATACTTGGGTGGTGTTGCATCGTTAACCATGGTGATGTAGATGATCACAACAATCACCAGGTTGTGTTTTGTATAGGTAAAAGAAACAAATAGGGATTTGGTTTTATGAATGTAATTAATGCAATCACTACAAGAGTTTGATGCAAGGGATTTTAGTTGGACTGTAGTGCGTGGGATTTCTTTATTGATACGTGGTGGTGATATTTGTGGACGGCAGTAGGGTAGAGAAGTAGGCTAAAGATGGCGACCGGTGCAATTTAGGGTTAAGGATCGGCTATTAGGGCCTGATACCATGTAAACAGCCAAAGTTGTATATCGAATACATTGTTTTTCCCACACAATATATTGTTTATTGATACGATATTTATAATGCAACTACATCAAGAAACCCTAATGGACCACAAACCCACAAGTCGGGCTTGGGCCGAATATCCCTTCTAACATATATGAGGGGTGATCTATTTGAGTAGGAGACATTAAGATCGGGTTAAAGAGATGTCTTTATCATTGAATAAAAAGATCGGATGAAAACCGATCTATCTAATAATTTCGTTTTTTCCACCATTTAATCATTACCACAATACTAATAATACGGAGTAATATCTTAAGCTAGCTCTAAAGGTACTATGATTATATAATAACATCAGATTGTCAGTTTAAGTCTGAACTAAAACAAGTGATGTATGTGAATATTTTACATTCAAGAGTGTTTATTTTACTTGGTGTGGATACAACTCACCTTGTATCATTTACATTACGTAGACAAGGGAATGGGATGAAGCCGTGCGACAGGAATACAAACCAAAGGGTTCGCTCTAGGAAGTGCGAGACCGATACCCTCTTCCATATCAACCCTATTTAGATTTCCATCTTTCCCAGCCTTCCAGTCAAAGCATTGAATAATAGAACCAAGAGTCACATGTACCACCATCAATGCTAGCGAAGTCCCTGGGCACATCCTTTTCCCGCCCCCAAATGGTACCAATTGAAAGTGTTGTCCTCTAACATCCAACTGTTTGTTTTCAAATCTTTCAGGCATGAATTCAAGTGGATTTTCCCAATGAGCCGGGTCTCGCCCAACCTCCCATACGCTTATGAAAATAGTAGTATTTGCTGGAATATGGTAACCACCCAAAGTGCAATCTTCAGTTGATAGTCTTTGAATCAACGGGGCAATGGGGTGCAGCCTTAATGATTCCTTAACTATTGCTTGAAGGTAAGGAAGGTTTGGAATGTCCGACTCCTGTAAAAGTCTGTTTTTTCCAACAACTTGGTCAATTTCTTCTACTGCTTTTTTCATTATGTTTGGATGGTTGATGAGTTCTGCTAAAGTCCATTCTACAGTTAACGCGGAAGATTCTGTTCCTGCTGTAAATATATCCTGGAAATTTTTAAGGAACCCGTATGAATATGTTAGTTGAGGCAAATTCATACTGCAAAACTAAATAAGTTGGACTATTATGACTTGCTAGCTATATAAATTACCAGAATGAAGGCTTTAATGCTGTCTGTGGTCAACTTCATCTCCATGTTCTCGTCCTCAGAAATGTCGAGTAAAATGTCGAGCAAGTCCCTCACGTGTCCTGTATCCGTCTTCTGCTTTCTTGCTTCTTGATGCTCCCTCAAAACACTTTCCAGCAATGCATCCAATCTTGTGTGAATATCAATGGACTGTTTTCCGAATCCCTGCAAGTCTAGATTCTTACAAAACCATATATGATCCGAAAGGTTAAATTTACTGGCAAGCGCACTAATCTCAGTAGTTATCTTCCTTATATCCACTGCCTCATCCTCTTTTTCTGAACACCTCTTGCCCATAAGCATTCTAGATATCACATTGTTTGTCATTTTCGTAAGTTCCAGTCCAAGTTCCACCGACTTCCCATCGTTTGCCTTCTGTGATAAACATTTGATCAAGCGATTAATTTCATCGTTCCTTACTGGAAGGAGGCCGTCCAGTGTTCTAGTGTTGAGGAGTTGTGACATGACAATCTTCTTCATGAACTTCCAGTATGATCCATAGGGAGCAAAGATGAAAGCGCTGGCTCCGTAGGAAATGCGATCTACGGATGAGTTATGGGGTTTGCCTAAAAACGCATTATCGTACGTTTTAAAGATTTCTTTTGCCGTTTCTGGGGATGAAACGACGACACACGGTGTAGAGCCAAGATAGAGGCGAAAAACAGGCCCATACCGAATAGAAAGCTTGTGAAAAGTTCGATGAGGGCTTGAAGCAAGGACTAGGAGGTGGAGGTGGCCAATGATGGGAAGGGCAAATGGACTCGGAGGAAGACGATGATTAGCATGAATTAACTTGGACAGCTTCCAGATAAAGATGGTAAAGATCAAGCATAAGGTACAAAAGGAGAAGTAAACTTGGAGTTCATCCATGATAAGGTGTCAGCTTTGGGTTTTGAGCAATTTGTATGGATTTGCAGTTTGTGAAGGGGTCGGTTTTTAGTTAATAATGTAAAGGATTGCAGTTTGTGGAGGGGTTTTGAGCAGTTTGTTTTTGTATGGTTTTTGAGCAATTTGTATGGATTTGCAGCTTTCGGTTTAGAGAGTTAGGTGTGGAACCACCAATATTATTGGTGTGTGGAACCAGTGTTTTGAAACCCGGGTCGACCTGGTCGGGTTAAGCGGTTCGACCGGTTCCGGCCAAAAAATGGGTAGAAAAAACCCGGGTTTCTAAAACCGGGTTAACCGGTTAGACCCGCTGGGTTTTAAGTGACCCGGGTCAACCCGGTTCTCGAAACCCGACCGGGTTTTGTTTTTTCAAAATTTTTTAATAAAAACCTGGGTTGACCCGGCGGTCGAACCGGTTGACCCGGTCAAAAATATAAAAAAATAATAAATTGAAAACCGAGTTGATCCGGTGCCTGATGACTCGACCGGGTCGATTTCGAACCCGGTTTTCGAAACATTGTGTGAAAGCACCGATATTATTGGTGTGTCATTTCGTGACACCTCATCACCACCTAATAAGACTTTAATATTTAATAACTAAAAAAAAAAAAACTAAACCCGCAAAATACCCCACCCAAAATACGCCACACTCACAAAAAATTTAAAATAAAAAACTAAATTAAATTAAATAAATACAACGGTACCAGCCATTGCAACAATGCAGGTACCAACGGCGCACCAATGGCGCCGTCGACGGTGCAGCAACTGCGACGTCAGTGGTTAGTTATTGTGGCGAATGGCGCGTGGCGAATGGCGCTTAACCCTCTTCTACATCGTGCTCTCTTACAGATTATGTGTTTGTTGATGTGTGGTTGCATTCTAGATCAATTATATGATATATTGTTTTACAATCTTTTATATAATAATAATATTTCATAAGTATTTTGCTAAAACAACTTTATTGAGAAAAAATCGAGCAAATCACGTTGTTTTATTTTGACACGTGGCAAAATTGAACATTTTTGTTCGTCAATTGAAAATCAAAATTTAAAAAAAATTGGGGCAAACTTTGGTAAATTTATTAGAGAAATTTGGTGGGAAAAAACAATAAAAATTTGCCCACGCATGTAAAAAATGAGAATGAATGTAAAATATGAGGATTCAACCCACGCATTGTGGCGGAGCGTTTGTATACGACAGTATTTTATGCGTTGGAAGAGTAAATATTTCTGAATTAAGATCGACTTAGTTAGGTTAACTGTAGTGTATTTTTGT
This sequence comes from Artemisia argyi, assembly GCA_030686995.1. Taxonomy (NCBI): domain Eukaryota; kingdom Viridiplantae; phylum Streptophyta; class Magnoliopsida; order Asterales; family Asteraceae; genus Artemisia; species Artemisia argyi. The sequence goes on along the minus strand of CM060680.1, from coordinate 144,631,852 downwards.
GCATTAGAATTTCGGGATGAGTTTATATTCTTATTAGTTTTTGAGATAATCACTTTTGTATAATTAGTTGCATACCAACCGCAATAAAAATGATTACAGATATCGCAATCCTCGCATTTCGTATTCTTGTCTAAAATTATTGGTATGATCCGACTAATATTCGCGATGGTCATCACAAAACATAAAATTTACAAAAAAAATGACATCTCTGATAACGCTCAAAATTAACATGTTTTTATGAGCGTTATTGTCGATTTTATGATCACTTTTATGAACTTATGGTACTTAATTGAACATAATTCGTGTTTTAGGTTCATGGAAGCTAAAGTACAAGAAAATGATGAAAAAGACGAAGAAACGATCAATAAACGAAGATTTATGCATGAACGAAGAATTCCCGACAAATGAAAGTCTCTTGGAGTATGTTCGAGAAGATAAAAGTCATGAAGTTGTCACTCAAAAGACTCAAGAATAAAGTACAAGAGGGAAAACGAGAAAAGAAATGAAGAAAAGAAGCTCGAACGAAGAATTAATGGAAGACTCGTTGTTCCCGACACACCTTCACCATTTTGGCCATAACTTGAGCATACGGACTCCGTTTGACCCCCCGTTCGCGGCCACGGAAAGCTAAGAGAAAGATCTACAACTTTCGTGTTTATGACTTTCGCCCAACCAATTTGATGGATGACCATCCGAACGGATGGAGCCCTCGTACAGATTTTGGAGACCTCATTCTACCCGATTCTAGGCCATTCTTTTTAGTATTCTAGGTCCTTCTAAACTACTTGGAGGCCAAGTTGATGTATTAATAAGTCTAGGCCTTGAGAGGAGTATAAATAGAGACCTTTACATGCATTTCTAATATCACCTTACCAATTCTCTCTATTCCAACTTGAGAGAACACCTCTCCTACCACCATTACTCCCTCTCATACCAAAAATTCGTCCATAAAATTTCAGGAAACTTTGGAGGTCCAAGAAGTCATCATTTGAAGGTCAAAACATCAAGAAGTCATCACCAATATTTGAGGCATCATTACTACATCATTTGTTATCTTATTTCAATCATTGTAAGACTTTTAATTATGATTTCTAATGTTCAAAATTCTGAGTTTATGTTCATGTTTGCTATGAGTGGCTAGTAGTCTTTTTACACTTGTTTTGATGATGTTTTATGCTTAGTGATAGTTATGATTGTGATAATATGTTTTAATTCAATTTCAAGTCAATCCTAAGAACCAATTGTACCTTAAGTTTCATAGTGACATTTGTTGAGTCAAGGTTAACTAATTGATAATAGTTTCAAGGGTCGAAAGATTTGTTATTATTCAACTAGTTATAATCATTTGTCTATGAATGATTGTTTTTCACCATAATTATTCTTGACTAAACAAAGAAACAAGAAGTATGATTGTAATGAGAATGCTTTTATAACATCAAATCGGATTGTTTGTAAACCTTTAGTTGGATTAAAGTTTAGATGTTTATAAACAATTGTAACCTTTTTGTATATGAATGGGTTACCTTTTGTAATGACCATTTCCTAAGAGTATTTGATTTGTAATAAGAGTTTGTTCTTGTGTTTAAGATATTCACCATACCTTATGAACCTTGGATGGATCTTGAATTGATTGGTTTACACCTAAAGCTTGTTTTTATAAACTAAGATCTTGGCCAAAGTTTAATTTGTAAGAACAATAGATTAGACCGCCATCTAATTATCACAACCAACATGTTATTAAAAGTTATCACAATCATGTGTGTCATTAAGTAGTAAACTAGTCTAAGCAAGTGTAGTTTTTAATGTTATTGAATTCACATAATCATTGCTTATATGGTATTTTGGATCGTGACAACCTATTACCATCTTTTTATTGCTTACTATTACATAGATTCTTTACAATTGAAAACACCCAAATCCTAGTGAACGACCTCGGCTTACCAACCAAAACTAACTACATACGAAAGGGTCATACTTGCCCGTGTGTTCTTAGCTTTATCCGGTAATTTGTGTTATAAATTTAAAACTAGTAGTCGCGAGACACATCAAGTTTTTTGCGTCGTTGCCGGGGATTTGTTTGTGTTTTTGTTTGCTTTGTTTCTGTGCTTTAATCATTCCCTAGTTGTTTCGTTTTTGCTTTCGAGAAAAAAAAATCCGAGCTGCCCATCCGATCGGCTTACCGTCCATCCGATCGGATAACCAAGAAAATTATTTACCGAGCCATCCAACCGATCGGTTTGATATTCAACCGATCGGTTAGACCTAAAAACCAATCCAACCGATCGGTACAAACCCGTATCCGATTCGGTTAGACCAATAACCCAATCCAACCGATCGGCTTGTCCACCAAACCGATCGGCTGAGCCTTTTCTTTTTACAAAACCATTTTTTTTTCAAAACCCATTTTTACCTTTTCACCTTAGTTCGAAACAAACACCACCCAACCCACCCTTTGGAGTGATTTATTTTTTTTGTGTTCTTGTTATTTTCTTTTCTTATTTGTTTCTTTAGTAAATTATTTTGTAAAATTGTCTTTTTAAATTTTTGAACGTCTTTTAATTAAAAGTTTAAAAAAAAAGTCTATTAAAAAATAGTTTTGTCATAATTAGTTTATTTTTTCTTAAATTTCTAGTAGTTATAATAGTAACGATTTTCTTATATTAGTTAAAACTTATTTTTGTTTACTTCAACTTAAAAAAAAAAATACAAAAAGATTTTTCTTAGTGTTCATTTTCATTATGTTTTTATTTTTACTTTTTGTGATATTTTACGAATTGCTCCGGGTTTGTATAAACTCACACTCATGGGGTAAACAACTTGTTAGTCCACTTTACGAGCTTAAACGTAAAATCAAAAAGAGGATTCGTAAACCCGATAAGACACCAATCTTACCCTTAAAGATCGAATCAACCGAACTTTATTCAAAATCACCATTCATCGAGGAACTTTTTGTGGTAATCGACATAATCGAAGAGAAAGTTGAAACTCAACCCGATTCCCTACCTGTAACCGTCATTGATCCCGATGACCAACCCATGTGGTCAAGCACTAGGACCGTTGCACCAACACCTAGTTCCGCTATTATTCAACGCCCTTTTCCAAACAATTTCCATATCAAGGGTACCCACGTGCAAATGATTCGGGAGAATCAATTCGATGGAAGAATCTGATCCGATCCTCACCGACACATAGCTGATTTTCTTGAGATTAGTAACCTATTCCATTATGGTGAAAATCAAGAGGAAGCGGTTAAATTGAGGACTTTTCCTTTCTCATTGTCCGGAGAAGCCAAGATTTGGTTGAACGAATTAAATGAAGGAACAATTACTACGTGGGAAGAGATGAGAGAAGCTTTTGTTAGCCGATACTTTTCTCCCGCAAAGTTTAAACGTCTCCTAAATGACATTCACAACTTTCAACAACTCGATCACGAAACTCTCATTGATGCTTGGCTCCGTATGAAAGATATGCTTCGCACTTGTCATGGACACGGTTTAACCAAAGGAGCGATCATTCAAACATTCTATCATGGTTTAGATAATCCAACTCAAGGAATTCTTGATACTGGAGGAATGTTCCTCTACAATACTCCCAACGAAGCTTACAAAACCCTTGAGGACAAGGTCCAACTCAAGCTTGATTTCTCGAAAAATTCTCTAATCGTGCCCAAACCAAAAACCGTTGTTTCCGCCGGTGGAAGCAACATCAATGCCGATCATTCCACATTGATTGAGAAATTAGAAGCTCTCACCAGACATATTGACGTTGAATTCAAGAAGATAAGGCAAGAGCTGAAGGAGATACGAGATGCTCGTTGATGAGTGTGCAAATACTCATCATTTTTACCTTTTCTGAGCTGCCAAAACATCTAAAAACACTCAATATTGTATCAAAATAGTAAAAATATCTCAGGAATGTGTTTTATATGTTTCAAATGCAAAACAATCAAAAACAGATGAAAAACGCATAAAGTTTGCATAATTGGCAGTTTCAGTCCCTCAAGTTTTATTAATTGGCAAAACTAGTCCCTGAAGGTTTGAAATTAATAAAAAGTAAACTTTAGTCCATGGGAAGTCAAACATGTTCACAAATAATCCCTGGATGAAAGTTTACACAAACTGGCAATTTTTACCCCTCAAAATCCAAAATTGGCATAAAAGGTCCCTGAACTTTCAGAACTTGACAAAACCAGTCCCTGGTGAAATATTTGTGAAAGAAAGTCAATTTGGTCCTTGGGAAATCAAAAGTTATCAGAATTGGTCCCTGGGTGAAAGTTTGAAAGGTTTACAATTTTGGCCCTTTAACTTTGGAAAATTACATAAATGGTCCCCGGGAATTTTAAAAGTGAAAAATGCAAAAAAATGGTTCTTGGGTATTAGTGATTGGCAAAATTGGTCCTTATTACAACTTTGGAAAATTTACAGGTTCAGTCCCTAAGTTTGATGGAATTGCATATTTGGTCCTTGTGGTACAAACTAACAAACGGACCCTTAGTTTTATTATAAACCCAACAAACCAAAACTGATCCAGTCCAACACACCTTTGGGCCCAACACTTCCCCAGCCCAAAAGATAAAACCAAATACCCCGTCCTTTTTATTACCAGGGTCAAAGGTTGGGTCAAACCCACCTTTCCCTCCCACCACCATCTCCCACCTCCAATACCACCCTCCCAATACCACCTTATCCCCTGCCACTCTCTCAACTTGCCATTAATTACACATCCCCATACACCTCTGACTCACCCATCACCTCCACCCCCCCCCCCCCCAATTGCACCTCAGTCCCCAATTGGTCAAATATGAGTTTCCCGCCAAGATTGGAGAGAGAGCAAAAGTGATCCAAATTGATATTTTATTGCTGGGATTTGACCCTGTGGAACCCACAAACTCTATAGGATGCTATAAAGAGCAAGAGGAGCAGAAGTGAGAAGTAGTTAGAGTAGTTTAGTTTTAGCTTAATTTCGTATTAGTGTAATTTAAATCTTTTAGTTGTACTTTTCAATTTAAACAGCTTGTATCCATTTAGTCTCATGTAATTCAAAACCTTATCTCAAGTTAATTCAAGTTTATTTTTAATTTCTAGCAAATCATATTTTAAATTGAAGTTTCAAGTTTCTTATTATCTTGCTCAAATTGCATTTTAAATTATCTCAGTAGCAGCCTTTAACCTTCTTAAAGTTGTTTAAAGATTAAAGGAAGTATTAACTCAGAAAAGAAAACGAAAAAAAAAAATACAAAGAAAAAATCTCAAAAATATAAAAATAATTGGAAGAAGAAGAAAGCAGTGGCAGATGTGGGTATGGATCATGTTCTAGAGCTCCATGGGGAGCATTAGGTTACTCTTTTGGTTCTGGTTCTCAGTTTGATAGCATCCTTGGACACCAAGTAAGGTTTTGGACATTATCTTGTCATATTATGTGATTAAGTGTTTACTAGTGCTATTGATTGTTCACTCCTGTCTATTTAAGTTTATTATTGCTTAGTATAGGGTAATTAGTTAAGTTTAAGTGATACCTTACTCATTTGCTTTGATTCTGATCTTAGACAATCACAAAAGGGGTGTTTGGATTAGCTCTTTTGCTAGTCTTCTTGTTGATGTTCTGTGGTTGTTTTTGTTTTAATAGAGTGCACTAGGTTATATTAGCTCAGTTAAGTCCTCAAAATCTAGGTCTAGGTTTCAAAAAGTCAAAATCACCAAGGAATCCCCCCTACTGTTCACTGTTGAGTAGTTAAACCCCATAAACCATCATTTCATCTTCTAAGTTGTTTGTTTTTAACTTATTTTGGATTCATTTAAACTTATAAACATGTTATCAGTCCATTAGATTCATCCAAAGTTCACATAAGTCAAAGTGTTAGTTCTTATGAAAAGTCAAAATGTGCATATCTTAATTTTTTCCAAAAATTTAAGGAATTCTTAGGATTTATGTGATTGGAATTGGAACTTGTGCTTGTTAGGACTTGTAGTCCACCACCTCACCTATTGAATCCACCCTTTGTTACATTTTTAGTAATTTTTCCCTGGGCCCCACTACCCCCAAACTAGGCTGTAGGGCAACCCACTGCTCTGTGCAGCAGATACCACAGCCACCACACCATCTTTGGTGGTGGTTTGTGGCCACCACAGTGGTCCCCACATCCTAGATTTAGGTTTTCCCAACCCCCCTCCTACCAGGCCTTCCCATTTGACCATTTGTTTGACCTCAGGACTTGTGGACCCCACCTGGTTTAGCCCCTCAAGTTTGTCCCCAATCTGAGTAACCTTTGGTTTTGGAAAGTGCTTATTTGTTTCTTATCAGCTTAATTGTGATCTTTGCTTGTTGTTTCTGGCTTATTTTAGTGTATCTAACTTATTTGTACCAATTTCCATCATTGTGGACCCCACCTACACTCATTTGAGCATTTTTGTCCACACAGTCAACCAAAGTCAAACTGTTAAGGAAAATGGGGTGTACTCAGCTTATTTTAAAGTTATAGAAAGTTTGTTTTCACAAAAAGTCTTTGTTTTTAGGTATAAATCAAGTTTGTAAAAGAAAATTCCAAAAAATCAAGTTTTATATTAAGTGATAGTTTCTATTTAATGTAATTTAAATTTTATTTTGAATTTTTAGATTTTTATTAAGTACTTGTCAATTTTATATTTTTATTAAATACCTTATATAGTAAAGTAATTTTAGTAAAATTTTCAGATTTTTATATTTTCATTTAGTATTTATTAGATTTAATTTTAGTTTTATTAGTAATTAGTTAATAATTAAATTTTAAATAGCATATTTAGTTTTTATAAAGCATAACCTAGTTTTTATATTTTTTCTAGCTCTAATATAATATAATAGACTTTTATAAAAAAAAATTTTAATTTCTACTGTTCATTTTCCATTTTTCGTATTTTAATTGTTTAAATTAGACTTAAGTTAATTAAAAGGTAAATAATTAGTGGATTAATCTTAAAATATAATTTTTAGAGTTTTTATAATTTTGTAGGATTCCTGTGATGGTTAAGTAGTTTTATAAATTTTATCATAATTTTCTAAGTTAGTTTAGTATTAATATTAATTAAAATTAGTTTAATTAAGTTAAATAGTTTTTAATTAATAAAAAATCCACAAAAAGACAAAAATATTTATTTTTATTTTTTATACTTTCTTCAAGTTCTAATTTAAGTTTATAATATATTTTTGCTAATTTTAGTTTAATTTATATCATTTGTCATTTTTAGTTAATTTAAATTAGATTTTAATTTAGATTTTAAATAGTTTTATTAATTAAATAATATTTAAATAATATTTTAATCATTTTCATAATTTCATTTTCATTTTTAATTTTAAGTTTTAAAAAGTGTCAAAAGCACCCCCTGTAGTTTGTTAAATACCAAAACCCCACTTTTCCTGTTACGTGAATCTGAATTGTGAATACGTGCATATATCTGATATCTGATTTTTGTGAATATTATATCTATGTACAAATATCAAAATAACAGTAGCAAATTCAATTCCACATCATCTGGCTACTGTCCTCAGTGCCACTCACTCATAAACGATTTCCAAAGCACCATTTCAATCTCGCTGGGACTTTAACGACCCGGGGAAACACTATACTATCCACGGAGTATTGGGATAAGCTGTTTTTGACTAGTTGACCTTGGTCAATTATATCTGACGGTTTAGACTCAATCACTCGTAGAGATGGTGAAGATGCCAATGCTTCAGAATACCACACGGATGATGACATGCTGATGTTTGAACCTAATGAAGCAAGATATCACGACAGATATCACAACCAAAAGCTGAAAAATTCATACTCCTACTCAAGCCAAAACCCGAACCATAACCATCCTCATTTATGGCCACAAAATGAAACACCACTTTCATCACAATATTTTGGACAAAACAAAGAAACCAAAACCTCACCGGAGGAGATGATGATAGAATGGATGGAAGAAAATGAGAGTATGAAAAACCATGTGGTGGAAACGAAGTTGGGTGAAAAGAAAGAAGTCCATCATACCGAATCACTTCCTCAAACAACAGATTCCAATCCAAGACATGAATTTGACTACACACTACCCTCAATCCGAAATGAACATGATAAGGGTGATGTTGAATTTATCGAGGAGGATGAAACTGAATCTATTACAACCATGCCTAATCCGAACCAAATCATATCTAGTTCACCAACCGTTTCACCTTTTCTTGAGGAATGCACCGTGCACATTCCGTCCACTGAACGCTTAGTGAAAGAGAAGATGTTTACACATGATGAATTGTCAAATCAGGTTGGTAACAAGGAACTCAATGCAATTGGAGACGTTGGAAATGAAGTCTTGAAAGAAAAAGAGATTAAGAAGTAGGAGAAAGAAGTGTCAAAGGTACCCAAGAGGAATGGAGAATGGGAAAGGGAGATAGACGAATGGTCTAAGCCACAAAATTTAGTTTCTTCAAAACAAAATAGTATGACTAACCCACCTCCTCCACCTCACATTGAGAACGTGAATGACGTATTCACTAGGAGTGGAAAGTCTGATGAACCTTTGAAAAATCAAAAAGATTCACCACGTGTCTTCGTTTCTAATAAACTCGATCAAGCGTTCAAAATAACGAAAAGGGATTATCACATTGTCAAATCAAAAGAATGTCCATCACTTGTGAAGTAGATCCCATACCCTCAACGGTTAAGAACTGAAATTCCCCATTTGAACCATATCGTCAAAGTATCCTAATCCGGGGAAGAGTCTAGCTAATGACTCAGTAATAAATTAAGCGCTACTCGGGAGGCAACCCGAGCTTTTAATTGTTCGCTTATTTAAAAAAAATATTATTATTTTTCGTATTTCGTTCTTGTGTGTTTGTGTTTTGATCGCATAAGTTTAAATGTCTTTTGGTTTTTGCAAGAGCGTCATTTCTTTTATTCTAATTAAACTCGGTTTTGCCATTTTTAATTTTTAGTACATTGTTAATAAATAAGTACTTGTTTTTAAAATAAAATGTTTTGGACTTTGTGGGTATGTTCACTAGAAACCCTCATGAGACTTCACTTGTCCACTCGGGCCACCGAGGGGTTTAAAAGGCTTGTTGCATATGCTAAATGCAACCGTGATGCCTACGAAAGTGAGTTTTAGGATTTTACGCGTTTTTGTAGTTTAGTTTGTTTTTGCAGATTTAATAAGCTCTTGGAGATTGGATTATTGGTGACATTGTACTTGGTGTGTTGATGTTTTGTTGGAAGCGAAATCGATTGATCTCACATGCTTAGCATCTTATCATTTGGAGTTCGATCGCGATTTCTACGGCCCGGGAAGTTTCGTTTCTCTTGGACTATCTATTTATTTATTTTTCCCTATTTCACATGCTTTGAAGTTTATTATTCACATTTAGTACAATGCTTAACTTAAGTGTGGGGGGAAAGTGAAATAGTGAAAAACGAAACCAATTTTTAAATTTAATATTTTTGGGCCAATTTGAAAATAATTTTTGTATACTTGTTTGCCCTTGTGATCTAGTTGTTTTCACGCTTATAGGATATATATTAGAATAACTGGATCAATCCACTGGTGAAATCTGTAATTTTTGAAAAATTTGAGATGTGTCCAGATTAATATTGCAATCCATTCTGGGATCGATAACATTTGCTAGTACATTTTATAACCCATTACCACTAAATTGTGAGGATTTGAGCCTATTTCATATATAGCATACATCTTTTATGCTTGAATCTTTTGCTATGAGTGTGCCGGTGATTTTATTTATTCTAGAACTTGTACTTGTAAATCATTACCAGACCGTTGTAAGATCGCATTCGTGTGATATAAGTGTATTCGTGTGATAAAGAGGCACCCTTAGGAATAAAACCAAATGGCCATCCGTTTACAAAATAATTTTTGCTAACCACATCGGTTAGTTACCCTCGTATTTGGAACCCATTTGTTAGCGTTCATCTTTAGCGCTAGATACCCCTAGTTTCACCCTCTGAGCCATCCCATTTCTTTTGTTACATCCAGAAGAAAAAAAAAAGAGATTTTACACTTTAAACCTTAGCCTTACCCCTTGTCAAAGTCCAAACGGTGGGTTGCTAGTTGCTTGGTATGTTGGATTATTTTTGATGATTATTAGTTAGCCACACTTTGTCATTCGTGTATGCCATTCCAACAAAGATGAAGGTGCGCAACTTTGTGTTTTGTATTTTTTGTGGTGATGCTTATGCGAAGTGTGGGGGAGATGTGATGTGTGTGAAAAAAAATGAATTAAAAAAAAAAAGTATGAAAAATAGTAGAAAAAAAAGGAAAAAAAAAATGAAAATAAGTCATCGCTACTATAAGGTGACAATTATAGCAAATGTGATATATGAATGAAGATGAAGGAAGAGGAAGTATGTTTGAGATATCGAGTAGCGAATGTGCTAAGATGTGATATATATATATATATATATATATATATATATATATATATATATATATATATATATATATATATATATATATATATATATATATATATATATATATATATATATATGGTGATCGATATATGAAGAAGAGAAGATTGTAACTATAATCATTTACAGGTTTGCGGATTGTTTGGTAACTAGCAACAATGGGTATTAGACTTGACTTTATTTTTCTTTTAAAACCAATTTCATAAATATTCCCATGCCTTATCCCTACCCTTACCAAATTACTTTATCTTTATGGATATTGTAATGGCTTTGTGAGAATATCAAGTGCATGAATATTGTAGTGACCATCCGGTTTTTTAGTAATCAAGAATTCGCGCCAGCGATCTATTATGTTTTTGTATGAGATGTTTGAATATAAGCCTGGTATAAACCCTTTAGCCTTACGTTACAACCCAAATAAAAGACCTCTTTAGATGTTTACACTTGGTGCTTACGCTACGTCGGTGGAGTTTTGTTTCTTGTACAAGCCTATGGTAATAAACAAATCATGACTGAGCAATGAGTGTGATTTCTCTTATATACTCCACTACCTAAATAAATGAGTGATTGAGTGAATTATACTTCGTTTCTTTTTTGTGAGGTGTTTAGAAATGTTAATCAAGCGAGAAAATCTATGGGTATTGTAAAACATCTCGGTTTTTCACCATTAAAGCTTAAAACGATGAGTCTTATCTTGTACTTGTACTGGATAGATTTGCATCATATTTTTCTAATCATTCTTGTGCACCATGTGGATTTATTTTCTTTAATTCTAGATTTGCTTGAGGGCAAGCAAAGTTCAAGTGTGGGGGATTTGATAACGCTCAAAATTAACATGTTTTTATGAGCGTTATTGTGGATTTTATGATCACTTTTATGAATTTATGGTACTTAATTGGGCATAATTCGTGTTTTAGGTTCATGGAAGCTAAAGTACAAGAAAATGATGAAAAAGACGACGAAACGATCAATAAACGAAGATTTATGCATGAACGAAGAATTCCCGACAAATGAAAGTCTCTTGGAGTATGTTCGAGAAGATAAAAGTCATGAAGTTGTCACTCGAAATACTCAAGAATAAAGTACAAGAGGGAAAACGAGAAAAGAAATGAAGAAAAAAAGCTCGAACGAAGAATTAATGGAAGACTCGTTGTTCCCGACACACCTTCACCATTTTGGCCATAACTTGAGCATACGGACTGCGTTTGACCCCCCGTTCGCGGCCACGGAAAGCTAAGAGAAAGATCTACAACTTTTGTGTTTAAGACTTTTGCCCAACCGATTGGATGGATGACCATCCGAACGGATGGAGCCCTCGTACAGATTTTGGAGACCTCATTCTACCCGATTCTAGGCCATTCTTTTTGGTATTCTAGGTCCTTCTAAACTACTTGGAGGCCAAGTTGATGTATTAATGAGTCTAGGCCTTGAGAGGAGTATAAATAGAGACCTTTACATGCATTTCTAATATCACTTACCAATTCTCTCTATTCCAACTTGAGAGAACACCTCTCCTACCACCATTACTCCCTCTCATACCAAAAATTCGTCCATAAAATCTCAGGAAACTTTGGAGGTCCAAGAAGTCATCATTTGGAGGTCAAAACATCAAGAAGTCATCATCAATACTTGAGGCATCATTACTACATCATTTGTTATCTTATTTCAATCATTGTAAGACTTTTAATTATGATTTCTAATGTTCAAAATTCTGAGTTTATGTTCATGTTTGCTATGAGTGGCTAGTAGTCTTTTTTCACTTGTTTTGATGATGTTTTATGCTTAGTGATAGTTATGATTGTGATAACATGTTTTAATTCAATTTCAAGTCAATCCTAAAAACCAATTGTACCTTAAGTTTCATAGTGACATTTGTTGAGTCAAGGTTAACTAATTGATAATTGTTTCAAGGGTCGAAAGATTTGTTATTATTCAACTAGTTATAATCATTTGTCTATGAATGATTGTTTTTCACCATAATTATTCTTGACTAAACAAAGAAACAAGAAGTATGATTGTAATGAGAATTCTTTTATAACATCAAATCGGATTGTTTGTAAACCTTTAGTTGGACGAAAGTTTAGATGTTTATAAACAATTGTAACCTTTTTGTCTATGAATGGGTTACCTTTTGTAATGACCATTTCCTAAGAGTATTTGATTTGTAATAAGAGATTGTTCTTGTGTTTAAGATATTCACCATACCTTATGAACCTTGGATGGATCTTGAATTGATTGGTTTACACCTAAAGCTTGTTTTTATAAACTAAGATCTTGGCCAAAGTTTAATTTGTAAGAACAATAGATTAGACCACCATCTAATTATCACAACCAACATGTTATCAAAAGTTATCACAATCATGTGTGTCATTAAGTAGTAAACTAGTCTAAGCAAGTGTAGTTTTTAATCTTATTCACATAATCATTGCTTATATGGTATTTTGGATCGTGACAACCTATTACCATCTTTTTATTGCTTACTATTACATAGATTCTTTACAATTGAAAACACCCAAATCCTAGTGAACGACCTCGGCTTACCAACCAAAACTAACTACATATGAAAGGGTCGTACTTGCCCGTGTGTTCTTAGCTTTATCCGGTAATTCGTGCTATAAATTTAAAACTAGTAGTCGCGAGACACATCAATCTCTTACAGCCTCCTGGTTCTCTTCATACACCTTCTATTTACACTACGAAAAGAGCAAGCAAATCAAATGTACGAAGCAGTTCTAAATCTAGCTTAGTTGGCCAGAGGCTTTTCCAAAATGAGATCTCAACATCATTGTAAAGTTTTCTTATACCTGCATAAAACCCATCGACCTCATTGCCTACTTCATGATAGTCCTCTTTGTCGATCACCACTTCCCTCCATCTAGAGACTGGACCATACTGCTTGAAGTCCAGTATCGCATAATCTATTGTTACGTAAATCTACACAATATAGTCAGCAGGTTTCCTACGTTACTTGAATTCATTTTGTATAATGTAAATTTGCATAACACATTAGTTTCTACTGGATTACATCATTGTTTTAGTAACTTATGTCACACCCCCAAAATATCACAGCGGAAAGGTAACCGGGGGCGTAACTTCATAGCACAAAGTCACCAGGTATAAAGAACGGCCTCAATGGCTCAACATGAGTCATTTGAAAAGTTTACATTTGATTAAGTAGAAAAGTTATAACAAGTACAAGTTTTACACATCACACTTGAAAAAGGTATTTTAAGTTCACATTGAATGTCAAGACAATGCTAAATATCTCCATGATGGTATAACTATAGGTTGAGATTCTATGAATGATGCTCCAATGCAATGCAAGCTAGTGAAACCAAAGACCCGAGAAGTACACACTAAAATGTCAATATAAAGTTGGGGAGTTCATAGGTTTAAGTATTTGTAAGAGTGGACCACAAGATTTTATGTTTGTTTGACCTGTACATTCGGTCATGAACGTGTAATTTTTTGACCGGTACCTTCGGTCATGTACGTACATAGTTGTTTGACCGTTACATTTGGTGATGTGTGTATAATTGTTAAAGTTCTTGTGCCCATAAGTAAAAACAAGCAGTGTATTCTCACCCAAAGCATTTTAAAATAAGTATAAACATGTAAAATGGGGCATTGAAATTTACCTCAAGAAATCAAAATATTCAGAATAGTAAATCATAGAATAACAACCGGGAATCCTTAATGCGACCTAAAAATAAAAGTCATTTTAGGGAATATGCCACATGTACTATATGCGTATGAGTTTTATGAAGTTTTTTCACCCTTATATATTTGTAGTGAAGTTTTACGACTCAAAATGTAGTAAAATGCAAGTTTCACTTTTTAACGCTAAGTTTTCAAAAAGTGTGAAAAAACGAGTTTTGCTCAAGTTTTACGGGTCATATCTTCTTCGTGTCTTTGATGAGGCGAAAAATGAACAACTTTTAGGGGGTCATTTAAGCCCGGAATTGAATTTATTTGATCAAATATTGCCCTAAATCGTTCCTTTTGTGATTTTAGGTACTTTGGGAGTGAAATCTGGAAAAGGAAGCAATTCGGACGTTTTTGGAGCATAAAAGTTAAGAAAACGCCAAAGACTTAATTTTCCAAGCTGAGAACAGTGTGTGACGGCGTCAAGAGGAAGAAGTTGACGACATCAAGAGTAAAGATCATGACGACCCAGTACAGAAATGAAGGCGTCACAAAGAAGAGCGTCAAGAGTTAAATGTGTGACGGCCTGGAAAAATGGAATACATGACGGCGTCAGATGTAGATCAAGGCAGTCTGAGGATTATTTTGGCGGCGAGATGACGGCGTCACAAGGTTGTTCTTGACGCCGTCAGCCTCTATTTTCTATATATAGTTTTTTAATTTTCATTCATTAAGAGGAACAAGTTTGGAGAAACCCTAAGGCCGAACCATATACGTATTTTACAGCTTTTTCAAGGGTTTTTAGCACTTGAACCCTTACGTGTTATTGAGATAAGTATTCTTTTATTTCAATCAATATGTCTATGTGTTGGTGGTCTATATCTTGTGCTTGTCTTGATTCCACCATGCTAGGCTAGATTTATCTTGTGTTTGCTTAGATCTAATGAAACCTAGATGTTGATTATGTGTTGATTACTTGTTTATGGTTGTATTGGATGAATGATTTCAATGTTAGGCTTAAGAAAACTGGCAGATCTCCAAATGGTAACATGCTTGAACGTCTTAGGAAACATGAACCGATGTGTACTAGGTTTTATTGGTTGTATTTAATGCATGAGTAAATTCTAATGATCCCATGTTATTAGCTTCTTAGCCGGCTCGACATAGGAGTGAAGTAGGCACTCATAGGATTGGGGAGTTAAGTACGCCACCCCATGAATGGTATTAAGGAATACAATCCGTCATCCACGCAACTATAACAAATAATTAATGTGTAAAAGATATCTAGGGAGTAGTGAAATCTAAGTAAACACATTTCTCCACTTATTGTTCACAACCTTAGTTTAATTTAGTTTTATTTTCATTTTTAGTATTTTATTTTGATTACATCTTTAGTATTGGGTTAGTTGACTAGCAACTAATTCCGCCCAAATCCTTCAAACCCGAGATATTTACTTGCTTTCTAAAAAATATAAAAATATAAAAAGAATCATCTCTCATCTCTAGAACTAGTAATTAGGTTTTCTAATCCTAGCGACACTATTCCTAGCTGAACGATCAATCCCCCGGTGCTTGTCATTATACTATACTACATCGATCAGGTACACTGCCTGGTGGGGGTTGTAAGCTTCTCGAGATCCCTCGAGAGGTAAAGCCTGGTGCAATTCCCACGCATCAAGTTTTTGGCGCCGTTGCCGGGGAATAGTTATTGTCTAGGTTAGAATCTCTTTTTATTAGGTCTACTTGCTAGATTCCTTTCTAGTAAGATTTTATTTTTATTTTTAGGTTCTCTTTAGTCTATCTTTTTCTTTGTGTCTTTGTTTGTAAAAACCTTTCCACTGACTATTCCGTTAGCCATTATGAAAAACGCGAATCCACCATACTACCGGCCACAAAATTCACCCACTCCTAATGACATCTTGATGTTTAAACAACACGAAGATGAACCTATCTGTGATGCATGGGCTCGTTTTAAATATTTACTCCGAAAAGTCCATCATCATAATTTCGATCTGTGGTCCCAAATTGAAATATTTTACCATCGTGTCGACCACTATACCAAAATGGACATTGACCATGCCGCGGATGGGGACCTTTGGGGATTAAGTGCTGATGAAGCATGGTAAACCATAGAGAATTGTGCCATACTTGCCAAAAAAATGGACAACCCAACAAACGTTGTTACAGATGAATTAATCGCAAGTTTGAGGGAACAAGCAAGAAGTTTATTTGGGGATAAAACTATAGATGTGATAACTAGGCATACAGGGTGGTTTGATTTCACCACAATACAAGCTGAGCACATTGGTAATCTTGATAAGATGGAGGATAGAGTTGAAAATTTAAGCCCACCAAGTACCCCACAAGTCCTACCATCATTTGAAGCATACACACCGCCCGTGACTTATTCGGATGAAGTAGATGAGACTTTAGGAGTCCCAATAAAGGTATAACCCTTGTACCAAAAACCACTAGAGGATATAGGTTTGAATACTTATAATGATAACCTTACTCTTAGTTCTAGGGAAGTTCCTAGTTTTGATGAACCGGAGCCTCAACCAAAACCGTTACCTAATCTTTTATCCTTAGATGTGAATTTAGGAATTGAAAAAGGTCCCGATCCACACCATAATCCAGGTAGTCTTGGGATAAAGGTAGACTCTAAGCCTTGTAGAGAGGAAGCTGACGTAGGAGTGGAAAATGACCTTACATGCTTACATCACCCATTTATGATTGATCACAAGAAACATTATGGGTTTAAACCGGGTTTATTAGGTCAAGATGGATCTCCAACTAGTAATCTCTTGAAGTTGATTGAAAATGATCCCTTTCTAGGAGAAAATCTTAATCCACCCATTAACCCGATTGAATTTGGTAAGGTTATGATGATAGGAGCACACCCCTTTGAGCATATAATTCATCTACCACTCTTACCTCACGAGGCATATTTCCACCCTAAGGGTGTGTATCGCTACTTCCACCCGCACTTAATCCTAAGTGTAGGGAAAACCTCCCCTATTTCCGTTAAATAAGGGTAGAGTCAGGCTCGTGACTCGAACAAAAACAAGCACTTATTGGGAGGCAACCCAAGCTTTAATTATTTATTTGTTTGTTTGTTTGTTTATTTGATTTTATTTGTTTCCGTATGCATGTTTTATTTTTGTTGCTTGTGGCTCATGTTTCAAAATAAATTGTGAAAATGCTTTGTTTTGTTTTTAACTTCGTCTTAATTGCATATAAAGGTATTTGGCAAAAGATAAGTATAAGGGAGATCCAAATTTGTTTATAAGAACGAAATTGAGCATGAACCACAACAATATTAAATGGGCATGTGTATTAGTACTTGTTAGAGTCAAATGCTTGTATCGAGTCATAATGATGTTTTGCAGGATTTTCCAGGAAGTAGGACATAAGTTTTTTCAGAAATTTTCCAGAAACTTAACGTAAAGATTTCTGCAGGTCACTTCTGACGGCGTCATGAGTTTACTCTTGACGGCGTCATGTGTAAAATTCTGGAAATTTTGCTAGTTTTGTTTATTTCGGAGTCTTAAAGTTTTTGTTAATTCTTTAGTTTTATAAACTCCAGGAAATCTGCAAACATTCATTCCATAAGCATTATATCTTTAATTGTTTTGTTTCTATTCCTAAGTCTAGAATTACATCTAGTTGTGAGTTTTCTTTGTTCGGATTGATGCTTTGGGTTTTTGTGTTTGTTTTCTCAGGTTTAACAGGTTATGTATGACAAGAAGATTATTTATACTCTGGAAGGGAAGCTTTGATTATTCATTTTCTTGGAGGAAGATCTAACCTGGCCACCTTATTATCCATACCGAGCGAATCAGGGGAGTATTTGATTTCATTCATTTTACTTATTTCACTTTTACATTCTTTACTTGAACATTGGGGACAATGTTCATCTTAAGTCTAAGGGGAGGGTAAAATGATGATACCTTACAAATACACTTTCGCTTGAGTTTGTTTGTTTAATAGTAGATGGGTAATAAAACTATGAGAAATACTTGTTAGTGTAATTTTAGCGCCAAATTTAAATTTTTTTACAACATTTAAGAGTGAAACTTTAGCCATAGCAAGCGTCTCATGGATAGGAGATTGTATGACTAGCACATAACCGTATCATTCAGAAAAATTTTCCACCCAAATATGTGAGGTTCGCCTTTAGATTTGATAGGAAAAGCATTTACTATTAGTGCTTATGAGTGTACCGGTAGCATTTAGATTCTAGAACTTGCGTTAGTGATGCATCCCGAGACTGCTAGTGAGACTACATTCGTGTAGTAGGATTTACTACATGATAAGAGGCATTAGGATCACCCTTTTGTTAAACCCGTATCATAATTACTTGACCATTTAAGTCATATTACTTGGCTAGTTAAGTCAACTAATTTTTCCCACACCTTAGCGTTGTACTCATTTTTAGTACACGAAACCCCTAGTACACCCCTCCGAGCTTATCTTTTCGTTTCTAACTTTAAGCATTTTACTTAAAGGAAGAATTTGTTACACCCCACTTAAATTTACAACCAAATCGCCTTAGCCTTCCGTGTATGCGCTCATTTTTAGTGCATTATTGTTATTTGTTAAACCCTAAGTTAACTATCTAATTGATTACATGGTTACTAAGTCGAGTCATATCCTTGTACATATTGTTTTGGGACGATTGGGACTCATGGGTAAAGTACTTATTTTATGGAATAATGGGGAAGAACATCATATATTACCCCCATAGGTGCGTTAATCTTAAAAGTACTCCAAGTGTTTTGATTTTCTTAATTCGAGTCATTAGACTAGTTTATTGTAAAATATGTAAAAATTCAAGTGTAAGGGGAATTTCATTCCCTATGATGTATTATTTTGGATGGTAGGGTAAGAGTGTATGCAAAAAAAAAAAAAAAAAAAAAAAAAAAAAAAAAAAAAAAAATCAAGAAAAAGAAAAAAAAAATAGAAAAAGAAAAAGAGAAAAACAATACGGACTACCATCCCTTTTTATTCTATGTTCATTTTATGTTTTTGTTATTTTTCATTTATTAGCTTAAGTCGAGTCTAGTCTTGGCTTAGCAACGCCATATTGTACATGTAATTAACCAAGATTGTTAGCTCGCCACCAGTAAAGACTGCTAATATCCAACAAAACCGTGTATTTCATATCCCTACACCTAACGTTACAACCCTTTAAAAGACCTCTTTGATAGTTTATCCTAGGTGCTTACGCCATGTGGTGGAGGTTTGATCCTTTCCCAAGCCTATGAAAATCTATTTTGCTATGACAGGTAGTGAGAGATATCTTCCGTTTCCATATTGTAATTTATACTTTATTACACCCGAGAGATGTGAGTATCTAAACACTATTTGTGAGGTGCTAGCGTATGACCTCCGTGCTTGTCTTTGGTCTTTAGTGGAATGATTATTTGTTGTAATTAATTTTATATTAGTGTTAAATGACCCCTAACTTGTATTTTGATTAGAATAAAAGCGCATTTGCTTGAGGACAAGCAAATCTCAAGTGTAAGGGTATATGATGAGGCGAAAAATGAACCACTTTTAAGGGGTCATTTAAGCCCGGAATTGAATTTATTTGATCAAATATTGCTCTAAATCGTTCCTTTTGTGATTTTAGGTACTTTGGGAGTGAAATCTGGAAAAGGAAGCAATTCGGACGTTTTTGGAGCATAAAAGTGAAGAAAACGCCAAAGACTTAATTTTCCAAGCTGAGAACAGTGTGTGACGGCGTCAAGAGGAAGAAGTTAATGGCGTCAAGAGTAAAGATCATGACGACCCAGTACAGAAATGAAGGCGTCACAAAGAAGAGCGTCAAGAGTTAAATGTGTGACGGCCTGGAAAAATGGAATACATGACGGCGTCAGATGTAGATCAAGGCAGTCCGAGGATTATTCTGGCGGCGAGATGACGGCGTCACAAGGTTGTTCTTGACGCCGTCAGCCTCTATTTTCTATATATAGTTTTTTAATTTTCATTCATTAAGAGGAACAAGTTTGGAGAAACCCTAAGGCCGAACCATATACGTATTTTACAGCTTTTTCAAGGGTTTTCAGCCCTTGAACCCTTACATTTGTTATTGAGATAAGTATTCTTTTAATTCAATCAATATGTCTATGTGTTGGTTGTCTATATCTTGTGCTTGTCTTGATTCCACTATGCTAGGCTAGATTTATCTTGTGTTTGCTTAGATCTAATGAAACCTAGATGTTGATTATGCGTTGATTACTTGTTTATGGTTGTATTGGATGAATGATTTCAACGTTAGGCTTAAGAAAACTGGCAGATCTCCAAATGGTAACATGCTTGAACGTCTTAGGAAACATGAACCGATGTGTACTAGGTTTTATTGGTTGTATTTAATGCATGAGTAAATTCTAATGATCCCATGTTAGGAGCTTCTTAGCCGGCTCGACATAGGAGTGAAGTAGGCACTCATAGGATTGGGGAGTTAAGTACGCCACCCCATGAATGGTATTAAGGAATACAATCCGTCATCCACGCAACTATAACAAGTAATTAACGTGTAAAAGATATCTAGGGAGTAGTGAAATCTAAGTAAACACATTTCTCCACTTATTGTTTGTTGACATAAATAATGTATGAAAACGTTATTTATATTTTTCGATATCTCTATATTTTGACGATCACAAAATGCAAACTCGTCAATCGTAAGATTACTACGTAAACAAGTATTAAGCTAGTTTATATCACTATATCCAACTTAATCACTTAAGGTATGGATAAACAAGTGCTTAGTACATCTTATGATCAAAGGGATATTTAATTAACTAATACAAAGTTTATTTAAATATATAAACATATTATATATTTTTGAAAAACATTTTTGGTAATAAAGAAAAATGTTTTAATCATACTAAATATATGATTTCAAATATTTAACCAAAATCAGTTAGTTTTTCACCAAATAAATTTCCCCACTAAAAGACAAGTTTTCTGGCCGTTACAGTTGGGCGGCCCCCTTAATTATAAGGGGCGGTCCCCTTAATTTTAAGGGGGCCGGCCACGATTTAAGGGTACCGGCCAGGCTTCCCTGTCAGAAAATGTCAGAATTCTTCTCCTATAAATACCACCTTAATTCTGGAATTTTGACCCACCTTTTGCACGAAATTTTCAGATCTATAACTCTCTAAAGATCCTCTAAAACCCTTTGATCATTTGTATATTAATCCTTGTTTCAAGTGATTCAATCCCTCATCATCCATTCTCATCCAAAG
This sequence comes from Artemisia argyi, assembly GCA_030686995.1. Lineage (NCBI taxonomy): Eukaryota > Viridiplantae > Streptophyta > Magnoliopsida > Asterales > Asteraceae > Artemisia > Artemisia argyi. The sequence goes on along the minus strand of CM060680.1, from coordinate 144,610,522 downwards.
TGCAAAAGAAGAATACTCTTTCTACAACCAAGTTCAAGAAGTGTTGAAGAGTAGTTGTGCATAGTGTATATATACATTCATTTGTGAATATTGTGTTGTGCTTGTTATATATTGTTTAGAAGATATAGAAGTTGTGTAGGAAGTAGAAGTTGATTAGTAGTGAAGTAGGTTAGTTGTGAAGATTGGTGTGAAGTAGAAGATTGGTGTGAAGTAGAAGATTGGTGTGCAGAAGATAGGTGTGAAGAAGATTGGTGTGTAGTATATTGGTGTGAAGAAGTTGTGATCAAGTTGTGAAGCTATTGTGGTGTGTAAATTGGTGTGTAAGGTTTTCTTCGCCAAAAGGGAGTTTGTTGACATAGTGAAGAAAACTCTCGAGTAGGTGACTCGGGGAGTGGAGTAGGAACAAGGAAGGTATCCTTGTAGCCGAACCACTATAAATCCTTGTGTTGTGGTTTGATCTTTCCAACTCTTCTCATTACTCATTTATTTATCTTTACTATATTAGCTTTGTTAGTTAGTTACCATACAATTGTTCATATAGTGCAAGTATTGAGTTCACATAAACTAGAATCGAAGTTTTTAAAACAAACTTGTGTTTATAAATTTAAAAGGACGTAAAACTATTCAACCCCCCCCCCCCTTCTAGTTTTCCACATTGTTCACAACCTTAGTTTAATTTAGTTTTATTTTCATTTTTAGTATTTTATTTTGATTACATCTTTAGTATTGGGTTAGTTGACTAGCAACTAATTCCGCCCAAATCCTTTAAACCCGAGATATTTACTTGCTTTCTAAAAAATATAAAAATATAAAAAGAATCATCTCTCATCTCTAGAACTAGTAATTAAGTTTTCTAATCCTAGCGACACTATTCCTAGCAGAATGATCAATCCCCCGGTACTTGTCGTTATACTATACTACATCGATCAGGTACACTGTCTGGTGGGGGTTGTAAGCTTCTCGAGATCCCTCGAGAGGTAAAGCCTGGTGCAATTCCCACGCATCAGTCTTATTGGTTTGGGCCGTTTCGAATTCCAATGTCAAGTATGTCTTGAGGGCAGTAAAAAGTTCAATTATCGATCTTAATGATTCTAAGCTTAAGGTCCTCGTAAATAGGCCAGAAAGTGGTCACCCGCGCTTTTGTGTTTAACATTTTAAAAACCCTAGAAATAATCTTGTAAACCTTTAAGTTTAATCCCGACTTCATTTGAGTGTATCTAATTCATTATAAGCCCGTTTGTCTTCGCTAAACTCTCTAAACATAGGTAGACGTGTCTACTTTCATTATTCAAAGTCAGGTTATTTCTCATTCGTTTTCTAAAGAAAACACTTGTTTCAAAAACCTAGGTTCATCGTTTTCTAGTCTACTTTCCAAAAATGTAAGTCACTCGTCTCAGTTCCTCACTAATTATTTTATAAAGAAAAAAATGTACAAGTGTATCAAAGCTGTTAAAATTCAGAATAGTTAACGTATCTTTCGGGGCCTTATATCCTTCGATACTTATCGTCACGACTCGATTCAACTCTTTACGGTTAGGTCTAAGTATCCCCTACAATATCTATTTACAAACGGTACTCACTTTCGTGTCGGTATTAACTAACATTTTTGTGTGATTTATTAAAAATTCCAAATCAACTCCAAAATTATGAAAACATTCAAGGAACAACTTTATATATATATATATATATATATATATATATATATATATATATATATATATATATATATATATATATATATATATATATATATATATATGAAGTCTACAAAAATTGGCAAGGTCCTTAAAAATGTGTAAGATGGGTTTTTATGTCATTGTATAGGACTGAATCTATGGGACAAAATCTGTAATAACAAGTCTTAGTTTTATTTCAATTTTCTTAACACTTCAAGTATATATAAGTGATAATACGAACATGGCATGAAATATATATGTAAATATGAGTATTTAGATAAGATCATGAAGCTTACAAATCATTGAGGGAGGAAAAGATGAGCAAGAACACATAAGAACCCAAGAATACTTCTTGAAAAACCCTAAAAATCCTTCCAAGCCTTAGCTTATTATCCAAACCCTTAACCAATGCTTTTTCAAAAATCCAAATCCTTGTTAAGAAGGGAACAAGAATGTGATGGTTGTACTTGTGGGGGGGGGGGGGGGGGGGCTGATTTTAGAGGATTAGAGGGGGATTATTAGTTTTGAATTTTTGATATGATAAATGTTAGTGTATGCATAAGTATGTATAGGAAATGGTGGTGATGCTTAATGCATGCTTGTACATACGTATTCGTGAAATTTGAGCGTTTTACTTAAAAATTGTAAAACTAAACATGTAGTCTTATAAAATATGCTTGTAAAAGTCATATGACACGTGTTTAATGTAGACTTAACTTTGTCTAATGCCGGTTTACGTTTTGAGCCGTTTTTTGGTTTATTCGATATAACCTAATGGTTATAGGTAAAAGTAAATGTTTAAACTTTCAAAGTAAATAGTTTTGAGTTTATGGGTAAGTAATGACCTGAAAAATACAAGTTGCTACAACTTTGGCCAGGCACAACTAAAGAACTCCAACCAAATAAGTGATCTTTGTTAGAATTTATAGGATGAATATAAAACTAAGGCCTATGTAAGTATAAACTGTGTAGGGTGAATATAGATTGCTTAAGAGTAGCGTGTTTGTACCAGCATTTTTTTTTAAATTTATATAACTAAACCTATCACCCAATTTGGAAACCGTCCCCCCCCCCCTAAAAAAAAAAAAAAAAAAAAAAACACTATCCGTCACTTAGTTTTGGACAATAGCACAAATATGATTGTTGTTGCAAAATAAGTAGGCATTCAACTTATATAAGATAAAATTGGATTAACCAAATATAATTACTAGTGAGCATTGAGGTACTTCTAAGCATTTTCTTAAATAACTGACTTCCAGTAAGGCAGGATGACACCATTGCAACAATATTTGACCTCGTCAAGTAAAGCCAATTTTTTCTCCCCTGCTTTAATAACTTTTGAATCTTTAATTGTTCGATCACCTTACCAGAAAAGCACAAATGTCGCCTTCTAGTACCCCGACATAAAAAAAAATAATTCCCCATCATCTTGTAAAGTTCTAATGTAGTTGTACAATGGATTGGAATTAGCTGGTGATTCGGCCAATATACACTAATCATTTATTGCTTTTTGGGCCCGCGCATTTATCCTTTCTTTACCATTGATCGCCTAAAAAATGGATGATAAAAAGTAGTTTAGCAACGAACATAAGTTATGTAAAGTTCTAGATTCATTAGGCAAAGGGTGCAATTGCACTCTCCTTTTTTCGTATAGCAGCACATAAACATAATCCAAGTTGCTGTCCTTTTTGAGCTGCCATGGCAAAATGCCTTGTTGACATAGCAAAGTAATGAGTTTAAATCCTAATTTTTTCCTGCAGTCAGCTAAAACACTAAACATGAGTTCTATATAGTTCTAGATTCATTGGACAAAGGGTCTGACCATAGTCTCTTTTTTCATAAAGCAACACATAAACATTTCGCAAATTGCTATACTGTTTTAAACATAACGCGAATTACTATTCTGTTTGTGTAGCCATGGCAAAATGCCTTGTTTACATAGCAAACTAATGAGTTCTAATCCAATTTTTCTTTCTTGTAGTCGACTAAAACATAAACTTGAACATTGGAAAGTTCTAGATTGATTGGACAAATGGTGACATCATATTCTTATTTTTCATACAGCAACACACTTCTGGGAAAAATAATGCTTTGACCACAAATTTGTACATTGTATGTTTTTTTTAGTGATCTAGCCTGTGTTAAAAGCCTAATTGATAAACCAAATGCATAAGGATGAACACCAACACGCTCATTCTCTTCATGGCTTCTTGACATAGGAGATGGTAAAGTCGAGGAACCCGATGAAGCGGATGGCCAAAATACATCCTAGATTGATATTCCTCTTAGAATTATACACCACATAATGAATACTACGTTTTTTTGGTTAGTGTCCCTTTTCCTTTTCCTCTTCCGCTGCCTCTTTTCCCAGCAAATGCTTTTCGTTTGACTGCAACAACTCGTTTTGAGCACTTGCTTTATCGAATCCACCAAAACCCTCGATTGGAAGATACTGTGTAATCTGGTTTCACATCAAATCCAAACACCCCTTAATACAACAACAACTATGCCCAAAAGCCCTTTCAAAAGTTGCATCTTCTATGAGCCCAATCACCATTTGAAATGGAGTTTCACAGCAAACCTAAACACCCCTAAAGATAGCAGTAAACACTTTCTCTACAATGTTGCTTGTAAAACATGTTATTTTGCCCGCATAACTGACCTGATTGTTGTCCACGACATCCTATTTCATGTGTCTGCTGAATTTGCAGTTTAATCTGAAAGAAGAGTCTCACCCCATAATATACATATCATATCTACATTAGATTTACATATGATATATGTTGTCATCTAACCAAAAACTTTGTCATTATGAAAGAAAATAAGGATTTTCTTTCTTTTGGTAATCCGAAATAACTGCTTAAAGTATTTAAGTGCAAATAACCTGTACATCTTGATCCCCTATGAGTCATACATTTCCAGTTCTCCCAACGTTTTGTTTAGATCGCCTTCATCAAATATTTATTTCCTCTATCTCAGACCAGAAGGAAGGGGAAAATGACCACTGAAGTGATGCCTTAAGATGGAGAATAGCTTAGGATGAGCACATCGATATATAAATGTCGCTTGCCATTCCTCACTCTATATTTTTCTACTAGATGTTCCAGCAGCTCGACGTCAAATGGAGCAAATATAACTCCAATGGGGAACACGGGCCATTCATCCGTCACCTTGATATAGAAACATCAGAAATAATTAGACTTTTATTAGTAAAATGTATGTCAGCTGATTTTTCATGTTGTGTTAATAAAGCCAACAACACTAAAGCACGTAAAAGCTAATATCTTACAATGGAGTTATCGATTCTAGAAACTTTACAAAAAGTGATGGAAATAATAAAATTACCGAGAGATGGCCTATTAATCCGACCATACTTCGTAATGAAAATCCTCCTTTAAGCATCATACAGAACCTCGATATCGATTTCTTACATCCTCTTCAAATGAACATTATTATGTCCAGTTGACATTTATTTTATAGCCTAAATGCAAAAGAGAACAATCTATTGATAGTTGTACCAACAATTTTTATGCGTCGACTTAGATACCATATTGGGTACAAAATATGGTTGCATTTTATGGCTTATAATTTTTGCCATGCCAAAATTAAGACTGACCGGGGGACTGAATCAATACAGTTTTTTCCAAGCCAAAATTAAGACTAACCAGGGGACCGAATCAGTATTACCTTAGAATAACGTTTGATAATGTAAAGTATTAGCATTAATATTAAAATATGCACCTGTGATGCAGCCCATCTGTCTGGCGGAAACTATTTCTTGCACTGTGCATACAATTCCCATGATAACAACATCACTGGCAGGCTGAAAATATAAATTCAGATATAAGAACAGATCCTTAATGAGCT